>OY740811.1:8370327-8782827 GCA_963514005.1 Raja brachyura
AGCTGCTATTTTACATGTAAACGTATATGAATCAGTAAATATTTGACACTAACCCAACGGCAATTTACATAGTCTGCTATTGACAAACGCATGCAACAAAAGTCCACATCAAAATATCATTATTCAAAAGACAATTAAACATTCCTGTTTACAGGCATCTCACTTGCAACCGCGCTGTAGCTTTGGAGCGGATGACACAGACTCTGTGACAGAGGGAGGCATTCCGGTAAAATGATGGGCGTGACGTTCCGTTAGTACTCCACACCAGTCCATTGGATTTCAGAGGAGTGGCCCATCTTGCTTCTCTATAATCTTTGTTCAAATGTAAGATACCAGAGCCTCGAGGATCTTTGTTTAAATGTACTGCCGTGCAACCTCCCTATTCACTGCCCGCTCCGTGTCTTTCAATGTAGACCGGACCGTGAGTGAGGGCACCAGCTCAAGAGCGGGACAGCGGGCGGTGGAGCGTACTCCTGTGTCAGCGTGATCAAGGGACCAATTGACTGAGGTTACTCGCGTTGACATTCTCCACCCCAGGTCCCCGATGTAAAGGGGGAGCGCTCCCTTACAGAGAGACCGCCACTGGGGCCCGCAGCGCCGGAGACCCGCCCCGACCACGGATGAAACGCAAACCCCTCTCTCCCCTCACCCATTCATTCATTCATTCATTCACTGCGGACAGAATCAGCCCGACACCCCGAGACTTACCGCAGGGAGCGCGCATCCTACAGCGGGGAGACGAGGCGCTGATGCCGGGAGAACCGCTTCACAGCGGCGGTGAACGAGGATCACCTGTGAACGACAACACGGACTGAGGTTACAGCTCTCACCAGAGATTATAGACTGACAGTGGGCGGGACCAACGCAGTTAGTGCGCCTACTCGCAGCCGTGTCTCGACTCTCAGTAAGTATGTTACCCTCGTTTCCCTGATGCCTGACCAAGTCCTGAAGAAGGGTCTCGACCCGAAACGTCGCCTATCTCCTTCGCTCCTTAGATGCTGCTGCACCGCTGAGTTTCTCCAGCTTTTTGTGTAACCCTTGTTACAAAACCTACCTTGAGCAGCGCTGCAGTTCTGCCGCTCCCCGTGTGCGCGACTTTGGCGCCTTTCAGAAGGTGGCGGGCTTAAAGTGCCGTTTTCCATTAATGAAGGTATTTTTAAATTACGCTAGATTATTTATTATCTAGAGAATTTAAAAATCAAAAGCCGTGAGCGCCGATAACGGGAAGGATTTTGCGTAGGGGAGAAAAAAATAGGTACACAGTTTATTTTTATATTAAAAGTTGTTTTTTATGGAGGCTTTAATAATATTTTCATGTTGAGAAATGGGGTCCAAAAAAATGTATGAACCCCCAGTATTTTCCTCCCGACTTCACCGCAAACCGCAACGTTCCAATCCACCGCATTCCACTAAAACCCATTCGCTAGTTGATTTAAATGGCCATTAATTTACAGGCAGTAAACACTAAATTCCTTCCGTTTGGCCCAGGAATTCATAAAAATGAGATTTAAAAAATTATGTTATATTGTGGATTATTGAGCATCTTGTACCCCATTGCCTTTCCATTGACTTAACTCAAAAGCTGTGATCGAGGACAGTCAAAAGCCCATAACTTTCTTAAAAATGAATAGAACTGAATGAAATTTCCAGTTATTATAGATTGAAGCATTCTGAAACAAATATGAAACAATATTACTTGGATGACCTGAAATTAAAGCATATAATTAGTTAGTTACCTAATTGTAGCTAATTACAAAATTCAATGAGTAGATCTAAACATCTATCCATTTCTTAAGAAAAGGTTAACATTTTTAAATAGCCTAAGTGTCCAAATAACATTCACACAATAATTCACAACATAACATAATTTTTAAATCTCATTGTCATGAATTTATAGGCCAAATCAAAGGAATTTAGAGTTTGATTCCCGTAAATTAATGGCTATTTAAATCATCTTGCAAGTGAGATTTTGTGGAACGCGATTGTTTGGCACATTGCGGTTACGGTGAATTTAAACCCCATATCCGGCAGGAAAAACACTGCCGGTTCGTATGGGGCCTTAATCATATTTTCGCCAATGAAATTTTGATTAAAGTAATCCTAAGAAGCATGTTTATATGAAAAATACATGACTTACCTAATGTTTTATCCCCTACGTGAGATCTGTCCCGTTGATGGCGTTAGAAGTAGATTTTTATTTTACTCCAGAGATAAAATTGTCCAGCGGTTTTTAAAAAAATGTACGGCAGTAACAATGTAACGATTTTTCAGCATCAGGTAGTAGCCCGAGAAAATATATCTCGGACTGGCAGGAGAAAAAGGCATTTTAATCCCGCCCCCCCCCCCCCCCCCTCAAAGTGCTTGAGGACTGTAACAAGTCCTCCTTCTCTCTCCTCCACCTTTCCTCTCCCACCCCCTCTCCTCCATCTCCCGCACTCTCTTGCACCTCTCCCCTCCCCCTCTCTCCTCCATCTCCCCCTCTCTCCTCCACCCCTCTTCACCTCCCTCCTTCTCTACTCCCCTCTCTCCATTCTCCTCCCCCTACCCCCCTCTCTCCTCCCCCTTCTCTCTCCTCCCCCTTCTCTCTCCTCCCCCTTCTCTCTCCTCCCCCTTCTCTCTCCTCCCCCTTCTCTCTCCTCCCCCTTCTCTCTCCTCCCCTTCTCTCTCCTCCCCCTTCTCTCTCCTCCCCCTTCTCTCTCCTCCCCCTTCTCTCTCCTCCCCCTTCTACAGGGCTGCCAACATTGGGTGAGGGTTGAGAGTGAGTCCGTGAACTGGCTCAAGTATCTGTTGCAAGCCACATCCATGTGCAACACTCTCCAACCCAGATCCACGATGTAAAGGGGGAGGACTCCCTTATAGAGAGACCTGCACTGGGGACCGCTCCCACCATCAGATGGTAACACGGACCATCAGGGCGTGTCCGGACAGAAGACGAAGGTGAGGAAGTGCAGAGTGTGCAGGAGCAGCCTGCATAGTACGTGCCTCTCAATGTCATGGAATGCCACGCTGGGCATCCTGGAAAGGCGACTCGGTTTGCGTGGGGCAGGCACTCGGGAAGGGACCCGGGTCGTAGGTCCTATGAGCATTTCCGACAGAGCAGGGGTAAGCTCCGCCGGAATCGCACCACACACACACCTCTCCTCGATACTCACCATAACAGGATGAGGACTGGCAACCCTCGCAGCCACAACACCCCCCTCCCCCTGTGGAGAGGCGCCTTGGCTGAAGGTGACCAGATTTTTTGCCTTTAGGTATATCTCGATAAAAGCCAGGCAACTCCCGCCTAGTCTGTCGACTGATGCCCGCTACTGGGAGCCGTGTGCCCTCCTGGAGGCAGCACCTCAGGCGGAAAAATTACGTCGCCAGCGCGTGCCATCTAGGAGGACACTCGGAATACATATACCTCCACAGGGTCCTGAGACGGAGAGCCACCACCAGGATATGGATGCAAACCAGCGCCTGACCGCTCTCCTCCAACGGGAGACTCAGAACCCCTGCAGACCCAATGATTCCTCTCTCCCCGGAAGAAGTTCACCACCTCCTCTGGATCATGGTGAGAAATAAAGAGGGTGGGACCAGCGTGGCCAGCCGGTACCACAATGCACTCTGCCTGAAATGCTATGAAATTGAGTTTGGTGGCCTGCACTCTGCCTGAAATGCTATGAAATTGAGTTTGGTGGCCTGCCACTGTATGCATTATTGTTAACTCTTCATGGGCCACTGATGTCTGCAATTTAACTACACTGCTCCCTGGTTCTGGAGCTGCTGACCATTAAAGCTAGACCTTTCTACCTCCCGAGAGAGTTAATCTCAGTCCTCCTTACAGCTGTTTCCATCCCCCCACAGGCTGATAAATTCTTAGTATAGGACAGTAAATGAGCTGGAGAACTCCCACCCTGAGTCTGCAGTCATTGTTCTGGGAGACTTCAACAGCCAACATGAAGAAGAAGGTTCTCCCAAAATATAACCAACACAATCACTTTTCCAACGAGGGAAGAGCAGACCTAGGACCATTGTTACACCCCATTCAGTGAATACTACATGCCCCTCCCCCGCCCTGCTTTTGGTGAGGCAGATCACTGTTCCCTTGATCCCTTTTCCCGTCTCCAAGGGACCCCCTCCTCTTGGACCCCCCCTCATGGCCATCTTCCGGTTTAGACCTTTTTATTTTAAACTGCCGGCGGACCATGAACCGCCTCAACTTCTCCACTCCCCTGTCTCACTCTAACCCCCCCCCCCCCCCCCATGAACATACAGCCCTCCACTCACTCCGCAACACCCCAGACTGGGTGATCAAACCCGCCGACAAGGGAGGTGCCGTGGGAGTCTGGTGCGTCGATCTCTACAAAGCTGAGGCCTCGCGCCAACTTTCAGATACCTCCTCCTACTTATCCTTGGACCATGACCCCACAGATGAGCACCAGGCCACTATCCCTAGCACCACCATTGACTTCATCAACTCCGGCTCCCTGCCCCCCGAAGCCTCCAACCTCATCGTTTCCCAGCCCCACATGGCCCGATTTCACCTTCTCCCCAAAATCCACAAACCTGACTATCCTGGTAGACTCATTGTCTCTGCCTGTTCGGGGAACGGGGGTTCCCCTCCCCCACCATAGATGAGGCTCTCACCAGGATCTCTTCAATACCCCATGGCACTGCTCTCTCTCCCCATCCCCCACCTCGTAACAAGGGCAGAGTCCCCCTAGTCCTCACCTTCCACCCTACCAGCCGTCATGTACAACAAATAATCCTCCGTCATTTTTGCCACCTCCAACGTGACCCCACCACTTGCACATCTTCCCATCTCCTCCCCTGTCCGCTTTCCGCAGAGACCGCTCCCTCCGTAACTCCCTGGTCAATTCGTCCCTTTCACCCAAACCACACCCTCTCCAGGCACTTTTCCTTGCAACCAGCAAGAAATGGTACACTTGTCGCTTTACCTCCCCCCTTGACTCCATTCATGGACCCAAGCAGTCGTTCCAGGTGGAACAAAGGTTCACCTGCACCTCCTCCAACCTCATGTATTGCATCCACTGCTCTAGATGTCAGCTGATCTACATCGGTGAGACCAAGCGTAGGCTTGCCGATCGTTTAGCTGAACACCTAAAGAGGGGGGGGGGGAAGAGGGGGAAGCCTCGTTCTGCCGGGCGGGGTGAGGGAGGAGGAGGCGGTGGAGCTGCTGTCACGGCCCGTCATTGGCTCCGACACTTCGTCACCCCGCTCCTAGCAACGATCATTGCCTCGCAATTAAAGATACTAGAGGAATGCAGCCGCCGCCCACACGAAACGTCAGTTCCTATACTCCAGAGATGCCCGCGGAGTTACTCAAGTATTTTGCGTCTACCGGTATTTGGGTGCCAAGCCGGGCAAAATGAGTCAGCGTTTAGGTTGCCCTGGGGCACTTTGGAAACTACGCAAAGGTGGGGGCTGGGGAGGTAAATGGGGAAAACATTAGAAATAAATTAACTAAAATATGTGAGGTGATGGATGCGCTACATCAAACGCTGTTCCCTGCAACACTGATTACACTGATTACTGATTACACCATGGATGATGGATCAAAGGATCAAAGGATCTTTGGAGTAGCAATGTTACAAAATTTTGTGATTTAAAAAATCAAGTCTGCAATTTATCCCATCAGATAAAGCATAAAAAGTTTAATTTGACAGCTAATTCACTCTCATATCTTCAGTATTAAAAAAGTTATGGCCATTTTCATACTCGGAAATTAGCAACTTGCTTCATATTGCTTTTCTATGGACTGAACACAAAAGTTGTGATCGAGGACAGTCAAATTCTGCCGCTTCGTATGGTGACTAAATCACCGTTTCACAACATGAAATATTATTTAGTCACCTAAACAAGCAGGTTTATATGGAAAAATATACAGCTTTCACTTGCCTGTCCCCAACGTAAAATCGGTCCCCGTTGTCGGCGTTCACGGCATTAGGAGCTAATTTTTATTTTACTGCAGCGATAAAATAGGGGCGATTTATTTTTAAAAATTAACTTACCGGCAGTGGGTGCGAATCCCCAGAAATAGCTCGCATTCTGAGAAAATAAAGCTCCCAATGGCAAGCGAAAACCCGCATTTTAACACCGCCCTGCTGCACCCGCTGAGTTTCTCCAGCTGTTTGTGTGCAGCTCAAGGTAAGTTTTGTAACATACCTACTTGGAGCTGCTATTTTACATGTAAACGTATATGAATCAGTAAATATTTGACACTAACCCAACGGCAATTTACATAGTCTGCTATTGACAAACGCATGCAACAAAAGTCCACATCAAAATATCATTATTCAAAAGACAATTAAACATTCCTGTTTACAGGCATCTCACTTGCAACCGCGCTGTAGCTTTGGAGCGGATGACACAGACTCTGTGACAGAGGGAGGCATTCCGGTAAAATGATGGGCGTGACGTTCCGTTAGTACTCCACACCAGTCCATTGGATTTCAGAGGAGTGGCCCATCTTGCTTCTCTATAATCTTTGTTCAAATGTAAGATACCAGAGCCTCGAGGATCTTTGTTTAAATGTACTGCCGTGCAACCTCCCTATTCACTGCCCGCTCCGTGTCTTTCAATGTAGACCGGACCGTGAGTGAGGGCACCAGCTCAAGAGCGGGACAGCGGGCGGTGGAGCGTACTCCTGTGTCAGCGTGATCAAGGGACCAATTGACTGAGGTTACTCGCGTTGACATTCTCCACCCCAGGTCCCCGATGTAAAGGGGGAGCGCTCCCTTACAGAGAGACCGCCACTGGGGCCCGCAGCGCCGGAGACCCGCCCCGACCACGGATGAAACGCAAACCCCTCTCTCCCCTCACCCATTCATTCATTCATTCATTCACTGCGGACAGAATCAGCCCGACACCCCGAGACTTACCGCAGGGAGCGCGCATCCTACAGCGGGGAGACGAGGCGCTGATGCCGGGAGAACCGCTTCACAGCGGCGGTGAACGAGGATCACCTGTGAACGACAACACGGACTGAGGTTACAGCTCTCACCAGAGATTATAGACTGACAGTGGGCGGGACCAACGCAGTTAGTGCGCCTACTCGCAGCCGTGTCTCGACTCTCAGTAAGTATGTTACCCTCGTTTCCCTGATGCCTGACCAGTCTGAAGAAGGGTCTCGACCCGAAACGTCGCCTATCTCCTTCGCTCCTTAGATGCTGCTGCACCCGCTGAGTTTCTCCAGCTTTTTGTGTAACCCTTGTTACAAAACCTACCTTGAGCAGCGCTGCAGTTCTGCCGCTCCCCGTGTGCGCGACTTTGGCGCCTTTCAGAAGGTGGCGGGCTTAAAGTGCCGTTTTCCATTAATGAAGGTATTTTTAAATTACGCTAGATTATTTATTATCTAGAGAATTTAAAAATCAAAAGCCGTGAGCGCCGATAACGGGAAGGATTTTGCGTAGGGGAGAAAAAATAGGTACACAGTTTATTTTTATATTAAAAGTTGTTTTTTATGGAGGCTTTAATAATATTTTCATGTTGAGAAATGGGGTCCAAAAAAAATGTATGAACCCCCAGTATTTTCCTCCCGACTTCACCGCAAACCGCAACGTTCCAATCCACCGCATTCCACTAAAACCCATTCGCTAGTTGATTTAAATGGCCATTAATTTACAGGCAGTAAACACTAAATTCCTTCCGTTTGGCCCAGGAATTCATAAAAATGAGATTTAAAAATTATGTTATATTGTGGATTATTGAGCATCTTGTACCCCATTGCCTTTCCATTGACTTAACTCAAAAGCTGTGATCGAGGACAGTCAAAAGCCCATAACTTTCTTAAAAATGAATAGAACTGAATGAAATTTCCAGTTATTATAGATTGAAGCATTCTGAAACAAATATGAAACAATATTACTTGGATGACCTGAAATTAAAGCATATAATTAGTTAGTTACCTAATTGTAGCTAATTACAAAATTCAATGAGTAGATCTAAACATCTATCCATTTCTTAAGAAAAGGTTAACATTTTTAAATAGCCTAAGTGTCCAAATAACATTCACACAATAATTCACAACATAACATAATTTTTAAATCTCATTGTCATGAATTTATAGGCCAAATCAAAGGAATTTAGAGTTTGATTCCCGTAAATTAATGGCTATTTAAATCATCTTGCAAGTGAGATTTTGTGGAACGCGATTGTTTGGCACATTGCGGTTACGGTGAATTTAAACCCCATATCGGCAGGAAAAACACTGCCGGTTCGTATGGGGCCTTAATCATATTTTCGCCAATGAAATTTTGATTAAAGTAATCCTAAGAAGCATGTTTATATGAAAAATACATGACTTACCTAATGTTTTATCCCCTACGTGAGATCTGTCCCGTTGATGGCGTTAGAAGTAGATTTTTATTTTACTCCAGAGATAAAATTGTCCAGCGGTTTTAAAAAAAATGTACGGCAGTAACAATGTAACGATTTTTCAGCATCAGGTAGTAGCCCGAGAAAATATATCTCGGACTGGCAGGAGAAAAAGGCATTTTAATCCCGCCCCCCCCCCCCCCCCCCCTCAAAGTGCTTGAGGACTGTAACAAGTCCTCCTTCTCTCTCCTCCACCTTTCCTCTCCCACCCCCTCTCCTCCATCTCCCGCACTCTCTTGCACCTCTCCCCTCCCCCTCTCTCCTCCATCTCCCCCTCTCTCCTCCACCCCTCTTCACCTCCCTCCTTCTCTACTCCCCCTCTCTCCATTCTCCTCCCCCTACCCCCCTCTCTCCTCCCCCTTCTCTCTCCTCCCCCTTCTCTCTCCTCCCCCTTCTCTCTCCTCCCCCTTCTCTCTCCTCCCCCTTCTCTCTCCTCCCCCTTCTCTCTCCTCCCCCTTCTCTCTCCTCCCCCTTCTCTCTCCTCCCCCTTCTCTCTCCTCCCCCTTCTCTCTCCTCCCCCTTCTACAGGGCTGCCAACATTGGGTGAGGGTTGAGAGTGAGTCCGTGAACTGGCTCAAGTATCTGTTGCAAGCCACATCCATGTGCAACACTCTCCAACCCAGATCCACGATGTAAAGGGGGAGGACTCCCTTATAGAGAGACCTGCACTGGGGACCGCTCCCACCATCAGATGGTAACACGGACCATCAGGGCGTGTCCGGACAGAAGACGAAGGTGAGGAAGTGCAGAGTGTGCAGGAGCAGCCTGCATAGTACGTGCCTCTCAATGTCATGGAATGCCACGCTGGGCATCCTGGAAAGGCGACTCGGTTTGCGTGGGGCAGGCACTCGGGAAGGGACCCGGGTCGTAGGTCCTATGAGCATTTCCGACAGAGCAGGGGTAAGCTCCGCCGGAATCGCACCACACACACACCTCTCCTCGATACTCACCATAACAGGATGAGGACTGGCAACCCTCGCAGCCACAACACCCCCCTCCCCCTGTGGAGAGGCGCCTTGGCTGAAGGTGACCAGATTTTTTGCCTTTAGGTATATCTCGATAAAAGCCAGGCAACTCCCGCCTAGTCTGTCGACTGATGCCCGCTACTGGGAGCCGTGTGCCCTCCTGGAGGCAGCACCTCAGGCGGAAAAATTACGTCGCCAGCGCGTGCCATCTAGGAGGACACTCGGAATACATATACCTCCACAGGGTCCTGAGACGGAGAGCCACCACCAGGATATGGATGCAAACCAGCGCCTGACCGCTCTCCTCCAACGGGAGACTCAGAACCCCTGCAGACCCAATGATTCCTCTCTCCCCGGAAGAAGTTCACCAACCTCCTCTGGATCATGGTGAGAAATAAAGAGGGTGGGACCAGCGTGGCCAGCCGGTACCACAATGCACTCTGCCTGAAATGCTATGAAATTGAGTTTGGTGGCCTGCACTCTGCCTGAAATGCTATGAAATTGAGTTTGGTGGCCTGCCACTGTATGCATTATTGTTAACTCTTCATGGGCCACTGATGTCTGCAATTTAACTACACTGCTCCCTGGTTCTGGAGCTGCTGACCATTAAAGCTAGACCTTTCTACCTCCCGAGAGAGTTAATCTCAGTCCTCCTTACAGCTGTTTCCATCCCCCCACAGGCTGATAAATTCTTAGTATAGGACAGTAAATGAGCTGGAGAACTCCCACCCTGAGTCTGCAGTCATTGTTCTGGGAGACTTCAACAGCCAACATGAAGAAGAAGGTTCTCCCAAAATATAACCAACACATCACTTTTCCAACGAGGGAAGAGCAGACCTAGGACCATTGTTACACCCCATTCAGTGAATACTACATGCCCCTCCCCCGCCCTGCTTTTGGTGAGGCAGATCACTGTTCCCTTGATCCCTTTTCCCGTCTCCAACGGACCCCCTCCTCTTGGACCCCCCCTCATGGCCATCTTCCGGTTTAGACCTTTTTATTTTAAACTGCCGGCGGACCATGAACCGCCTCAACTTCTCCACTCCCCTGTCTCACTCTAACCCCCCCCCCCCCCCCATGAACATACAGCCCTCCACTCACTCCGCAACACCCCAGACTGGGTGATCAAACCCGCCGACAAGGGAGGTGCCGTGGGAGTCTGGTGCGTCGATCTCTACAAAGCTGAGGCCTCGCGCCAACTTTCAGATACCTCCTCCTACTTATCCTTGGACCATGACCCCACAGATGAGCACCAGGCCACTATCCCTAGCACCACCATTGACTTCATCAACTCCGGCTCCCTGCCCCCCGAAGCCTCCAACCTCATCGTTTCCCAGCCCCACATGGCCCGATTTCACCTTCTCCCCAAAATCCACAAACCTGACTATCCTGGTAGACTCATTGTCTCTGCCTGTTCGGGGAACGGGGGTTCCCCTCCCCCACCATAGATGAGGCTCTCACCAGGATCTCTTCAATACCCCATGGCACTGCTCTCTCTCCCCATCCCCCACCTCGTAACAAGGGCAGAGTCCCCCTAGTCCTCACCTTCCACCCTACCAGCCGTCATGTACAACAAATAATCCTCCGTCATTTTTGCCACCTCCAACGTGACCCCACCACTTGCACATCTTCCCATCTCCTCCCCTGTCCGCTTTCCGCAGAGACCGCTCCCTCCGTAACTCCCTGGTCAATTCGTCCCTTTCACCCAAACCACACCCTCTCCAGGCACTTTTCCTTGCAACCAGCAAGAAATGGTACACTTGTCGCTTTACCTCCCCCCTTGACTCCATTCATGGACCCAAGCAGTCGTTCCAGGTGGAACAAAGGTTCACCTGCACCTCCTCCAACCTCATGTATTGCATCCACTGCTCTAGATGTCAGCTGATCTACATCGGTGAGACCAAGCGTAGGCTTGCCGATCGTTTAGCTGAACACCTAAAGAGGGGGGGGGGGAAGAGGGGGAAGCCTCGTTCTGCCGGGCGGGGTGAGGGAGGAGGAGGCGGTGGAGCTGCTGTCACGGCCCGTCATTGGCTCCGACACTTCGTCACCCCGCTCCTAGCAACGATCATTGCCTCGCAATTAAAGATACTAGAGGAATGCAGCCGCCGCCCACACGAAACGTCAGTTCCTATACTCCAGAGATGCCCGCGGAGTTACTCAAGTATTTTGCGTCTACCGGTATTTGGGTGCCAAGCCGGGCAAAATGAGTCAGCGTTTAGGTTGCCCTGGGGCACTTTGGAAACTACGCAAAGGTGGGGGCTGGGGAGGTAAATGGGGAAAACATTAGAAATAAATTAACTAAAATATGTGAGGTGATGGATGCGCTACATCAAACGCTGTTCCCTGCAACACTGATTACACTGATTACTGATTACACCATGGATGATGGATCAAAGGATCAAAGGATCTTTGGAGTAGCAATGTTACAAAATTTTGTGATTTAAAAAATCAAGTCTGCAATTTATCCCATCAGATAAAGCATAAAAAGTTTAATTTGACAGCTAATTCACTCTCATATCTTCAGTATTAAAAAAGTTATGGCCATTTTCATACTCGGAAATTAGCAACTTGCTTCATATTGCTTTTCTATGGACTGAACACAAAAGTTGTGATCGAGGACAGTCAAATTCTGCCGCTTCGTATGGTGACTAAATCACCGTTTCACAACATGAAATATTATTTAGTCACCTAAACAAGCAGGTTTATATGGAAAAATATACAGCTTTCACTTGCCTGTCCCCAACGTAAAATCGGTCCCCGTTGTCGGCGTTCACGGCATTAGGAGCTAATTTTTATTTTACTGCAGCGATAAAATAGGGGCGATTTATTTTTAAAAATTAACTTACCGGCAGTGGGTGCGAATCCCCAGAAATAGCTCGCATTCTGAGAAAATAAAGCTCCCAATGGCAAGCGAAAACCCGCATTTTAACACCGCCCTGCTGCACCCGCTGAGTTTCTCCAGCTGTTTGTGTGCAGCTCAAGGTAAGTTTTGTAACATACCTACTTGGAGCTGCTATTTTACATGTAAACGTATATGAATCAGTAAATATTTGACACTAACCCAACGGCAATTTACATAGTCTGCTATTGACAAACGCATGCAACAAAAGTCCACATCAAAATATCATTATTCAAAAGACAATTAAACATTCCTGTTTACAGGCATCTCACTTGCAACCGCGCTGTAGCTTTGGAGCGGATGACACAGACTCTGTGACAGAGGGAGGCATTCCGGTAAAATGATGGGCGTGACGTTCCGTTAGTACTCCACACCAGTCCATTGGATTTCAGAGGAGTGGCCCATCTTGCTTCTCTATAATCTTTGTTCAAATGTAAGATACCAGAGCCTCGAGGATCTTTGTTTAAATGTACTGCCGTGCAACCTCCCTATTCACTGCCCGCTCCGTGTCTTTCAATGTAGACCGGACCGTGAGTGAGGGCACCAGCTCAAGAGCGGGACAGCGGGCGGTGGAGCGTACTCCTGTGTCAGCGTGATCAAGGGACCAATTGACTGAGGTTACTCGCGTTGACATTCTCCACCCCAGGTCCCCGATGTAAAGGGGGAGCGCTCCCTTACAGAGAGACCGCCACTGGGGCCCGCAGCGCCGGAGACCCGCCCCGACCACGGATGAAACGCAAACCCCTCTCTCCCCTCACCCATTCATTCATTCATTCATTCACTGCGGACAGAATCAGCCCGACACCCCGAGACTTACCGCAGGGAGCGCGCATCCTACAGCGGGGAGACGAGGCGCTGATGCCGGGAGAACCGCTTCACAGCGGCGGTGAACGAGGATCACCTGTGAACGACAACACGGACTGAGGTTACAGCTCTCACCAGAGATTATAGACTGACAGTGGGCGGGACCAACGCAGTTAGTGCGCCTACTCGCAGCCGTGTCTCGACTCTCAGTAAGTATGTTACCCTCGTTTCCCTGATGCCTGACCAGTCTGAAGAAGGGTCTCGACCCGAAACGTCGCCTATCTCCTTCGCTCCTTAGATGCTGCTGCACCCGCTGAGTTTCTCCAGCTTTTTGTGTAACCCTTGTTACAAAACCTACCTTGAGCAGCGCTGCAGTTCTGCCGCTCCCCGTGTGCGCGACTTTGGCGCCTTTCAGAAGGTGGCGGGCTTAAAGTGCCGTTTTCCATTAATGAAGGTATTTTTAAATTACGCTAGATTATTTATTATCTAGAGAATTTAAAAATCAAAAGCCGTGAGCGCCGATAACGGGAAGGATTTTGCGTAGGGGAGAAAAAATAGGTACACAGTTTATTTTTATATTAAAAGTTGTTTTTTATGGAGGCTTTAATAATATTTTCATGTTGAGAAATGGGGTCCAAAAAAAATGTATGAACCCCCAGTATTTTCCTCCCGACTTCACCGCAAACCGCAACGTTCCAATCCACCGCATTCCACTAAAACCCATTCGCTAGTTGATTTAAATGGCCATTAATTTACAGGCAGTAAACACTAAATTCCTTCCGTTTGGCCCAGGAATTCATAAAAATGAGATTTAAAAATTATGTTATATTGTGGATTATTGAGCATCTTGTACCCCATTGCCTTTCCATTGACTTAACTCAAAAGCTGTGATCGAGGACAGTCAAAAGCCCATAACTTTCTTAAAAATGAATAGAACTGAATGAAATTTCCAGTTATTATAGATTGAAGCATTCTGAAACAAATATGAAACAATATTACTTGGATGACCTGAAATTAAAGCATATAATTAGTTAGTTACCTAATTGTAGCTAATTACAAAATTCAATGAGTAGATCTAAACATCTATCCATTTCTTAAGAAAAGGTTAACATTTTTAAATAGCCTAAGTGTCCAAATAACATTCACACAATAATTCACAACATAACATAATTTTTAAATCTCATTGTCATGAATTTATAGGCCAAATCAAAGGAATTTAGAGTTTGATTCCCGTAAATTAATGGCTATTTAAATCATCTTGCAAGTGAGATTTTGTGGAACGCGATTGTTTGGCACATTGCGGTTACGGTGAATTTAAACCCCATATCGGCAGGAAAAACACTGCCGGTTCGTATGGGGCCTTAATCATATTTTCGCCAATGAAATTTTGATTAAAGTAATCCTAAGAAGCATGTTTATATGAAAAATACATGACTTACCTAATGTTTTATCCCCTACGTGAGATCTGTCCCGTTGATGGCGTTAGAAGTAGATTTTTATTTTACTCCAGAGATAAAATTGTCCAGCGGTTTTAAAAAAAATGTACGGCAGTAACAATGTAACGATTTTTCAGCATCAGGTAGTAGCCCGAGAAAATATATCTCGGACTGGCAGGAGAAAAAGGCATTTTAATCCCGCCCCCCCCCCCCCCCCCCTCAAAGTGCTTGAGGACTGTAACAAGTCCTCCTTCTCTCTCCTCCACCTTTCCTCTCCCACCCCCTCTCCTCCATCTCCCGCACTCTCTTGCACCTCTCCCCTCCCCCTCTCTCCTCCATCTCCCCCTCTCTCCTCCACCCCTCTTCACCTCCCTCCTTCTCTACTCCCCCTCTCTCCATTCTCCTCCCCCTACCCCCCTCTCTCCTCCCCCTTCTCTCTCCTCCCCCTTCTCTCTCCTCCCCCTTCTCTCTCCTCCCCCTTCTCTCTCCTCCCCCTTCTCTCTCCTCCCCCTTCTCTCTCCTCCCCCTTCTCTCTCCTCCCCCTTCTCTCTCCTCCCCCTTCTCTCTCCTCCCCCTTCTCTCTCCTCCCCCTTCTCTCTCCTCCCCCTTCTACAGGGCTGCCAACATTGGGTGAGGGTTGAGAGTGAGTCCGTGAACTGGCTCAAGTATCTGTTGCAAGCCACATCCATGTGCAACACTCTCCAACCCAGATCCACGATGTAAAGGGGGAGGACTCCCTTATAGAGAGACCTGCACTGGGGACCGCTCCCACCATCAGATGGTAACACGGACCATCAGGGCGTGTCCGGACAGAAGACGAAGGTGAGGAAGTGCAGAGTGTGCAGGAGCAGCCTGCATAGTACGTGCCTCTCAATGTCATGGAATGCCACGCTGGGCATCCTGGAAAGGCGACTCGGTTTGCGTGGGGCAGGCACTCGGGAAGGGACCCGGGTCGTAGGTCCTATGAGCATTTCCGACAGAGCAGGGGTAAGCTCCGCCGGAATCGCACCACACACACACCTCTCCTCGATACTCACCATAACAGGATGAGGACTGGCAACCCTCGCAGCCACAACACCCCCCTCCCCCTGTGGAGAGGCGCCTTGGCTGAAGGTGACCAGATTTTTTGCCTTTAGGTATATCTCGATAAAAGCCAGGCAACTCCCGCCTAGTCTGTCGACTGATGCCCGCTACTGGGAGCCGTGTGCCCTCCTGGAGGCAGCACCTCAGGCGGAAAAATTACGTCGCCAGCGCGTGCCATCTAGGAGGACACTCGGAATACATATACCTCCACAGGGTCCTGAGACGGAGAGCCACCACCAGGATATGGATGCAAACCAGCGCCTGACCGCTCTCCTCCAACGGGAGACTCAGAACCCCTGCAGACCCAATGATTCCTCTCTCCCCGGAAGAAGTTCACCAACCTCCTCTGGATCATGGTGAGAAATAAAGAGGGTGGGACCAGCGTGGCCAGCCGGTACCACAATGCACTCTGCCTGAAATGCTATGAAATTGAGTTTGGTGGCCTGCACTCTGCCTGAAATGCTATGAAATTGAGTTTGGTGGCCTGCCACTGTATGCATTATTGTTAACTCTTCATGGGCCACTGATGTCTGCAATTTAACTACACTGCTCCCTGGTTCTGGAGCTGCTGACCATTAAAGCTAGACCTTTCTACCTCCCGAGAGAGTTAATCTCAGTCCTCCTTACAGCTGTTTCCATCCCCCCACAGGCTGATAAATTCTTAGTATAGGACAGTAAATGAGCTGGAGAACTCCCACCCTGAGTCTGCAGTCATTGTTCTGGGAGACTTCAACAGCCAACATGAAGAAGAAGGTTCTCCCAAAATATAACCAACACATCACTTTTCCAACGAGGGAAGAGCAGACCTAGGACCATTGTTACACCCCATTCAGTGAATACTACATGCCCCTCCCCCGCCCTGCTTTTGGTGAGGCAGATCACTGTTCCCTTGATCCCTTTTCCCGTCTCCAACGGACCCCCTCCTCTTGGACCCCCCCTCATGGCCATCTTCCGGTTTAGACCTTTTTATTTTAAACTGCCGGCGGACCATGAACCGCCTCAACTTCTCCACTCCCCTGTCTCACTCTAACCCCCCCCCCCCCCCCATGAACATACAGCCCTCCACTCACTCCGCAACACCCCAGACTGGGTGATCAAACCCGCCGACAAGGGAGGTGCCGTGGGAGTCTGGTGCGTCGATCTCTACAAAGCTGAGGCCTCGCGCCAACTTTCAGATACCTCCTCCTACTTATCCTTGGACCATGACCCCACAGATGAGCACCAGGCCACTATCCCTAGCACCACCATTGACTTCATCAACTCCGGCTCCCTGCCCCCCGAAGCCTCCAACCTCATCGTTTCCCAGCCCCACATGGCCCGATTTCACCTTCTCCCCAAAATCCACAAACCTGACTATCCTGGTAGACTCATTGTCTCTGCCTGTTCGGGGAACGGGGGTTCCCCTCCCCCACCATAGATGAGGCTCTCACCAGGATCTCTTCAATACCCCATGGCACTGCTCTCTCTCCCCATCCCCCACCTCGTAACAAGGGCAGAGTCCCCCTAGTCCTCACCTTCCACCCTACCAGCCGTCATGTACAACAAATAATCCTCCGTCATTTTTGCCACCTCCAACGTGACCCCACCACTTGCACATCTTCCCATCTCCTCCCCTGTCCGCTTTCCGCAGAGACCGCTCCCTCCGTAACTCCCTGGTCAATTCGTCCCTTTCACCCAAACCACACCCTCTCCAGGCACTTTTCCTTGCAACCAGCAAGAAATGGTACACTTGTCGCTTTACCTCCCCCCTTGACTCCATTCATGGACCCAAGCAGTCGTTCCAGGTGGAACAAAGGTTCACCTGCACCTCCTCCAACCTCATGTATTGCATCCACTGCTCTAGATGTCAGCTGATCTACATCGGTGAGACCAAGCGTAGGCTTGCCGATCGTTTAGCTGAACACCTCCGCTCGGTTCACAATAACCAACCTGATCTCCCGGTGGCTCAGCACTTCAATTCCCCCTCCCATTCTGAATCTGACCTCTCTGTCCTGGGCCTCCTCCACTGCCAGAGTGAGGACCATCGGAAATTGGAGAAGCAGCACCTCATATTTCGCTTGGGCAGTTTGTACCCCAGCGGTGTGTACATTTCCTTCTTCCGCCCCCCCACCCCCCTCCTCCCCCACCCTCACATCAGTCTGAAGAAGGGTTTCGGCCTGAAATGTTGCCTATTTCCTTCGCTCCATTAATGCTGCTGCACCTGCTGAGTTTCTCCAGCATTTTTGTCGACCTTCTCTATTCCATTCTACTACCAGGCAGAAACTAAAACAGGAAAATCCGGTTTCCAGGGACATTTACAAATGGAACAATGAGACTGATGAGGTCTTCCATGCCTGCCTTGACCAAACTGACTGGCAGATGTTTCAGGATGCAGCAGAAGGCAGCATCAGCGAATACACATCCTCGTCTTAGGCTACATAAGTGAGTGCATCGATTATGTTGTTCCAAAAGCCACCATCTGCACTTACCCAAATCAGAAACCCTGGGTCAGAGGGGAAATTCATGCTAAACTCAAAGCAAGGACCACTGCCTTCAACTCGGGGGACCCCAACGCCTACAAAGCAGCTAGATATGACCTCTGGAAGACCATCAGGGAAGCCAAGAGCGTCTGCAGGGACAAAGTGGAATCTAATTACTATAGCTCTGACCCCAGTCGCATGTGAAGTTGATTATGCTGCATCACGGATTACAATGGGAAAAACAGGAGCACTGTCCAGCCTTCCGCTTCGCTCCCGGACGAGCTTAACACCTATGCCCGGTTCGATGCAGCCAACACAGTGCCCACCATGAGTCCACAGGTGTGCAGCGGGACTACCTCACTGACCCTACGACAGACGTGAGGCGGTCCTTCAAAACGGGCAATGATCGTAAAGCTCCAGGGCTGGATGGTATTCCAAGGCGGGCTCACAGGGCGTGCACTGATTAACTGGCAGAGGTGTTCATCAACATCTTCAATCTCTCCATGAGTCAGTCTGTGGTTCCCACCCCCTTGAAAGCATCCATCATTGTTCCTGTTCCAAAGAAACCAATAATCTCCTGTTTAAATGACTACCATCTTGTCACACTGACACATCATGAAGTGCTTCAAGTGACTAGTCAAAACTCACATCTGCTCCTCTCTCCCTGACACCTTGGACCCTCTTCAGTTTGCATATAGGCCAAACAGGGCCACGGACGATGCCATCGCCATGGCAACTCACACTGTGCTCACCCACCTGGGCAAAGGGAATACATATGTGAGAATGTTCTTCATTGACTACAGCTCGGCATTCAACATTATCATTCCCTCAAATCTCGTCCCCAAGCTCCTAGATCTTGGACTGGAGACCTCCATCTGTGGCTTGATATTCAACTTCCTGACGGGCAGGCACCAGGTGGTGATAATCGGCCGCCACATCTCTTTCTCACTGATCCTCAACACAGGCGCACCACAGGGCTGTGTGCTCACTCCTCTCCTGTACTCCCTGTTCGCACATGACTGTACTGCTAAGCACAGCTCTAACTATCTTAAAGTTTGCGGACGACACGACCATCATGGGCCTCATCACAGACAATAATGAGACGGCCTATAGAGAGGAGGTATGGGCAGCTGGTGCCAGGAAAATAACCTCTCCCTCAATGTCAGCAAAACTAAAGAGATGATCGTGGACTACAGGAGACAGCAGGGGAGTGGACACCTCCCCATCCACATCGGTGATGCTGAGGTTGAAAGGGTCTGCAGCTTCAAATTCCTTGGTGTGCACATCACTGAGGACCTCTCTTGGACACTGCACATGGACACAGTAACAAAGGAAGCCCGCCAGCGGCTCTTTTTCCTGAAAGACAGAGGAAGTTTGGCATGAACGCCAACATCCTCACAAACTTCTACAGTTGCACCATCGAGAGTCTGCTGACGGTCTGCATCACAGAGAGTCTGGTACGGGAACTGTTCCGCCCACAGCCGCAAATCAGTACAGAGAGTGGTGAAGGCGGCACAGCACATCACTGGCTACTGTCTCCCTGCCATTCAGGACATTTTCCACAGGCGGTGCCTGCGGTAGGCACACAGCATCATCAAGGACCACAGCCACCCAGCACGCAGACTGTTCTCCTTGTTTCCGTCAGGCAGACGATACAGGAGCATGGCTGCACGTACCACCAGACTTAAGAACAGTTTTTACCATCAAGCCATCAGGCTTCTGAACTCATAAACACATCACATATGTTGATTATTTTATTTATTATTGTCTTTTACCTACCAATGTCACTTTTATCTTATCTTATCTATCTAATTAAAACTCAAATCTTGACCACTTCTTGTTTGCACTGAATATTGATTTTAGAAAAAACGCTACCATTTACAGCTGTGATTTTTGGCCATCTTAATCAGTCCCCCTCTGCTGCGCAGGGCAAGAGATGAAAAATAAAAGACTTATTAATGTTTTTTAAATGTTGAGATTCTCTCCCCTGTCAATCATGCCATGAAGACCACGCCCCTCCGGTGGGAGTGGGAGGGACTATAAAACCCGGAAGTGTGGACGTGCCTCAGGCGCTGCAAGATGAGGGAGCGAGAGGTCACAGCTCTCTGTCGGAGCTGTGAATGCCCTTAATGTGGTTTGAAAATGAAAATGTGGTTGGTTTGAAAAAGCAAAGCAAATGGTGGTGGTTGGTTTGAAAAGGCAAAGCAAATGGTGGTGGGTGGTTTGCAAAGGGAAAGGAAATGGTGGTGGTTGGTTTGAAAAAGTAAATGTGGTGTGTTTGAAAAGGCAAAAGATTTAAAGTCTAAACTTGACCACTTCCTGTTTGCACTGTATATTGATTTTAGAAAAAATCCTACCACTTACGGCTGTGAGTTTTGGTCATCTTACTCAGTCTCCCGCCACTCATCGGGTACAGAGGAGGTTTCCCATTGATGAAAAATAAAAGAGTTATTAGTGTTTAAATAAATGATGAAATTCTCTCTCCTATCAATCAGGCCATGAAGGCCATGCCCCTTCTGGTGGGAGGGGGAGGGTCTATAAAACTGGAAGTGTGGGCATGGCCTAGTCTCTGCAAGATCCGGGAGGGAGAGATCACGGCTCAATGTCTGAGCTGTGAATCAATTGAACACACTGTGTTTTGTGTGGGTTTATGGTGGTTTCACCCTGTTTGAAATGGTATGAAACTGCATTTGAATTTGGTGGCCTTGAACCCAGCTTGAAATGGTATGAAACTGTATTTGAATTTGGTGGCCTTGCACCCTGCAGGAAATGGTATGAAACTGCACTTGAATTTGGTGGTCTTAATGACTACAGGCCTGGCGCACTGACCTCTGTAATCATGAAAGCCCTTGATAGACTTGTGTTGGCCCAGCTGAAAAATATCACAAACCCCCCTGCTGGACCTCCTGCAGTTTGCATACTGGGCCAGTAGATCAGTGGATGACACAGTCAACCTAGGCCTGCACTTCATCCTCCAGCACCTAGACCACAAGGGGACCTATGCAAGGATTTTTTGGGGGGGATTTCAACACCATTGTGCCAGAGCTACTACAATTCAAACTCTCCGAGTTGACTGTGCCTGAGCCCCTATGTCAATGGATCACTAACTTCCTGACAGACAGGAAGCAGCATGTGAGGCTCGGAAAGTTCATCTCGGACCTGCAGACCCTCATCGTAGGAGCACCGCGAGGCTGCGTACTCCCCCCTCTCCTCTACTCTCTCTACACCAATGACTGCACCTCCACAGACTCCTCTGTCAAGATTCTCAAGTTGTGGACGGCAAAACCCTGATTGGACTGATCCAGGATGGGGAGGAATCTGCCCACAGACAGGAAGTGACACAGCTGGCATCCTGGTGCATTTGCTGGAGCTCAATGCTCGTAAGACAGTGGAATTGATTGTAGACTTTAAGAGAGCTTCCCCTCCCCTCACCCCACTCACCATCAATAACACCACAGTCATTGTGGAGTCATTTCAGTTCCTTGGAACCATCATCTCCAGGGACCTAAAATGGGGGGGCCACCATCGACTCCTCAGTCAAAAGGCCCAACAGAGGATGTACTTCCTGCAACAGCAGAGAAAACACAATCTGCCACAGATGGCAGTTTTATACTGCCATGATAGAGTCCTCACCTTCTCCATCATGGTCTGGTTGGGCTCAGCCACCAAGCACGGCATCCAGATGCTGCAGCGAATCATTCGATCAGCCGAGAATTCTGTTGGCTGCAACATTCCCCCAATTGACGAACTGTACACTGCAAGGGCCAGGAAGCGAGCGGGTAAGATCATCTCTGACCCCTCTCACCCTGGCCACAAACTTCCCTCTGGGTGGTGACTCCGGACTGTCATAGCCGTCACAGCCAGACATAAAAACAGCTGTTTTCCATGAGCAGTAGCTCCACTCAACAGCCAAAAGTCTGCAGCCTCCTTTTGTTCTGGTGTTTTATTTTATTCTTCACATGTTGAAATTATAATATTTTATTTTTAATTGTCTACTGTATATCATGTTGTTATACTTGCGAGCAAAAGCACCAAGGCAAATTCCTTGTATGTATACATACTTGGCTTATAACATTTATTCAATTCAATTCAATTATGTGAAAAAGTAACCCCTCGGATTCGTATAAATCTTTTCCCTTTCACCTTAAAGCTATGTCCTCTGGTCCTCGATTCATCTACTCTGGGCAAAAGACTCTGTGCATCTACCCGATCTATTCCTCTCATGATCTTGCATATCTCTATGAGATCACCCCTCATCCTCCTGTATTCCAAGGAATAGAGTTCAAGCCTACTCAACCATTCTCTGTAGCTCACACCCTCTAGTCCTGGCAACATCCTCACAAATCTTCTCTGTACCCTTTCCAGCTTGACAACATCTTTCCAAAAACATGGTGCTCTGAATTGTGCACAATACTCTAAATTCGACCTGACCAACATCTTATACAACTGCAACCTGACCTCCCAACTTCTATCCTCAATATTCTGGCTGATGAAGGCCAATGTGCCAAAGGTTTTTTTGACCACCCGATCTACCTGCGACTCCACCTTCAAGAAACTATGCACCTGCACTCCTAGTTCCCTCTGCTCTTTAACACTACCCAGAGCCCTACCATTTACTGTGTAGGTCTTGCCCATATTAGATTTCCCAAAATGCAACACCTCACATTTCACTGCTTTCAATTCCATCAACCATTCCTCAGCCCACCTGGCCAATCGATCAAGATCCTGCTGCAATTTTTCATAATCATCTTAACTATCAGCAAACTTGCTAATCTTGCCATGTACGGTATGTTCTCGTCCAAATCATTGATGTAGATGACAAACAGTAACGGGCTCAGCACCGAACCATGAGGCACACCACTAGTCACAAGCCTCCAGTCCAAGAAGCAACCCTCCACCATCACCCTCTGCTTCCTTCCGTGAAGTAAATTTTCTATCCATTCAGCTATCTCTCCTTGGATCCCATGCTATCTAATCTTCCAGAGCAGCCTACCATGCAGAATCTTGTCTTAGGCTTTGCTGAAGTCCATATATACATCAATAGCTCTTGGTCAAGTCTTCATTAAACTCAATCAGATTTGTGGGACACAACCTCCCACGTACAAAACCATGCTGACTATCCCTAATCAGCCCTTGTCTGTCAAAATGCCTGTATATCCTATTCCTCAGAATATTCTCTGGCAACTTTCCAACTACCGATGTTAACCTCACTGGTCTATCGTTCCCAGCATTTTCCCTGTAGCCATTCTTGAATAGAGGCACAACATTTGCCACCCTCCAGTCTTCCGGCACCTCTCCTGTATTTAAAGATGACTCGTAAATTTCAATCAGCGCTCCCACAATTTCCTGTCTAGTTTCCCACAATGTCCTCGGATATAGCTGATCAGACCGTGGAGATTTGTCTACCTTCATACACGATAGTACCTTCAGCATCTCTTCGACCATAACACTGACTCCTCTCGAGTCACTTCCATTCCTCCGTCCTTCTGTCTTTCTCCTCAAACAACCTGCTCCAATCAACTTGAGCGAGACTTTCTCATCCCCTCAAAGTTGGCCTTTCCCCAATTTCGCACTTAACACGGGGGCCTCTCTGTCCCTATACATGACATCTTAAACCTAATTGAACAGTGGTCACTGGTCCCAAAAGGCTCCTCCACAAGCACTTCATTCACTTCGCAATTTCCCAAGAATAGATCAAGTGTTGCTGCAGAATGAGACGTCGATAAAATAGGTGAGCAAACTAGATTTTTATTTCATGATTTTAAGTTCTATTCATTATTAAGTATTTCAATGGAAAGCTTAAACACAAAATATAAACAATAAAAAGGAAACAATAAATATAACAACGGTTATTCAGCTTTTAATTCACACATTTCACACGTGACCAAATGCACACTGATACTCATGTTGTGCTGCAAATATTTGGGGCATCAGAAAACATCTTATCGGGTGATAAATGATAAAAATCATAAACATAATCTGAATTTGGCTTATATAGTTATTTAATTGGAAAATTAATGTAATCTTTCTGGTGTAAATTAGCCTAAGGATTTGATGAAATCCTGCTTGAAAAACATCACAAAAAAATGGCAAGAAAACGCATGGACATATCTGATATTTTTCTTTGTGAAAACAGATATATTTATTTTTACTTCATCTCATTATTTTGGCTATACATTATGATATATACTACTTAAAATATTGGATATGAAACAATGGGAATATTACATAAAAAACAGGAAAATAACCAGGATATTTGGAGACCAATTTCACCACTGAGTGCTGTATTTATGGAAACACCCATATACATGGAACTTTTTTTCTCATTTATTATATTATTTACAGTACACTAAATTTACATATTCTGTTGTGTTGCTGCATGTAAGAATTTCATTTTTCTGTCTGGGACATATGACAATTAATTACACTAGGTGGCGCCGTCAGTGATGGCAACCTCGCCAACAGTCTCTCCTTTAAAAAAAAAATTCAGTGTGTTTTAAAAGTTTGGGTTCATGTTCTCTGGTTTGTTTTATGTGGTGGGGGGGGGGGGGGGGGGTGGGGTGTAAACTTTTTTCAATCTCTTACCTTACCGGAGATGTGATGTTTTTCTGGATCGTATCTCCAGTCGCTCTGCGGCCTAACATTGTAGAGCTTGCAGCCTTGCTTGGGACTGACTTTGCGCCTCATCGTGGGATCGTGGACTTACATTGGATCTGATTCATTGCCTGGGATTGACGCTCCAACCACGGCCTGTGGACTTTTAACACCAAGGCCTTGCAGTCTCGGAAGAGACCAATGTCAGGAGCTCCAAAACCGCACGGCATCGACTAGCCCAAACCCGGCATCCGATCGCCGGCATGGGTGTGCTGAGATCCCCCCCATGATGCAGGAACATGTTCGCCCCCACGAGGAGGCCCACCGCTGGCTACTGGAGTCAAAATCATCCCATTAACAGAAGGTTCGAGGCCCCCGAACACAGGAGAGCGATGAAGGGAAGAGATTGAATTTTTTATCGCCTTCCATCACAGTGAGGAATGTGGAGGGGTCACTGTGGTGGATGTTTATGTGAAAATGTATTTTGTGTGTTCTGTTGCTTTTTATTAGTATGACTATGGCAAAACAAATTCCTCGTATGTTGCAAAACATACTTGGCTAATAAAGCATGATTATGATGATTATGATTAAAACACTCGATTCTCTTGTCCATTCCCTCCGCAGATGCTGCCCGACACGCTGCATTCCTGCACACGGTTCTGCTCGATTCCAGCATCTGCCGTCTCTTGTGTCCAGAGATTCCCTTGTTCTTTGCTTCATGTGGTTCTGATGAACAGTCATTAACATGAAACCTCGACTGTGTTTCTCTCTGCACGTCAAGTCAACTTTATTTGTCGCACACATACAAGATGTGCAGTGAAATGAAGGTGGCAATGCCTGCAGATTGTGCAAAAATTACAGAACGGAATAGAACAGGATCAGTATTTACATGTTAGAAAATATTTTTTTACAAAAGACACAACACACAGTAAATTAGTCCCTGGTGAGATAAGTGTTTACAGTCCTGATGGCCTGTGGGAAGAAACTCTGTCTCATCCTCTGTTTTCACGGCATGACAGCGGAGGCGTTTACCTGACCATAGCAGCTGGAACAGTCTGTTGCTGGGGTGGTAGGGGTCCCCTATAATGTTGCTGGCTCTGGATCTGCACCTCCTGCTGTACAGGTTTAGATTAGATTCCTTTATTGTCATTCAGAACTTCCGGTCTGAACGAAATTGTTACCATACAGTCATACATATAATAAAAACAAACCACACAATAAACACATATCCAACATCCACCACAATGAGTGCTTCTCACTGTGGTGGAAGGCAAAAGTCTTAAGTCCCTGTCTTCCTCCTAGTTCTCTCTCTGCGCTGAGGCGATCCAGGCCGCTGCCGCCGCTGGAGCACCGCAGCTGTGAACCAGCCTGCCGCCACAGTTCCGCCATTAGGCCTCAGCACAGACGGTGACGGGGGACACGCATCCCCCCGAAGGGAGAGACTAAAGGGCCTGTCCTACAAGCATGCAACTCTATGTGATTAGCATGACCTAACGTGGTCGCTTGAGCCGTCCGGCGTCGCGGGGCCGGTCTCACTTCGATCGCCGGAGCCGTGCGGAGTTCGTCTCGACATCGCGCTGGGCTCCGAAAAACTATGTTCAAAAATTCCGCGCGGCAACGGCTTGTCGGCTCGCAGTCGCCTCGACGCAGTACACACCGCCCCGACATCGTGCCTCCATTAACCTATCTGTAGGTGCCTCCGTGACCCTCTATGTGTGTGGCTCCATGGCCCTCTGTGTGTGTGCCCCTCTCTGTCCTGGCGAACTTACCTTAGACTTCGCTCCAAGTTCGCCTCACTTTGCGCCGCGTTGCGCCACTGACCCGACCTCCACGCGGCCCCTGCTGCCGGTTTGGTTGTGCTTGCCGCATGCAGGCGCATGCTGGTGGGAACAGCCATGTACAGGTATCACCAGACCTCCGCACGGCCCCCGCTTCTAGTTTGATCGCGTTCATCGCATAGAGTTGCATGCTTGTAGGACAGGCCCTTAAGACTCTGTTTCTCTCACCCCACACACACACATACACAACCTAATAAAACAAAATTCTACCGAACAATCACAAAAAGACACCAAAAAAAGGAAAACAACAGACAGGTGCGCCGCAGCTGCCAGCCAGCGCGGCCACTTCCGGTCCTGCAGGGGGGCGAGTGTAGTTCCCATAATGTGTTCGGCCAAACGGACTACTCTCTGCAGAGCCTTCCTGTCCTGGGCAGAGCTGTTCCCAAACCAGTTTGTGATGTTGCCGGACAAGATGCTTTCTACAGCCCGAAATGCTGCCAGGCATTCTGTATTTCCAGAATCTTAATCCAAATCCATGTTGGCACTGCCCATTCTGTGTGCTGTGGTGTACATCAACATATAATCCACATCCATCTATCACACTGGTGCTTTTATTTTGGGTTCATGCCAGAAAAGGAGGCGGATGGGTGTGTGGGAAAAGGAAGAAGTGATCGGGTGGGATGTGAGATGGGGAAGAGGTAAAATGGCAACAAGCAAAGTGCACAACGTGGTGAAGGGACAACTTGCATTTCCAATTCCTCTGGGTTTGAAAACATTTAGGCTACTCACAAGAGCCATTAACTGGTGATCATAAAGTCATAAGTGATAGGAGCAGAATTAGACTATTTGGCTCTGCCATTCAATCATGGCTGATCTATCTCTACCCCCTAACCCCATTTTGCCTTCTCCCCATAACCCAACACCTATACTAATCAAGAATCTATCTATCTCTGCCTTAAAAATATCCATTGACGGCCTCCACAGCCTTCTGGGGCAAATAATTCCAGATTCACCACCGGAACGTCTTTTAATTCAGAGGCTATGACTTCTAGTCCCAGACTCTCCCACTTATGGAAACATTCTCTCCACATCCACTCTAATCAAGCCTTTCACTATCGTTAAGTTTCAATGAGCTTCACCCTCATCTATACTCATATACATCAAACGTTTATCACATGGTAACCCAATCATTCCTGGGATCATTCTTGTAAACCTCCTCTGGACCCTCTCCAGAGCCAGCACATTCTTCCTCAGATATGGTGCCCCAAATTGCTAACAATAGTCAAAATGCGGCCTGACTAGCATCTTATAGAGCCTCAGCATTACATCCCTATTTTTGTATTCCAGCCCTCTTGAAATAAATCCCAGCATTGCGATCCCCTTCCTTAATTCCAATTGTGTGATAATTATGTCACAATGGCATTTAGGCCAGCAGTGCCCTTAATGGCCATTTGCTGATTAACATATCATCATTTACACCATCCCCGCTGCTGGAAATAAAGGTTTCTCATTGTTATTAGTCTGCCGACCACCTAACAACAAATTATAAATGGAAACATGTGTGGGCAAAAAAATAAAAACAATTCAGTTGTGGAGGTACCAAATGTTGTGATCAAACAGTTGCTTTATTCACACATTACATGGTTGGTATACATACAAGTTTAGTTCTCTAACATAAAAGACATTGTTGCGGCTTTAGAACGAGGTTCCTCACTTGAGCTCTATTACCTGACAATTCACGTCCTTGACGTAAGATTCTGCTGATATTGGACTCCCCTTAACTCATGACGTCACATGCCCCCCAAAGACTGTCACGTGACAGTCCCCTTTCTGCTGAGGAGGGTTCGACTGTAAGTGGTCTCATGGACCGAAATCATTTTCGAAACATGGGGGGGGAGGGGGGGACGGACACAATTGCCTGGCGGCCCGATGACACGTGTGCACGACAACTAACAATTTTATCTCCTCCCATCAAAAGTTTATTTTTATATGTTTTTGTTAGTTTGTGAAACGTTTACATGTGTTGCTTTCTCTATCTCTCTCCTCCAAGGTCAGTTCTGCTGTTCACCTTTATTTGCTTCAGTTTTATTCAGTGTTATTTATCACGTTGGAGCTTTTGAAGGACTCCCCTTAACTCATGACGTCACGTGCCCCTCAAAGACTGTCACGTGTCAGTCCCATTCTGCTGACGAGGGATCGACAGTAAGTGGTCTGACCACCAGGTGGCACCACACAGTGAATTAAAAGATAATGAATTAATGGAGGGTAAGCAAGACAGGAGAGCACAAACTAAACTAGGTACTGATAAATTCAGTACTAGAGCATATGAAACCCATGTCCACAGACCTCTGTATTAAGGAGCAAAGGTGGAGAATATGGTTAAGGCTCCCAGGATATCCTCATTGGGTTAAAATGTATTTCATGGAATAGTGAGAAAAATGGGTGTAATATAGTTCGCACATTTAGACATGAAATCATCGATTGTTACATGTCATTTTCAGAATGGACAATATCATTGTGTACTGAATTGGCTACATCGTTTGAAAAGCAAGATGGTCCCGATGGAAAAGTGATGAAGTGGAGGGTCTACTGGACTCTTGTTGCCTCCCATCGCTCTTGCAGGTGGATCTCAGCCACTAGCACTTCCTCATCTTCCTGGAAAGTGATGATCCATCAGTAGTCCAGGACATCACATTCAACACTTCCCCTTCACCTCTTGGGGCTGCAGTTCTGACTCGGAGTGAACATTTCAGCAACAACACTCACCCCTCCCCATCAGAACCAAAGTGAGTATATTATTTGGCAACTAGTTCAGCCAATTGTTTTTTCCAGTCACTATCAGCGAACAAAAGTACAAAAAATGGGCAGAAGTGGGTTCCCTAACGGCGTTATTAATTTATCAGTCTCATTCTCTGGAGGTCCCACACTTAGCCATCCATTTTCTTTTCATATATCCATGGAAACTCTTACTGATATTGCCGACAGTTTTCTCTCAAAAACAAAGTTCAAGTATTTTATTCTTCAGCTGCTGGTCATTTGACGGCTGATGATTTGAAGATGTTATACGGAGGAGCAGGGCCTTGTGTAAAGACAGCGTGGAATGTGTAAATAAGGTGAAGCCTGAACTGTTCAGTGGATGAGAACATTTGAGCTTCTTGGGGCTGGGCTGGAATGGTCGTCTGTTTTAGGTGTTCTTGGTAATCTGTAAATGGATGTCATATGTCAGAAACTTTCTGAACGGTTATGTCAGGCTATGCATTCATACCTTCAGCTATAAACACTGCATTGAACAAAGATCAAGAAAATATAGATGACATAAACCTGAAAACAAAAACTGAAATGCGAGAAACACTCAGTGGGTAACAGCATCCATAAAAAGTGATAAAGAGTTCATGTTTCAACGTGAAGATTATTTGTCAGAATGGTTCTGACAAAAGATCTTCAACATGAAACATCAACTCTGTTTATCTTTCCACAGAGTTGGCCAGCTTTGTCTATTTTATTGATGCATTGAAGGACAGGCAAATGTCCATTGTCCATTGGACCTTCTTGCTGCATTGTTTTTGACAATCCCTGCTTCATCATCCCACGATTATGTTGCATGTTGTCAGAGACACATGACAATATATCGCAGTTAGAAGGAAGAGAAACAGAATATGGGTAACCAATGTAGTAATGGAGGATGACAAAAATGCTGGAGGAACTCAGCAGGTGAGGCAGCATCTATGGAGCAAATGGGCAACTTTTCGGGTCTCGCCTTGAAACGTCGCCCCATCATTCTGAAGAAGTCTCGACCCGAAACGTTGCCTAGTCTTTCGCTCCATAGATGTTTGCCACCTGCTGAGTTTCTCCAGCTTTTTTGACTACCCATGATTTTTCCAGCATCTGCAGTTTCTTCAACATAGTAAATATCAAAGTTAGTGATAGACCTGAAAAATTGGGAGAAATTTAGAATCCAGCAAAGGACAATAAAGATAAAAACAGAAAATAGACTTCGAGAGCAAACCAGGAAGGACTATTATAATAGGAGTTGGTCCAAGCAGATAAAGGGAAGACAGTGGTCCATGTAAACTTTAGGTACTTGAAAAATATGCTGGGTAAATAGTTTTATGAAACAAGGAAATGGCAAGGGTTAAACAGATATTTTGCATTGGCTTCACAGTATGTCACATGCTGTGAAATAGCAAGTCCTACGAAAATCCAATTAATCCAATTCATACTGAATCATACTTGGAGAGGAATTAATATCATCATCAGTAAAAATGTAGTCCTGGGTAAACTAATGGGCCTAAAAACAGAGAAGTCCTCTGATGGCTTGTGTCTGGGATCCTGAAGGAAGTGGCCATTGCTGAGTGGATGCATCGTTTGCAATCTTCTACAAATCCTTACATTCCAGAGAGGAACCAGAGCATTGGAAAACTACCAACGCAAAGCCAGAGGGAGAAAGAAAGCAGCTCAGAGGTGGATAAACATAACATCTGTTGTTGGAAAAAATGGTAGAACCAATTAATTAAGGAATTGATAACAGCTGAGAAATAGACAATAGACAATAGGTGCAGGAGTAGGCCATTTGGCCCTTCGAGCCAGCACCGCCATTCAATGTGATCATGGCTGATCATCCCCAATCAGTACCCCGTTCCTGCCCTCTCCCCATATCCCCGCTATTTTTAAGAGCCCTATATAGCTCTCTCTTGAAAGCAACCAAAGAACCTGCCTCCACCGCCCTCTGAGGCAGAGAAATAATTTAATCAAACAAAGGTAAAATTATGTGTGGCAAGTATTGAGTTTTTTGGGTTTTGTTGACACATTCAGGAAAGATGAGATCACAACAGAGAGATGACAGATGTACGAGGATGTTGACAGGAAAGGAAAATTGTATCTATGAAGAAAGATTCGATGAACAAGATAGCTCCCTTTGGAACAGTGGAGACTGAGGAAAAATCCAACTGTGGTGTAAAAAATGATTATCTCAGACCAGTATAGAGTAAATACGCAGGACCTATTTTGCTCAACAGAGTAGTCAGTCACCAAATCATACATAATAAAATAATTAACAGGTGACCCCAGGTTTAGAAGACTGATGTACTGAAATCCGACTATGCACAAATTTACCTGTAAATAATTAAATAATTTTTCAAAATAGTAGTCAAGTTACAGAAATGCACACATCTTCAGGAGTTATATAAGGGTAGCAGCTACCTAATTCAAAAGACAACCAGTCTTCAAACAAAAACAAACAGTTTCTACATTGTCTCCCAGCAGGAATCAAACAGCCAGTGGGTTGGATGTTGTTGGCTGCAACCACCTCAATGCAAAGGCAATTACAGTGGGCTGTGATAAAAATGAAGTCATTACAACCACATCAATAATATTGTGAGTTACTGACCTGTCCTAGAAGAACAGAACCTGACAAAAAGGAAAGGTTTGAAGCAGAACCTTCTCACCATTGCCTTCCCCAATACAATCTACTAGTCCGCATGTGAAAAATGGGAGATTTGGTTGAGGCTCAAACTGTTCCTGAAATTGCATACCAACATGGTCCAACAATAGAAAATACAGGCCCCATAGCAGAAGCGTCCACGTCGCGAGGCTGGAAACTGGAAGTATCCCGAGCTAATTCTGCTACTACCATCATCTATTGCAACAAGTGATGGCTCCCAATGATTGTCGCCGGAAGCTTGCGCCCTTTACCGGACGGACACTGACAGCGAGGTCAACATTTGAAACACGGAAGATGGATATGAAAGAAAAATAGAAAATACAGAAAAATATTCAACTTGCTGTGTGAAGTATTTGAGATGTTGCTTGAATATACTCACTTCAATCTCTTTGCACTAATGCTTCTCGTTGCCTCTTAGAGACATTGTTGTTGAGTCAGATGGATTCTTGTTGAGTCAGATGGATTCTCATTGCTGTTATTCCCAGGTGGAGATAGTCTGCCACCCTTAACAATCTGTAGAGATAAACACATTATTAAACTTGCAAGTTTGGAAAATTACATTTTAAAAGTGGTGATTTACTTGGCATTGTTTGACAATGAAAGCGACAGAATATTTACACCACAATGTTTGGCACTGACTCTCATTCTTTGGTTAAATTATCAGAACATCTTTCATGGCACTCTCCATCTTCACGTTGAATGTCAAATGTTGTCCAGAGGCCACAAGACTATCTATAGTCCTCCTCATCAGCCCTGGTACTGCCATCCTCACTGTGCAGTACTGGCTCCCCAACAAACTCCCTGCCTCCCACATTTCACCTGGTCACTTGAACAAACCTCCTGACTCCCACAACATCACAGACATTACATCATCTCAAGTAGTTTGTTATTTCCTTTCCTCATGCTCACCGCTGACATCCAATCTTGGGCTGTTCTTCATTGCCTGAATAGCTTCCCTTTTGTGACCTTATCCTGAGATGTAATGTACACCAATGCTGATGACACCTCTGCCTTCAACATGCCTCTGCCTTCAGCCTCTCCCCCAACCACCGCAGCCCCCCTATCCCCACACCCCTGCCCACCCCATCCACAACCCCCTCCCGACCACACACAGCCCCAACCCCCCCACCCACACACACCCTCCCCCCAAAATCACACCCCTCCCCCACCTGTCCGCATACCCCTCCCCTCCTACCGCCCACACACCCCTCCCCCCCACAACCCCTCACCCACACCGCCCACGCAGACCCCCTCCCCCCTCCCACCCACATAGACACCTACCACCCCACACCATCCCCTCCCCCCCCCTCCTCGCTCACACACACCACCTCTCCCCTCATCCCCTCCCACCCCACAACCTCCCACCACACATCCCACTTCCCGTGAAATAAAATGTAATACACATGACCATTAAATGATGGTGAGATATTACAGTGGCTTGCAAAAGTTTTCATACCCCTTGAACTTTTCCACATTTTGTCACATTACAAACACAAACGCAAAAGTATTCTGCCCTCCTGAGTCAATACTTTGTAGAACCACCTTTTGCTGTAATTACAGCTGCAAGTCAATAACTGCAATTACAGCTGCAAGTCTTTTGGCATATGTCTCTACCAGCTTTGCACATCTAGAGACTGAAATGTTTGCCCATTCTTCTTTGCATAATAGCTCAAGCTCAATCAGATTGAATGGAGAGTGTCCGTGAACAGCAATTTTCAAGTCTTGCCAGAGATTCTCAATTGGATTTAGGTCTGGACTTTGACTGGGCCATTCTAGCACATGAATATGCTTTGATCTAAACCATTCCATTGTAGCTCTGACTGTATGTTTAGGGTCGTTGTCCTGCTGGAAGGTGAACCTCCGCCCCAGTTTCAAGTCTTTTGCAGACTCTAACAGGTTTTCTTCCAAGATTGCCCTGTATCTGGCTCCATCCATCTTCCCATCAACTCTGACCAGCTTCCCTTTCCCTGCTGAAGAAAAGCATCCCCACAGCATGATGCTGCCACCACCATGTTTCACAGTGGGGATGGTGTGTTCAGGGTGATGTGCGGTGTTAGTTTTCCGCCACACATAGCGTTTTGCATTTAGGCCAAAAACTTCAATATCGGTCTCATCGGACCAGAGCACCTTCCTTCACATGTTTGCTGTGTCCCCCACATGGCTTGTGGCAAACTGCAAACGGGACTTCTTATGGATTTGTTTCAACAATGACTTTCTTCTTGCCACTCTTCCATAAAGGCCCGATGTGTGGAGTGCACAACTAATAGTTGGCCTGAAGGCAATTGGTTGCACTGGATTTTATTCAGGGGTATCAGGGTAAAGGGGGCTGAATATTTTTGCACACTGCACTTTTCAGTTTTTTATTTGTAAAAAAATTTGGAAACCATGTATCATTTTCCTTCCATTTCACAATTATGCGCCACTTTGTGTTGATACATAAAATCCCAATAAAATACAGTTACGTTTCTGGTTGTAACGTGACAGTGTGGAAAAGTTCAAAGGGTATAAAAACTTTTGCAAGCTACTGTATGTACTTACCCGATTTTTTGGTCTTTTAGTGAAACCTATCAGAAACAAAAATGTAAGGAGGTTTTCAGTATAAATACCGTGAAATTGGTTTAACATATTTTTAGTCTGTCATGTTTTAACATTAAATTTATCTGTGATTTTACAAACTATTCTGCCAGTTATATGCCGCAACTGTTCTCTTTGGCTCTGTTCAGCTTGACAGAAGATCCCATTGTAGCCAGATGGGGTTTACTTTAAATCAATAATCAGTGTTGTGATAATGTCAGGAGTGGGCTATACAACAGCTCAGGGTGTGTATTGTCTGAAGTCTGACGGCAGCACCACAGCAGCAGGGCCTAACAGGAATGAGTGGCCAAAGCAGAATTCTTCAGAACCATACTCAGGCAATGGAATAAGTAGTTCCCCCTAGTTCATAACTTCTTGGAGTAGAATACGGCCATTCAGCCCATCAAGTCTACTCTGCCATTCAATCATGGCTGATCTATCTTCCCCTCTCAATCCTATTTGCCCCATAACCCCGGACACCCGTACTAATCAAAAATCTATGTTTCTGTCAGGTCCATGCAGAAACTCTGGGGAATCCCAGCAATTACAATAATATCAGTTGGCTCACAGAGGTAGCCTAAAGAAAATGTTCAGGAAGGAATTTCCAAACTATAGAGGAGTGGTGGAGAGTGAATTCAGGGGAAGATCAGGAGAGTGGGAGTTTGCAGACCCAGAGGCCCAGCAGGTCTGCACAAGGCTGAAGGGATGAGACTGGAGTTGGGGGGACAGCTGAAGGACATGATAACAGGTATTTAGACTTTAAAGTTGAAGTGCACTTGTAGCAGGAGTGAATGTTAATCAGCAAGCAGAGCAGCAGAATAGAGAAGTGAAAAAGTAGCAAAGGCATGGCTGAGGATTTCAGTAAAGGAGGACTGATGCACGACAGAGGCAAGTGCAGGAAGTGAAAACAGGCTGTCTTCATAGTGGTGTGAATGGATGAAGAAAATCCCAGTTCTAGGTCAAAGACAACATCGAGGTGGAGAATGACTCTCAGCTTCAAACAATTTCCTCAAGTGGAAATAATGAGAATTAACAAAACTGGCAATTTTTGGTCTTTTAGTGCAGAGACAAAAAAAATGGTTCAATTCATAGTCGCACAATAGTTTGGTGATTGTAAATACTAATATTTTAAAAATATGATCATTTCCAAATTGGCTAAAAACTCATTGGATTCAGAAAATGATAACAGAAAGATGTACACAATAAATTAATAACCTACATGGTCCGAGTCGAGGATACTTCCAGAAAACAATTGCCACGGTTAAAATCAAAACGATAACCGCAATTGCGATAACCGGAATGATAACTTTGAAATGGTTATTTTCTGCACACGTTACATCAGCTTCACTGCTCCCAGGTCCAACCAGTTGTAGATTGAGCTTTTCACATCTGGAGAATTTACAGAAAGAAAAATGAATACAAGCATTCCCAAAGGTTGCTTTGTTCAAGTATAATGAATCAGTTACAATTAATCTATTATTGAAATGTCATTGCAATGCCAGCATTCTGAGGTTTAGCACTTTTGGCATGATAAGGACATCAGGAATAGGTCAACCACTCAATTGATTCTGTAGTTTCTCCTGTGCATGAAAGTTGTTACATACCCACATCAAGGTTGGGTCTATTTTACAGTTTCTCTGAACTGTTTTATTAAAATCCAGTTCCATGGGTTCAGTGGTAGCTGATAAGGCCGATGTGGGTTGAGATTGTAATTTATATCGTAAATATTTTAAACATTTGCCAGATATTGGACAGAACGTCACAGGAGATCTTTCTTCCCTGTCTATCAAACTTTACAACTTCTCCGCCAATGGTCATGGGGTGGGCTGAGACTGACTCTCCTCCCAGACCCCCCTCCCCAATCTATGCACATCCCCAAGCCTTTCCACTCGCCATTTTAATTTCATGTTTCTTGTATTTTGTGTTTTTATGACTGTTGTCAGATCAATTTCCCTCCTGGGAAAAAATAAAAGTTCTATCGTATCGTATTATTTAGCACCTCATGCTGTAAGGCACTGATCAGCTGATGTTACTCACTTTGATGTGCTTTGGATCCAGTGTAATGATGCATCATCTTCAAAGTTCCACAGAATCTTTCCGTTTCACCAGCATGAGCAGGCAAGACCTTGGTTTAACGCCTGTCCCTGGGCAATGCACTGAGATGTCAGCCCTGATTCCCATGGATCACATCTTTCCAACTCGGGTGAAATGCTTTGTGCCACACCCAGCTCCTGTTCTTGTTCAGCACTGGTTTCATAAATGTCCCTTTAACGAGGGTGGGGACCTCAGGTTGTTGTGAGAGGTTGAGGATTTCCATGAAACCTCTAGCCAGTTGCTTTGCACAGGTTTTGAGAATACAGGTACACCAACAGGGCCGTTTGCTTTCAGAGGTTCACAATCGTAAAATATTTTTCAAGTTTGCCTTGGAGACTGAGCTCACCGGGTCATGTGGGACTGCACGGGCTCATGATGGCACATCATTGCTCTCCCTTTCAGAGTGAGCAGAGAAAACATTGAGCTCGCCTGGGAGTGACACGTTGCTGTCACTTGCACTGCTCCATCTCACACTGATTGAAACGATGGAGTGAAAAAGCCATGCCATATTTGTTGAGTGTCCACTAGTTTAGCTCAGAAGAGTCGCGTCACATTCCCAGTGGTCTTCTGGAGGAGATACTTGGACTTCGGGAATGAGCTTGATCGCCTGCCTTGAACACCCAGATCCTGTCTGGTCCTCAGTAGATTGCTGATCTCTTGGTGCATCCAAGGCTTCTGATTGGGGAACATTCGGACTGTTTTGGTAGGACACATTCTTCCTCATAAATGTCAACTTCTGTGCTGATTTCAACACCATTGTCCTCTAGTCTTTCACACACCTACATCAGAGCTCTCAGTTGCTTCCACTCTTAAGTTTCCAATGACAACAAAAGAATCAAATCTCATTACCCGTCAGAGGAACAGGGAAATTAATTTGCTTCTTTTTGGAGTTTTGATCTTGAATATAATATCTTTAATTGTTTTAACTATTATTTATTAGGCCGGTGAAATGATGAAAAATAATTCACAATTATTATTCAAGATTGAATTGCAGTTTGAATCGCACTACTGAACAAAAAATGATAAATATTTTTGAATAGGTCAAGGAAAATGTTTTATACTAATAACTTTCCATTATATCATTTTAAAGTCTGATTGTGTTCAAATCCTCATGGGTTTGCCTTTATTCTACCATGTTAAACCTTGCCTTACTGTTTTCATATATTTTTGCTTGCTTGTTTGTAGAAATATATGTGTTTACTGCTTAGGGACAGCAGGTTGGCTGGATGGCAGAAGGCAAAGGGTGGCAATAAAAGGGTCTTTTTCTGGTAGGCTGCCAGTGACTAGCGGAGTTCCGCAGGGTTCAGTGCTGTGAGTTCCGCAGCTTCTCTTCACGTTGTATATAAATGATTTGGATGAGGGGATTGAAGGTTTTATGGCCAAGTTTGCAAATGATAGGTAAATCGGTGGAAGGGCAGGTAGTGTAGAGAAAGCAGGGACTCTGGACAGGTTGGGAGAGTGGACAGAGAAATGGCAGATGGAAAATAGTGTAGCAAAGTGGGGAGTCATGCATTTTGCCAGTAGGAACAAAAGTGTAAACTATTTTCTAAATGGGGAGCGAATCCAGAAATCGGAGGTGCAAAGGGACTTGGAATGCTGGAGCAGGACTCCCAAAAACGTCATTTGCCAGTTGAATCGGTAGAGTGGAAGGCAAACACAATGCTAGCATTTATTTTAAGAGGGCTAGAATACAATAACAGGGAAGTAATACTGAAACTCTATCAGGCGCCGGTCAGGCTGCATTTACAGTGTTGTGAGCAATTGTGGGCACCATATCCGAGGAAGGATGTGCTAGCTCTGGAGAGGGTCCAGAGGAGGTTTACAAAAATTATCCCAGGAATGAGTGGGTTAAAATATACTGAGCGTTTGACAACACTGGGCCTGTACTCACTGGAGTTTAAAAGAATGAAACATACAGAATAGTGAAAAGCTTGTATAGATTGGATGTGGAAAGGATGTTTCTACTAGTTGGAGACTCTAGGACTGGAGATCATAGCCTCAGAATTAAAGGACATTATTTTTGGAAGGAGATGAGGAGAAATTTCTTTATTCAGAGGGTGGTGAATCTGTGGAATTCTTTGCCACAGAAGGCTGTGTGGGCCAGATCAATTGATATTTTTAATGCAGAAATAGATTATTGATTAATATTAGTGTCAAGGGTAATGGGCAGAATAGTTGGGTTAGGAGGGAGAGATAGTTCAGCCATGATTGAATGGCGGAATAGACTTGATGGGCTGAATGGCATAATTTTGCTCCTATTACTTATGACCTTTGTTAGTCTTGGTTATTATTCACGTTACAAAGTTATATTTAAACTATTATAACAATTAAATTAAATTATGAAGTAGAGAGAGGAATTTTATTTTCAAGCTTATTAATACACACAACATAAAATACATCACCTTAATTGAGAGTAAATGTGCAGGACTGCTGATATTTTTACCAGTGTTAAGTGTGATTGACCATGTCAGAATTATCCAGCATTATCTAATAGTTGTAAAGTTTCTACCGTTTAGCTGAATTAATTATGAGGGTATTACAAGACTCTGAAACTTCTCTGTGGTGTGGTGGTTATTTTGAGAATAAAGAAAAACACTTCTGGTCTTTCTGAGGACGCAGTAATCTCTGAATTAAATGTGACAATCATTACGATTGTTCTAACTGGGAGTTGCTAACCAAATGCTAAAGGTTCCCTGATGTGCCTGAAGGGAAGAACCCGACAATTCACTGTCACAAAGGGCAAGATAAAGGGAGGGAGATACTTTGCAGATGTACTACCGTAACTTGGGTCAAGAGGATTATTTCATTACAAAGAAAGAAGCACAGATCACGGAGATCACGGAGAAAGCACAAAACAACATTTTCAACAATGTTCCAACTTGTTAACGTTACACTAGAGTAAATGATTCATTGTTTCTGAAAGGCACATTGTGAATGACAGGAAGAAGATGGGAACAGGACTTTGTGACGTGAGAAAAATCAACAAGAGGTTGAGTTTCCTGAACATGGATCACCATGGATGTTAAAAGTACTCACACGGTCCAGTTCTTACACGCTTCAGTTGATGAATCACTGCCTGAAAACGTTCCTACAGGACACTTCTCACACACGGTATCTTTTAACGGTGTACCTGAAAAATAAAAGAATAAACATCAGGAAACTGTGGAGCATGTAAATACAGGCGTTAGAAAGCTCTTGTCAATTTTTCATGCGCTCCAATTAAAAATAATTACTTTTCATTGCACCAAAACTAGTTTAACATTGAACAAAATAAACTTGCAGTTTTGTACCATCATTTCATCAATTATGAAGTTGTCGGCATTCTCAAAACTTGACTTCACTGAATAGTTCCAGCATTGCATAGGTGCAAAATTACTTGATCCTATTTTATTTTACTTTTAGCTTCCACGTAGCAACATCTACAAATATCTTCAGTCAGCTACTAGGGCCGAGAAATTCACCCATGCTCGCAGGGCACACTACTGCACAAATAACACTTCCAGCTACTGGTGTGTACAGGCAAGGATCAATGAATGCTGTAATAGTCGGGTTAGGGTAGGGGCCTCCCTGTCAGCAGAGAAACCATCATAAGTTTTGCAATAACAGTGTGAGGAGGAGGTAGCCACAGGAATGTCAAAATGGGAATAAAGATATTAATTTTTATTTAGACTTATTTTCACATATTATTGTCATGTGTACCGAGGTACAGTGAAAGGCTGAACAAAGAACAAAGCTGATTAATAAATAGGGAAGTTTAAGACATTCTGTAATCAGGAGTGCAGAGAGAGAAGCAATAAAATGGACAATAGTGACCGAAAGTCAACATTGCTCAATGTTGGATAAAAATGGTCAGTGGGCCAAACAGCTTTTTTAGAACATAAATCTAAAGACTATTCCACATCTGTGCAAAGGACTTATTGAAATAAACCCAACAAGGTGTAGATGCTACTTGGACTCCCCATGCAACGATCAGCTTGGAGCAAGCTCCCTTTGGTGCCAGTAATTTCAATGTCTTTGTACTGTCCAGAATTTAACACCACAGGCCAGTAAAGAGTCGCGTGGTATTTCAGTGCAATTCCTTGGCAATATCCTGACTTGGTCAATTTTTAATTTACTGATTCTGTTTTGATGCTCGATTTTGTGGAGAGGATGGTCACGGCGATTACCTCAAGATAGCATTTAGCAATGGAACACATGGCACTCCAACAACCCACCTTTCTGTTTAACTCCTTGACCTGGTGGGCATGTTGTGTGTTTATTGGCCATCTGACAGTTTTCAACGCAGTGATACCCTTTTCTGGGCTCACATTTCGTATTGCGTGTATAGGTACATTCTTCCTTAATTTGCAGTCCCAAATCTGTAAATTAAAAGTATTTGTGAGGTCCCAGGTGAATAAATTTGAACTACTTTCTATTTTAATCCAAACAAAAGCAGGATTTAGTTGTTTAACATATTGTTCCTGCTCTGCCATTGGAAAGTCCTTCTATCTCAGCATCTACCTCAACACTAACCCCATATCCCACAATTCTCTCAAACCTATTACACAGTGACTCCGTTCCAGACACCTCAGCAAGGGGAAATGTCAGATTCATACTTGACAAGCCACATAAGAATTGTATATGTTTCCACAAGATGATCTCTCAGGCTTCTTCTAAACTCAGTAGAATAAAGAGCAGATTTGCTTCATCTTTCCCCTCAGAACAATTTTTTATCCCAGGAATTCTAGTTCTCCCCCTATCAAAAATATATCCATCCTTAGGTTAGAAGACCAGATATGTACATCATTCTAGCTATTGTCTCATCATGGCTCCGCCAACACAATACTCCTCTCTTCCATTCTTTTTCTATCAAAGTGGATATCTGCACTTGTTTCCATGTTATATTCCATCTACGAACTGTCACACATTCAATTGGCCTGACTTTTTCCCCGCAAGCTCGCCACATCCTCCTCTTGTCAATTACTTTGTTTCTGCATTAAACTTGAATTTGTTACTCTACAAAGTAGAAACATAGAAAATAAGTGCCCTTCGAGCCAGCACTGCCAATCAATATGATCATAGCTGAACAGTTTTTCCTCATCTCATTCCTAAATGGCCGACCCCTTATTCTTAAAATGTGACCCACTAGTTCTGGACTTCCCCCAACATGGGGAACATTTTTCCTGCAACTAGCCTGTCCATTCCCTTAAGAACTTTATATTCTTCTATAAGAACACCTCTCATCCTTCTAAATTCCAATGAATACACGCCCAGTCGACCCATTCTTCCATCATATGTCAGTCCCGCCATCCCGGAATTAACCTGGTGAACCTATGCTGCACTCCCTCAACAGCAAGAATGTCCTTCCTCAAACTAAGAGACCAAAACTGCACACAATACTCCAGGTGCAGTCTCACCAGGGCCCTGTACAGCTGCAGTAGGACCTCCTTGCTCCTAAACTCAAGTCCTCTCGTTATGAATCATTTTCCCCTTCTCTCACCATCATTCTCTCACCCTCATTCCCCACCTTTATCACTCTCTATCTCCATCTCCCTCACCATTTCCCCCTCATTATCTCCCCCCTCATTTCCTCACCCTCCCTCTCTCCCCCGTTACCATTCATTTCCTCATTCTCCTCATTCCCATTTCCCCCCTCCTTTCTCATTCCCCTCCATTATCTTTCCCCCTTTCCCTACCCTCATGCTCTCCGCTCACCCTTATTATCCCTCTCTCCCTCCACTCACCATTTCCCCCCTCCCTCCATTATCTTTTCCCTCTCTCTCTCCCCTCTCTCATTCTCCCTTTCCCCCATTATCTTGCTCCTCTCCGGGCCTCATCGTTCACTCCCTTCCTCCTCCCCACTCTTTCCTTTCCCCCTCTTCCCTCCATTATCTCCCCCTTCCCGATGCTCCCTCCCTCCCTCCCTCATTCCAATCCATTAACCCTCTCTCACTCCACTATTCTCCCTCATACGTCTCTTCCCCTCATCCCCTCCCTTCTCTCGCACTCCATTACCCTCCCTCTCACCATTTCCCCCTCGCCCTCCATTATCTTTCCCCCACCCTCCCTTCCATCTTCCCTCATTCCTCTCACCCTCTCCCCTCACCTCTTCCCTCCATCCTTTATGCCGTCATACCTCTCCATCCTCATCCCTCTCCCCTCCTCCTCCCTCTCCCTCTTTCTCCCTCCCCACCTTCCCTATCCCTCCATCCATTATCTTCCCCCTCTCCCTCACTATCCTTCGCCCCTCATTTCCTTCCCTCTCCTCTCTCTCTCCCCTCTCATTCTCCCTCTCCCACCCCCTCCCCCTTTCCATTACCTTTCCCGCTCCATTATCTCTCCCCCCTCTCTCGCTTATCCTTCACTCCCTCTCCCATTCCCCTCAATTATCCCTCCTCCCTCACCCTCTATCTTTCCTCATTCACCCTCTCTCTCCCTCCTCTATTATCTCACCCTCATTCTCTCACACACACCCCCCCCTCTCTCTCTCCCTCAGCCTCCCCCCGGGTTCCATCTTTCAAGACGCCAGGAAACAAATAAAAACTGGAAATGTAAATATTCAGCATAACAACCGCATCCATCCAAACTGACACTACACTTAATGTTCCTGCCAGTTGACTTCTATCTTTGTTATCCTCTATTAAGATGAGATAGAGGTTTAAAGCAGATTTGTGAGGTACATTATTCACACATAAAGTAGTTGGTATCTGGAATGAGGTGCCAGAGGAGGTGGAGGTGGGAACATTAACACCATTTAAAAGGTATCTCCACAGGTACTTGAATCAGTAAGGCACAGAGGGATGTGGTTAATTCAGGTAAGATCCACGTGATCAAAGACCCACACCATCCTGGCCACATTATCTCACTGCCACTAATGGGAAGAAGGCACAGATGCCTAAGAAACATTATTTCAGATTCCTCCCATCAATTAGCAGACTCTAGAAACACCCTAAACTACCCAACCTCAGCACCAAAGTACAATGGACTACCAAGATTGCACCACATAGTTCGGCTTGCATTGAGATAGTCTAGTTAACTAAAATGTGTGATAATTTACTGAATATTGGCACAGGAGGAGATGCACGCCGTGGGCAACAGGCACCGACAGCTTACCCCGAGGCCTGGGACTTCAAAAGCCAACCTGAAAAAAATCATTCCCAAACTTCCATCAACATGTCTCCTGCAGTACCAGAGGATTAAACACCCTCGACCACTGCTTACGACCATGAAAGATGCCTATCGCTCTATCCCTCGCCCTCACTTGGGAAATCCGACCATTCAGCAGTGCTGCTTCATCCTGCATACAGGCAGCAACTGAAGAGAGCACCCCCAGAGGTGAGGACTGTACAGAGCTGGTCTGGGGAGGTAGTTCTGCCCTCTAATCTCTCTCTCCCCCCCTCCCTCCCTCCCTCCCTTCAACCCCCCTCCCTTCCCACACTCCCCCCTTCTCTATCTTCCCCTCCTCTCCCTCCCCCTGTCTCCCCCACCCCTCTCCTCTCTCTCCCCCTTCCCCTCTCAGCCCTCCCGTCCCTCTCCCCCCTTCAAACCCCTCTCCTCTCCTCCCCACCTCCAACCCCCCTCTCTCCCCCTCCCCTCCCTCTCCCCCTCCATCCCCCCTCTCTCTCTCTCCCCCCCTCTCCCTCTCCCCCTCTCTCTCCTCCCCCTCCCCACCCTGTCTCCCCCTACCCCCCTCCCCACCCTGTCTCCCCCTACCCCCCTCTCCTCCCCCTCCCCGTGTGTGTGGAGGTGGTTAGTGTGCTTGTGAAGCCGCAGCACCCTCCCCCCTCCCAACCGCGCGGTGGGGGAACAGACCCAGCGGGTTTGCACTTAGTCTAGTGTACAATAAAACTAAAAGTGCTTTCCTGTGAACTATGGTGTTCTTGAACAAACAGTGGGACTCAAAATGACGATTTAAAATCATTGAAAGATGATAAAATCATTGAAAATTAATGAAAGCAACTTTAGTTTAGTTAAAAGTTCAGAGCGGAAACAGGCCCTTCGGCCCACCGAGTCCGCACTGGCCAGCGATCCCAGCACACGAACGCCATCCTACAATTTACAATTATATCATTTACAAGGAATTGAAGGAAATCCCGAACCATGATGACTTGATCAAATCAGCAACTTTTCAGTCACATAATATATACCTGTGTCGCATGTCTTGCACTTAAAACATTTTTCCAGACCATTTGGATGTTCAATATATTCTCCAGCTGTACATGGACTACAGACTGTGCCAGTCACAACAGTGCAGTGTTTAGCAACGACACTCCCTATAATAAAACGAAACGTGTACATTGGAGAAAGCAGACATGTAATCACAATGCTTGTCCTGCTGTAAGGACACCAGTTACAATGCAGTTTATTGCAAAAAAAAAATCTATTTATAAGCAGGGATGGCAGTATTTTATCAGAGAGCTATATAGCATTGAAACAACCCTTCGGCCAACCTTGTCTATTCGAACCAATGTGACATATCAGGTTGGCCTCATTTGTATTTACTTCGATAGTTTTTTCTGGAAAAATCCTCAGGGTGGTTGTTACATAAGCACATCAAGGGTGGGGTCATTTTCTTTTGCAGTCGCTAGGTATTGTGAATCACAATTAAAATCTGGTTGTGTCGGTTCGGTGGCTGCTGAGGCTGATGTGAAATTCTAATAAGACTTCTCAAGTTTTTGAAGAAGCTTTGACTAGACCCTTTTGTCTGTCCGCTTGGTAATTACCTATTAGCACGGAGCACAGAACAATTTGCTCCAGGAGTCTGCTGTTATGCCTGCAAATGACATGCCTATCACGTCAAAAAAACGGACTAATTATGGAGCTGTTGCTCTGGTAACGGAGGTGATGTTGGCTTGTTTATCCTACCAGTTCATTTGGAGGATCTTGCAGACACAGATCCAGAGGTTTGATGTGGTGGGTATAGTTAGTGTTTGCCACAGAAGAGGCAGCCATCACTACTCCCTTCTGCTTTGTGCCAGGCTTGTGGTGTTAATCTTCAAACACTCTTTTCCAGAGGCAAACGATATACTGGAGTACTGAAGGTGATGGTCAGCTTTATCACTGAGGTCTGCTTTCATGGAAAGATGGCTCTATATTAAATACCACCAGAGTTGCTGTAATGTGGGGGAAGTAATGTTTCCAAACCACTTATGATAAGTGATAACTTCCGTAGAAGCCCTGACGCCATGGAAGTTTACATTAGGTGTTTCTTCCACTGGTGCTGCATTTATGAAAAGGAGATATTTTCTTACTTCCATGTAACTTTCTCCCTATGCCCTTGCCCTCCCAACCTTTATTTTGCTGCTGCTGCCTGTCATGTTGAATCTTATGATTGGAGACCACTGGTCTTATTCAGAAATCACAAACAAAGTGCAAGCAGCAGGAGTCGGTGTTTTATCTGCATTTTCAGGGCTCGAGTTAATAGACAGCCATGCCCATTTTCAGGATTACCCAACTTAACCACCCGGGGGCCTCAGTGAGGATTCCACCCTGCTCACAGCTTTGTAGAAGGTGCTTGAATGGATCAAACACCTGGCAGCAGCAATTTTCATTCAAAAGCCTGTAGTGTCATGGGAAATATGTAGAAGGAAGAGGCATGGAAATGTGAAACTGCAGGAGAGCATCTTCAACATCATTTAGTTTGATCTTCAACAATAAACCTGAACATACATGTTCCAAAATATACTTTGCCAAAAATGTTGCAAATTTGTGAATCAAAAGAAAAAACATTAAAATAAATAACTAACAATATAAAACAATTTAAGATTTCTGCACATAAGAATTATTGAGAATAAAAATTCAATCTGATGGAATCTATGTGTAAAAAACAATCAACACAAAATTCATGGAGAGAATGGAAAGTTGACCAAGGACAAAGGTCCATGGGCTGCTGGATCACAGCTGGAGGCCATTTAGGAGATGTGCAAAATGGACGGGCAGGCTTAGGGGCTGGACATCGGTTTACGTTGGGGGTTCTTATGGCAATCTCTGTGGTCCAGCGCTGGTTAGGTCTCTCGGGCTGAATTACAGTGTTTCAACATGTATAACCATTAAACCCTCTGATATTGCCCATATATATATATATATATATATGAGAAACCTAACTGATGCATAAAAATATTAAACCAAAACTTTCAATATAAACAAGACAAAAGGTAGCTATATTTTTCACAGGATAAGTTTAACTTTATTAATGAAACAAAAGATTATTAATTGCACATTTCACTTCAACAAAATCATGACTGCAGCACTTACGAAAGTTAAAGGAAATTTCTTTAGTTTAGTGCAAGCAGCAGGAGTCGGTGCTTTATCTGCCCTTCAGCCCACTAAGTTCGTACTGACCAGCGATCCCCGCACATTAACACTACCCCACACACATTAGGGACAATTTTACATTCATAGCAGGCCAATTAACCTACAAACCTATACATCTTTGGAATGTGGGAGGAAACCGATGATCTTGGAGAAAACCCATGCAGATCATAGTGAGAACGTACAAACTCCGTACATTATTCTGTTTGCTTTCTGGCGAAGATAGTATAGAATATTGGCTATCACTTACCCGCAGCGCACAATGAGCAGCAAGTATTATCATGTGCATACTCCCCTCGATCACACGCAGTTACTTGTGAAAGATGACAAATCAGTAATAGAACGAAAAAAATCTGTAATTAAACAATTACATTTAGGGATTAATAACTGAATTTTTTTAGAAATAGTATCACTGTTTTAAAATATCATGGATTAAAAAAATAGTTTATTTCATTCTGCAGTGTGCAGCTCTATGGCAGTACTGCTTGATATCAATAAAGAGCAGTGCTGTTTTCCGTGGGATGATCAGCAACATTTACTGGCAGGTTTTCAACAGAGTCTGAAGAATTAGACTTCTTTTTAAAATAATGCAAAATACTATTTATAGGCTGGCATAAAATTGTAGTTGCACAATTACTTGTGTCCTTTAAAAGTCATTTTACAAAAAATGCTGTACATGCTTGGCTTGTCAAGCAGAATCTCTGGGAAAGAAATAGAGTAAATGCTTCAGGTTCATAAGTTCTAGGAGCAGAATTAAGCCATTTGGTCCATCAAGTCTACTCCGCCATTCAATTATGTCTGATCTATCTTTCCCTCTTCACCCCATTCTCCAGTCTTCACCCCATAACCCCTGACACCCTTACTTATTAAGAATCTGCCAATCTCCGCCTTAAAAATATCCATTAATTTGGCCCCTACAGCTGTTTGTGGCAATGAATTCCACCGGTTGACAAGCAAACATGGCAGATACTGGAAATTTCAAATAAAAACATAAAATACTAGGGATACTCAGCTGGTCAAGCAACATGGAGAGATGTTGACGATGGGTTTTGAAACAAGAAATGTTTCAAACAAGAAATGACCTTTGAAAGGAGTGAAAAATACATGCAAATAAAAAATATTGTATTTTACAAACATTACTTCACATCTGCAACTACAATTCATTCATTAAAATCTGTGAATACAGTAATTATCTTCGATGACAGCTGTGTGGAAACTCTGTTGCAACTGAAATGTTGTACAAGGCAGAAAGACAGGGTCGACATGCACCAGTTGGATGGGATGGAGCGCCCTCGATCCAGGAAAACCCAGGAAAGCTCCATGCTGCTGCAGGGCATCCTCCACCGGATCGGCACACAAACCAACGTCCCTCTCCTCGCCCAACCGACATTCTGTCCAGAGGCACCTCCAGCAGCGGTCCTTGAAGACTCTGTGGGCAAAACCCTGATCCCTTCCCTACCGGCCCACTCCTCACATCCGTTGTCTCCAGTCTGAAGAAGGGTCTCGACCCGATACGTCACCCATTTCTTCTCTACAGAGATGCTGCCTGACCCGCTGAGTTACTCCAGCATTTTGTGTCCTTTTATTTAACATGTAGGTCAGAATTATTTCGCCAACAGAATAAGAAACTGAAAGCTAAAACTGTATTTTGGTTAATTATCTGAAATATTACTTTCACTAGAAATGCAATGACACTCCTACCTTTTTCAACTCTTCACCTCCTGTACCTGCAAAGAAAAGAATAATATAAGTACATTTCTCTCAGGAATCTGCGGAATTGACATACAATTTCCCGCACCGGCATATGTGCAATTACTGAAAAACAATCCTGAACAGGACTTGATCACAGATGTCCTAGTTTATTAGTTTAGATATCAACAGATCTGCCCCGGGATTTATCTTTGCTGCTTTCCAACTCATACCAAGTCTTATCCGTAGAATTTTCCCTTTTTTTAAACCTGTCGCCAGTCGTGCAGAAGCATGGAAATATTTCTATACCATTATCCCTACCAAGTTCATCTCCAAACACCTATCCTGTGTGGTCTGTTGGACAGGAGTCCGACTATCCAGCACCCCCCACTGTAACTGGATAGTCGGACTCCTGTCCGAAAGACCACACAGGATAGGTGACAAATCAGACGTTAATTCTCAACACTGGTGCCACGCAAGGGCACATTTTCAGCCCGATACTATACTCCTTACACACTCACGATTCTGCAGCCAAATACCAAACCAACTCAATTTACCGGTTCGGAGATGTCACCACCGTAGTGAACCAGATATCGAATAATGAAGGGACGGAGTACAGAAACATTGAAAACGTTGTAACTTGGTGCCAAGTCAACAACCTCTACCTCAACGTCAGCAGGACGCTGGGTGGCACAGTGGTAGAGTTGCTGCCTTACCAGAGATCTGGGTTCGATCCTGACTATGGGTGCTGTCTGTATGGAGTTTGTACATTCTCCTTGTGACTGCGTGGGTTTTCTCCTGGTGCTCCAGTTTCTTGCCACATTTCAAAGATGTACAGGTTTGTAGGTTAATTGGCTATGGTAAAATTTGTAAATTGTTCCCAGTGTGTAGGATAATGCGAGTGTATGGGGTGATTGCTGGTCGGCGCGGACGCAGTTGACTGAAGGGCCAGTTTCCACGCTGCATCTCTAAACTAAACTGATCAGATATATCTAGGAACACTGTGGGAAACTAGGGAGGAAATTGCAGGAGCTCTGGTTGAAATTATCAAGTCATCATTAAATACAGGAGGTGTGCCGGAAAACTGGAGTGTGGCAAATGTTATGCCTCTATTCAAGAGCTGCAGGGAAAATGCTGCTGAGTTCAGCTAAGTGAGCTTAACATCTCTAGTTGGAAAGTTACTAGAGAGTATTCTGAGGGATAGGATATACATGCATTTAGATGGACAAGGTAGACACAAAATGCTGGAGTAACTCAGTGGGACAGGCAGCATCTCTGGAGAGAAGGAATGGGTGACGTTTCGGGTCAGATTCTTCAGATGGACAAGGGCTGATTAGGGATAGTCAGCATGGTTTTGTTCATGGGAGGTCGTGTCACACAAATCTGATTTGAGTTTTTTGAAGATGTGACCAAAACGGTTGAAGGGCAGAGCTGTAGATGCTGTATATATGACCAGCAAAGCATTTGACAAGATTCCACGTGGAGGGTGCACTTGAACATTAAATCGTAAGGGATCCAAGGAGAGATAGCAAATGGATAGAAAATTGGCTTCAAGGAAGGAGGCAGAGGGTGATGGTGAAAAGTTGCTTCTCCGACTGGAGGCCTGTGACAAGTGGTGTGCCTCAGGGTTCAGCGTGGGGCACGGTACTGTTTGTCATCTATATCAATGATAGCAAGATTGCAGATGATACAAAAGTTGGTGGTATTGCAGATAGTGAAGATGGTTGTGAAAAATTGAAGCAGGATCTTGATCAATTGGCCAGGTGGGTTGAGGAATGGTTGATGACATTTGCATTTTGGGAAGTCTAAAATGGGCAGGAAACAAAGTGAATGGTAGAGCTCTGGGGAGTGTTGTAGAGCAGAAGAATATAAAATTCCAGGTGCATAGTTCCTTGAAGGTGGAGTCGCAGGTAGATAGGGTGGTCAGAAAGGCTTTTGCCATATTGGCATTCATCCGTATAGAAGTTGGAAGGGCATGTGCAGTTATATAAAATGTTGGTGTGGTCACATTTAGCATATTGGGTTCAGTTCAGGGCACCACATTATAGGAAATATGTTGTCAAACTGGAAAGGGTATAGAGAAGATTTACGAGGATGTTGCCAGAACTTAAGGGTTTGACCTATAGGAAGAGGTTGAGTAGGCTGGGACTGTATTTTTTGAAGCGTAGGAGGATAAGGAGCGATCTTATAGAGGTGTTAAAAATATTAAGAATGAGAATCATGAGTAGACGGACAGAGTCGCTTACCAGAGTTGGGGAATTGAGGATGAGAGGACATAGGATTAAAGTAAAAACATTTAATAGGAATTTGATGGGTAAATTTCACACACAAAGGGTGGTGGGTGTATGCAATGAGCTTCCAGAAGAGATAGTTGCGTCAGGGACGATTGCAACATTTAAGAAACAGATGGGTGCGTGGATAGGACAGGTTGGAGGGATATGGACCAAACATAGCAGGTGGGACTAGTGTAGCTGGTAAATGTTGGCTGCTGTGGGCAAGTTGGGCCGAAGGGTCTCTTTCCACACTGTATGACTCTAAAAGACAAAGGAGATTGTGATTGACTTCTGGAAGCAAAGCAGTACCCACATACGGTGTACATTGATGGTACCGAAGTAGATAGTTGAAAGCTTTAGGATCCCAGGAATATCATCAGCCACATCAAAACTATGGCCAGGAAAGCATACACATGTCTCTATTCCTTAGAAAGCTTATGAATGTATCCAAAGTTGATGATGTCCAGCTCTCACCTTGCCCGTTTCACCCCAGACAGATATCTGCCTGGTCCTCACCGTTACCTCACAAGCCGAAGTATTTAGCACACCATTCTTCAGCATTTTGACCGACATCAAGGGGGTCTCACCAGATCTTCCCCTCTCCCCCACTTTTTCTTTAACTCCCTGGTCCCCTCATCCCTTCCCACCCAACCCTCCGGCACATTTCACAGTGGAAGAGAGGAGAACTTCTTCAAAGTCTCAAGAAGGGTTTAGACCCGAAACATTGCCTATTTCCTTTGCTCCATACATGCTGCCTCACCCGCTGAGTTTCTCCAGCATTTTTGTCTACCTCCGGCACATTTTCTTGCTACAATAAGAGGCCCAACATTTGTCCCTACACCTTGCTCACCACCATCCAAAGACCTGTGCATCCCATCCAGGTGAAGTAGAGATTCATAGGAACCTCCTCTAACCTGGTGTAATGCACTGAGTGCTCGCGATCAAGACAAAGTGTAGACTAGGCGACCGCTTTGCAAAGCTTAGCTTGGATGCACGGTCATTTCAACTCCCCTTCCCATTCCCACAGTGGCCTGTCTGTCCTTGGCCTTTCCCACTGACACTGTGAAGCCAAACGCAAACTAGAGTAAAACCTCCTATTCTGCTTGGGTAGCCTGTGCAATGGCATGATCACTGAATTTTTAGTGTTCTTTTCCCACACCCACCAGAGTCTCTCCGCCCCTCCCACCTAATACCATCTGCCCATCATTTTTGCCTTATCTTGTTCTCCTCTTACCCACCAGCCTTTGTCTCTACTCTTTTCCCTCTCATCTCCACACACTCAGTATCTTCCCTCTATACTCTTTGTTGCTGGTCAACCTGCTGAAGTATTTATGGTTTATTTATTGCTGATATTTCCCTCCCAGTTGCACCTTATCCAGAGATGTTCATCTATTGATATTCTGAGTCTAAATATTGTAATTCCATAGCCAAGATCTGCACCTACTGATCAGAAAGACTTCTGGTGATGCTCTGCATATCCACTCCAGAGAGGACGAGGCAACAACATGTTGGTGTCTGTTTTTTAAAATTATGTGGCCAGGGTTAAATTCAGTTAATTGCATTAAAAAACATAACAAATAGTATTTACATATATGGGGTGGTCTGGTAGACTTACAACTATATTTCTATCACTATAGAAGGGTCTCAACCCGAAACGTCACCATTCCTTCCCTCCAGAGACATTACCTGTCCTGTTGAGTTACTCCAGCACTTTATCTATCTTTGAAAATTATTGGCATTGATTTATTATTGTCATATGTAGAGATAGTGATTTTTTTTGCATGCTATTCAAATACTATACATGAATATAACCAAGCCTTATACAACAGGTATTGCAGAGCGAAGAATACCAGCCTGAAGAATATATTTTTCAGCATAGCATCATACCAGTTCCAGAGAAAAAGTCCAGTTACAATGAGATAGGTTGGGAGGTCAGAACTGATACCGAGCTTATGAAAGGACTGTTTAGAAGTCTTTAGATTACGGAGAGGAAAAAAACGGATTAACTCTGGCGTTATGTGCTTTCAAGCTTTTGTATCTACTGCCCATTGGGAGCGGGGAGAAAGGAGAATGGCAGGAGTGAACGAGGTCCTTGATTCAGTTGGCTGCTTTCCTGAGGCAGAGTGAAGTGCACATGGAGAGTTTGATCTGTGTGACGGATTGGGTTGCATCCACAAGTCTGCGATATATCGTGCAGTTTTGGGTAGAGCTATTCCAAAACAATGCTGTGATTTTACCCGATACTTTCCATGGCACATCTGTGGATAGACACAAAATGCGAGAGTAACTCAGTGGGACAGGCCTTTCCTTCCTACGTGCATCTGTGGAAGTTGGTAAGTCATTGGTGACATGCCAAATTTTCTTGCTCTCCTATGGAAGTAGAGGCATGGTGTGCTTTTTGGCCGTAGCTTCAATGTGGATGGTCCTGGACAGATTGGTGGGAATGTAAAGCTCTCAACCATTTCCACTTTGGCTTAATTTATGCTTATTGGGCATGCACCACCTTTCCCAAAGTTAATAACTGGATCCTTCACCTTGCTGCCGAGGGAGACATCGTTGATGAGGATTAATTAGTTAGGATTACTGTACAAATATGGAACTTATTTGTTATGACAGGATGTGTGCATTAGTTTTTACAGACACATGATACTCCCATTTATGCTAACCTTCCACTTTTAATGCACAATAAAATGTCCTTTATGTACGGAAATGTAATGTGTTCCGATGATTACATCAGAAATATTAACTGTTTTTCTTTATACAGATCTTCAACAATTCAATGTTTTATTAATTAAATATCCCAGTTTCAATTTTGATTTTAAAGTTTTATTGCATAACCATCACTGAATTCTAAAGGTTCAAACAGCGAAGACGTTGAGTTCAGTTGTTCAATGCTTGTAAATGGCTCAAGAATGCAAAAGTGATCAGTAATGATCAAATGATAGCACTGCCATCGTTGGATGTCCATCGTCAGGACTGATGGAAGGAGACACAACAGGGTAAGTTAGTCAGTGGTAGTTGTCAATGGCGTGAGGATGAACTGATGGCTGAGCAAACTGGCTACGTGTGTTATCAAAATAGAATGGTGTACATTATCCTAGCCAGCTGACTTGCGAATCTCAGCTCAGGCTCTTTGGTGGCTCTTCATGCTGACTGTCGTGGTCTTGAGCTGGTTTCTCCAAGCTGAATAACCATGGTCTAGATTAACCAGTTATCAGTGTGATGGCTGAATGTTGTGAGTCATTGTCACTGCATTGTCACTACTGTAAGCAGAAACTGAATATTCAGACAATTTACCTGAACTACAATCAGTGGTAAATGCGATGGAACACCATTAATAATATTTATTTTATCAAGAAAATACTAGAGGCAATCACAATTGTATTTCATACAAATAGTCTTCTGACACAAAATGCTGGAGTAACTCAGCGGATCAAGCAGCATCGCAGGAGAAAATGGATTGGTGAGGTTTCAAGAAGGGTCCCGACTGAAATGTCATCTATCAATCTCCACTAGAGGTGCTGCCTGACCTGCTGCGTTACTTTAGCATTTTGTGTCTACGTTTGATATAAACCAGCATCTGTGGTTCCTTTTTATTACAAAAGTAACACTCCACTGCTTGTCAAAAAGCATACTTTCCTGTTTTTTTCTGGTCATGTGTATGTCTTTTATTTTGAAATGTGTGGAAGAAATGCTGTACCTGAAAATGATAGGAACTGGTCTTCACAACTTGCTTTGCACATTGTACAAGTACCAATCAAGATGATCGAAAGCAAGACATATGGAATTGGGGCTGCTGTCTTTAGTTTTTCAGCTGAAACTGAAATTTGGATCATCTGTTGATACCTGTGAAAGATGTATGGTACAGTTTACAATCAATGAGACACTCCAGTAATAGCTACACCACCCAAAATGGAACATTTTTGCAAACAATCACCCAATCTGTGCCCAATTCCACTATTTTGACATATCGCCTTATCCTTGGAATTCATTCCCTTTCATTTAGTCAGTACATTTTAAAAGGCACAATTGTTTTTTCCCCTACCTTGTGCTTTAATTTGTTTGTTAAAACAATAAAATCCCTCATGCCACCCCGCTTCCATTTGTACTGTTTCAAGTCACAGCGACATTAAGAGAATAAGGGGTAAGCTATTTAGAACGGAGATGAGGAAATACTTTTTCACTCAGAGAGTTGAGAGTCTGTGGAATTCTCTGTCTCAGAGGGCGGTGGAGGCCGGGTCTCTGGATGCTTTCATGAGAGTTAGATGGAGCTCTTAAAGATAGTGGAGTCAAGGGATATGGCGAGAAGGCAGGAACGGGGTATTGATAGGGGATGATCAGCCGTGATCACATTGAATGGCGGTGCTGGCTCGAAGGGCCAAATGGCCTACTCCTGCACCTATTGTCTATTGTAAACTTTCCCTTTTTCATGTATCTGTCCAAGTGTCTTTTAAATGTTGTTACAGTACCTGCCTCAACAACCTTCTCTGGCAGCCCGTTCCATATATCCACCACCAGTCCCGAGTGAAAAAGTTGCCTCTCAGGCTCCTATTAAATTTTGCCCCTCTCACCTTGAACCCATGTCCCCTGTGTCTTGATTCCCTTACTCTAGGTAAAATATTCCATGTATTCCCCTATCTATTCTCCTCATCATTTTATACACCTCTATAAGATCATCCCTCAACATTCTGCACACCATGGAATGAAGTCCTAGCATGCCCAACCTTTCCCTGTAAATAAGTCCCTCGATCCTGGCAACAGCCTTGTAAATCTTCCCTGCATTCTTTCCAGCTTAATAGTATATGTCCTATAACAGGGTGACAAAATCTCAACACAGAATTCCAAATGTGGCCTCACCAATGTCCTGTTCAACTTTAACATAACTTCCCAACTTCCATACTCAATACCCTGACTGCTGAAGGCCAATGTACCAAAGCCCTGTCTAGCTGTGACACAACTTTTAGGGAACTATTTGCCAATACTCCCGAGATCGCTCTGCTCTGTAACAATTTGCTGGGCCCTACCAATCACGGTGAAGGTCCTGCCCTGGTTGACTCCTTAAAATGCAACACCTCACACTTATTTACATGCCATGTTGATTTAGATCCAACTGGCATTTTGGATAATCATCTTCACTGTCTACAATACTACCTACTTGAGTGTCCTCTGCAAACTTTCTAATCGTACCATGTACATGTCCATCCAAATTGGTGATATAAATCACAAACAGTAACAAGCTCAGCATTGATTCCTGAATCACACAACTAGTCACAGGCCTCCAGTTTGAAAAACAATCTTCCACCACAACCCTCTGGTTTCTTTCATGAGACCAATTCTGTATCTAGTTAGCTAGCTCTCCCAGGATCCCATGCGATTTACCCTTCCAGAGCAGCCTACTATGCAAACCTTATCAAAGGCCTTGTGGAAGCCTTTCCACAACCCAAAACGACTTCCATTCCTTCTCTCCAGAGATGCTGCCTGTCCCGCTGAGACCAGCTTTTTGTGTCTATCTTCTGGAAGTCAATAAGGTCATGGTCCTGTCAACCTTTTTGGTTACTTAAAAAAAAAAATCAAAACCATGCTGATTATCACTAATAAGCCCCTGTTCATCTTCCTACAGTTTTACAGGGCTCAATGGGACCACACACAAGTATGGTGTGTCATTTTGTTCTCCTTACAGGAGAAATGATACACAGGTATTAGTCCTTTTACAAAAGGAACATACTTTAAAGTAAAAAGAAATGTATCAAGTAGATTTTTCTCATTTGACTCATAAACTGTTGCATTCCACAGAAAAAGAATTTTGGTCAAAAAAGCTAGAAGCATTTAAAAAACTGCAAACATATCGATTTTAAAATGTAACTATAAGAAAAGAACGAAATGGTGTATTTATTCAGGTTACATACCAAATGTTAAATGTTAGCGAGGGGGTCTTGACAGTAGAACGTGCAGAGAATATGTCCATTTTGTGAGAGATTCTGGAACAAGTGGTAATTGGCTTAGAATCTGGGGTCACTTATTTATAACAAGAGGAGGCAAATCATTTTCTGTTGGAGGGTTGAGAGTCTTTAGATAGCTAAAACACACAGTAGAAGCAGCTTCTTTTTAAGGCACATTCTTGGTGAGCAAGAGGGGGAAAGGTCACTGTGGTTAGGAGGAATGCGAGTTCAGGTTATAAATTGGATCAGCAATTGTTGCTGATTGTTATTGTTGTTGGAGCAAGCTTGAGAAGCCAAATGATCTACTCCTGCTCCTAACTAATATGTTTGTACATTAGTAGTAGTGGCAGGTTAATGTAGTGGCAGGGTGGATGGCAGACAATAGTGACTGGTGTTCAGATAATGAAACGGAGAATGAAGGAGCTTGCCATGTTGCTGGGAAATGTTCTTCTTGCGATTGTCTTGGGTAGCTGATGAATGATGCTTAAAGATGATGTTGGAAAGTTATTCAACATTTTTCATCCGATAAAGTTCCTTACAATAAAAGCGCACCATTTTCTATTGCACAGCCAAATCTGATACTCTGCTCACTGCTGGGACAGTTGTCTTTGAAGATACCTGTTCCTTTCGCAATGTCTGAGAATGCCTCTCAAAGTCTGTCCTAGTGATGTTTTGGTGGCACTGGTGCCACTAGATGGCTTCTCAATCCTTCCAAAATTTCCAGCATATCCTGGTGTGCTTCATCAGATGCAGCTTTATCTGCCAATTTGACAAAGTCTTTGCAAAGCCTTTACAGGTTCATAATGGAAGCACCATGGCCAATATCTCTTCCATAGTGTGTTCACTGTTGTATGAGTTTTCCCATCCAAAGAGGCATTGATGTTGTTTATGGCTAACACGATAGTTTTTCAAATTTCCAGATTTTCCAAACGGTGGGTTTGTTATTCACTCAATTCCAAAATGATGTCTATCATTAAATGCTGCAGGTTGTCAGTCTTGAACATAATAACAGCAACCTATAACAATGGGATTAAGAAGAACAAAAGCACCACCTGGATCTTGTCAGCCAAGTCTTCTCAGTCAACCAAATTTACAGGGGCATTATTGATAAGCAAAACTCTGTGTGGGAAGAGATCAGAGCTTGGGGAAACTGTCCAAGTTTTTTCCTGCACAATCTTGTTTGAGAAAAATAACATGATAGAATCTTGAAAGACAGCACCAGCATTAAGCAATATTGGGAGATAGAAACGTAGAAAATAGGTGCAGGAGTACGCCATTCTGCCCTTCGAGCCAGTACCGCCATTCAATATGTTCATGGCTGATCATCCAAAATCAGTACCTCATTCCGGATTCCCCCCCCCATATCCATCGATTCCCTTAGCCCTAAGAGCTAAATCTAACTCCCTCTTGAACACATCCAGTGAATTGACCATCATTGCCTTCTGTGGCAGTGAATTCCACAGATTCACAACTCTCTGGTTAAAAAGGTGGCCTTCGATTTTAACCTCAGAACCTCTGGATTTTCTGAATGATAGATTGAGGTACATTTAATGACCAACAGCATTGCCTCAAAAAAGCCTGGAATGATTTTCTCAACCCTCAAGATTAATTATCATAATCAGTTTAATCCTAATGTTTAAGAAGGAACTGCAGATGCTGGAAAAATCGATGGTAGACAAAAATGCTGGAAAAACTCAGCGGGTGTGGCAGCATCTATGGAGCGAAGGAATAGGTGATAGACAATAGACAATAGGTGCAGGAGTAGGCCCTTCGAGCCAGCACCGCTTCGGGTCGAGGCACTTCTTCAGACTGTTAATCATAATCATACTTTATTAGCCAAGTATGTTTTGTAACATATGAGGAATTTGATTTGCCATAGTCAATAAAAAGCAACAGAACACACAAAATACATTTTAACATAAACATCCACCACAGTGACTCCTAAACATTCCTCACTGTGATGGAAGGCGAAAAAAAGTTCCTGGATTGACGAGTCTGTCATATAAGGAAAGTTTGAGTTAGCCAGACATCTCTAAGCTTAGGCAAAAGAGAGCCAAACTAATTGAAAAAGTACAAAACTGAAGGCGCTCAACAGGTGGGGGGGGGGGGGGGGGGATGCTGGATGTTTCTTCTGGCCAAGAAGTCTGGAACAAAGGGTTGCAGTCAGAATAAGGGGCAGGCCATTTCATGCTGAAATTAGAAATGTCTTTATTTAGAATTCTCTCCCCATTTAGACTGTGGAGTCTCTGTCAGAAAATGGAAATCAATAGCTTTCTGGATACTGAATGAGTCAATGGAGGGGATGGGTGAGGACAATGTGGTTAATATTGAAGATCAGCAATTATCTCCTTGAATGGTGAAGCTGACTGTCCTACACATGGCCCTATTTCAGATGTTCTTAAGATGTCTTGAACGGCACTGAATTTAAACATAGAAATTAGGTGCAGGAGTAGGCCATTCGGCCCTTCGAGCCTGCACCACCATTCAATATGATAATGGCTGATCATCCAACTCAGTATCCCGTACCTGCCTTCTCTCCATACCCTCTGATCCCCTTAGCCATAAGGGCCACATCTAACTCCCTCTTAAATATAGCCAATGAACTGGCCTCAACTACCCTCTGTGGCAGAGAGTTCCAGAGACCCACCACTCAGTGTGAAAAAAGTCCTTCTCATCTCGGTCCTAAACGATTTCCCCCTTATCCTTAAACTGTGACCCCTTGTCCTGAACCTCCCCAACATCGGGAACAATCTTCCTGCATCTAGCCTGTCCAACCCCTTAAGAATTATGTAAGTTTCTATAAGATCCCCTCTCAATCTCCTAAATTCTAGAGAGTATAAACCGAGTCTATCCAGTCTTTCTTCATAAGACAGTCCTGACATCCCAGGAATCAGTCTGGTGAACCTTCTCTGCACTCCCTCTATGGCAATAATGTCGTTCCTCAGATTTGGAGACCAGAACTGTACGCAATACTCCAGGTGTGGTCTCACCAAGACCCTATACAACTGAAGTAGAACCTCCCTGCTCCTATACTCAAAGTATTTGACAAGAATAGCATCCAACTGCAGAATAATTGTTTACCTATTTCTTTGTTTGCGAATTATTGAGTTTTCGTTGAATTCCAATCCATACCACCTATGAGTCAGCACAGAATTCTTGTCATTTGCTGCAGGAAGATGGCAGAAATACAAAAGAAAAAATGTTGTTCAGTCCAGTGAATTATGTTATTTTGATATTTTGCCAAGCATACTTGACTTTCTTCCATTCATCTATTTTACTTCTATGTATTTGGTGTTTCAATGCAAAGCTGTGTTCTTATACCACTGATTCTTTGCACCCTGGTTACCAGCAGGATTCACCTGAATAGCATTTCAGTGCTGCACTTACCGTTTATTAACTAATGACATATTTTAGCACATAGGTGCATACAATATAGGCAGGGCTCTCGCTTAACCTTTGTTCCCTGTTTCCAGCCGGGCAACCTTGACAGTTTTTTAGGTTGCCAAATGACAGTTTAGCTGGTCATTGAAGCCGGTTTGTATGACGCGTCTGCGGACATCTCTCGCCCAGGTGGAGCACCTTTTGGAGAGGTGCCTCCAAGCTGATCTGCTCCAGAGGAGTGAGCAGTGTCACAGCAGGTCTCCACGGGAGCTCGCATTAGCAGCACCTTATACAGGGCTGCAAAGTGTCGCCCTATTCATAGAGGGGAGTGCACGGAGTCAGCAGTACCCTGACTCAGAGCAGGGAGGCTCATCAGGGGAACACCCTGGGGCCTAGGGGCAACAGTGCCTTTATTGGCGTCCATGTTTGCCATACCCACCCGAACCGGAGAGGCCCTGGATGAAGAACTGGCCACCACCATAAACTACCTGGCCTCGCACCAGCTAAAGGACCAAGGTAATGGAGGAGACTACGGGCCACTATAGCACCCCTGTTAACTGTGTCTCCCTCAGTGTGCCTGCCGTTAATCATGCCATCTGGGGCCATATTGGGCCAGGGGTAAGAGCCCAGGATGTAAAACTTCAGAAAATTCTGAAAATACTGGCCTCAGGGGTAACGGCTTTTGCCAGGTCTATTGATGGTGGGCCACTAACGGAGACGCAACAGGATGCAGTGGGGCTCCTCTGCAATGCCTTGTTTGAAACTAACTGTCTGCGGAAGAGTGCCATACGACCGGCACTGAACCCGAAGTTTGCCGTGCTGTGCAAAGCCAGCAATGTACAGCCGGCAAACTATTTGTTTGGGGCAGACCTGCCGAAGCAGGTACGAGAGCTGCATGACGAGGCCAAGGCTCTGTGCCTCATGAGCCGAGCCTCAACTCCACCCAGGGGCTCATCACTCTGAGGGCATCCTTATGCCACCTTCCACAACAGGCGCAGCCAGCCTAGCGGCTCATGGACAGGAGGCAGAGTCCAGCAGTCCAGGACCACACAGGCTGTAACACCGAAGGTAAGACTTTCTAGTCCCTTGTGGGAAAAATCACACACCTCTAATTTACAAGTTGGGGGAAGGTTAAAACATTTTTTGAATGAATGGATTTGGATTACAGCAGGCCCGTTCATACTGCACAGTGTAGAAGGGTTTAAAATTGAGTTCCTTCTTGGCTCAGCACCACCCACTCAAAATGTACTAAACCGCACACATCTGTTCCCTCAACAGGAAAGGTTTGAGATACAGGCTGAAATTTAGGCTTTAAAAGCAAAAGGGCGATTCAGAGGTCTCGCCCAGAATCACATCAATTCATATCAAATATATTTCCTAAGCAAAAGAAAGATGGAGGGAGTCGTATTATCCTAGACTTGACGGAACTCAATACCCATGTCTAGTATAAACATTTTAAAATGGTCAACTTTGTTACAGCTATATATGTTACATGGCTTGCATTGACCTAAAAGAATCTTATTACTCCATATCTACACACAGGGAACACAGGAGATATTTGAAATTTAATTGGATGGGGCAGATGTGGCAATTCAAGGCATTGCCAAATGGGCTGACTTCGGCACCCAGGCTTTTTACAAAATTACTAAAACCAGTTCTGGGACTGCTACGAACTCAGAGCCACATTGTGATGGCTTACTTGGATGATATTCTAATAATTGGCAACACAAAGGAATCAGCAATAGCATTCGTTTCAGCTACCAAACACATGTTTGAGAGGTTGGGATTTGTGATCCATCCAGTTAATTCTAAATTGACTCCAATCAATGTAATTGATTACCTAGGGTTTACAATCTACTCAAATCAAATGTCAGTGACTCTGCCAGCTGACAAGCAATCAGTCTTGAAGGAAGCCTGCAATAAGCCAATTGCTAATCAGAGACCAACAATCAGACAAGTAGCAAGCATAATTGGCAAACTTGTTGCACCGTTTCCAGGTGTACACAATGGACCTTTGCATTACCAAAATTTACAATGAGTAAAGGAACGAGCCCTCAAAGCTCATGCAGGCAAATTCGGGGAACATATGCATTTACCACCAGACGCTATTGCGGAATTACACTGGTGGGCTACCAATGTACATCACTGTTCTAAGAAAATTCAAATTGACACACCATCGGTCATAATACAAACAGATGCGAGTGGCCTGGGCTGGGGGGCAACAGACATCAGCACCAGCTGCGGGGGCAGATGGAATATGCAGGAGTCCTCAATCCTACAACAATATGGCATTAACTATGGGAGCACTCTATGGCTTAAAGGCGTATTGCAGCAATGTGCATCATGTGCATGTACAACTTCAGATTGACAACCCCACGGCAGTGGCGTATGTCAATCACATGGGTGGAATAAGATCTGAGTCATGTGATAAATTGGCAAACCTCCTTTGGCATTGGTGTATTGCAAGGAACATTTGGGTCTCGGCTATCTACCTGCCAGGTAGATATAATATGGTGGCGGACCGTAGGTCACGAAAATTTAATGATAACACAGAATGGATGTTAAATCATGAAGTGTTTACTGACATTGTTGGCCGAAATGGCACACCGGACATTGACTTATTTGCTTCCAAGTTAAATCACCAGTTACCCAAATATTTCTCATGGGAGCCCGATCCTGGGGCAGTAACAGTGGATGCTTTCACACTGCATTGGGGAGGAATGTTCTTGTATGTTTTCCCTCCTTTTCCCCTCATCAGCCGATGCTTGGTCAAAATAAAGCAGGACAATGCCACCGGCATTCTGGTAGTGCCAGATTGGCCTACACAATCTTGGTTCCCACTTGTCCTAGGAATCATGACACAGCCTATGATGGCTGTGCCCAACAGCAGGGAGCTGCTTGTACACCCGGTAACGGGGGACCATAATCCACTACATGACCGAATCAATTTGTTGGTTTGCAGATTCTGAGGACACCTTTCCTGGGACTCGGACTGGCTGATCGAACGGTGGATGTTATTACAGCGGCCTGGAGGGACAGCTCACAAAAGCAGTATGTCTCCCACATCAAAAAGTGGGAGACATACTGCAGGGCATCCAACATCACTTATGGCACAGTGGGCATCACGGACATTTTAGAATTCCTATCAACTTTATATCATGACCAGAAATTAGGCTACAGTGACATCAACAGTGCCAGGAGTGCTCTGTCCTGATATATAGTACTGGGGGCCTTACCCCAGTGGGGAAGCATCCTCTTATCACCAGATTCATGAAAGGCATATATAATACTGCACCCTCCAGGCCTCGATATACCAACACATGGGATGTAAGTGTGGTGCTGACGCTACTCCGACAGTGGGGGGCAGCCACCACATTATCCTTACGAAAGCTCACCCTCAAGGTGGTTATGCTAATGGCGCTCGTTACGGCGCAACGTGTCCAGACCCTACATAAACGTACAAGAACGTATAAACTCCATATAGACAGCATCCGACAGGATCAAACCCGGATGCTGATTGCTTCCCAATCTCCGCAACATAAAATACACTTATATATTCACTTTTCTGGTTCTGACACTGACCTGATATTATAAACTCTACTTATTTTTAAATCCACAAATGCTGTCTGACCAATTAAAATTAGTCTATTAGGAATACCGATCACATAAAAATCAAATGCATAAAAGCACAAACCTGAGCAAGAAAGCACATGTTGATGATGATCAATAGATTTCCATCCAATGATAAGAAATGTTGTGACCAGTGAGATGTTTAGGATGACAGGCAATGCTTTCCATTTCTCAATCCTCATTGGAATTTCACACATCCTTTGGTATCTGCAAAACACGGCCACACAGTGAAGTGTTTAATTAAGAAGTTTCATCATTTCACTACTTGGTCAGTCAGTTAAGCAATCACTCCAAGATATTCTCTCCACGCAATTACTGGAAACCCATTTAATGAAACATCAAATAATATGACTCAAATTCAATTTTTGACATACATGTTTCTTTAAAAATATTGTCCCAAAAACACTGAGCAGCACATATTTTGCCACTACTGTTTCCGGTTCCAGTAAAGCATAATAAACTGAGACTAGCCAAACTCCAAAACTTACATCTCTCTTTCCCACTCATAAAAATTCACTTGTCACGGGTTTCTTTCGTGTTCTTGACATTTCCTAGGACCCAGTATTTTCTCACAGCTTGGACTTCATCACTGTGCCCTTTGCAAAAGCTTGTATCGGTTAATGGATTTGTGAAAGGCCGATAAATCCCCAGGGCCAGATAGGCTGCATCCCAGAGTACTTAAGGAAGTAGCCCCAGAAATAGTGGATGCATTAGTGATAATTTTTCAAAACTCTTTAGATTCTGGAGTAGATCCCGAGGATTGGAGTGTAGCTATTGTAACCCCACTTTTTAAAAAGGGAGGGAGAGCGAAAACGAGGAATTACAGATCAGTTAGTCTAACATCGGTAGTGGGGAAAATGCTAGTCAGTTATTAAAGATGGGATAGCAGCACATTTGGAAAGTGGTGAAATCATTGGACAAAGTCAGCATGGATTTATGAAAGGTAAATCATGTCTGATGAATCGTATAGAATTTTTCGAGGATGTAACTAGTAGAGTGGATAAGGGAGAACCAGTGGATGTTTTATATCTGGACTTTCAGAAGGCTTTCGACAAGGTCCCACATAAGAGATTAGTATACAAACTTAAAGCACACGGTATTGGGGGCTCAGTATTGATGTGGATAGAGAACTGGCTGGCAGACAGGAAGCAAAGAGTAGGAGTAAACGGGTCCCTTTCAGAATGGCAAGCAGTGACTAGTGGAGTAACGCAAGACTCAGTGTTGGGACCCCAGCTATTTACAATATATATTAATGATCTGGATGAGGGAATTGAATGCAACATCCCCAAGTGTGCGGATGATACGAAGCTGGGGGGCAGTGTTAGCTGTGAGGAGGATGCTAGGTGGCTGCAAGGTGACTTGGATAGGTTGGGTGAGTGGGCAAATGCATGGCAGATGCAGTATAATGTGGATAAATGTGAGGTTATACACTTTGGTGGATAAGTAGACTATTATCTGAATGGTGGCCGATTAGGAAGAGGGGAGATGCAATGAGACCTGGGTGTCATGGTACACCACTCATTGAAAGTAGGCATGCAGGTGCAACAGGCAGTGAAGAAAGCAAATGGTATGTTAGCATTCATAGCAAAAGGATTTGAGTATTAGAGCAGGGAGGTTCTACTGCAGTTGTACAGGGTTATCCAGAAGACTGGATAGACTCGGCTTGTATATGCTAGAATCTAGAAGATCGAGGGGGGATCTTATAGAGACTTACAAAATTCTTAAGGGGTTGGACAGGCTAGAAGCAGGAAGATTGGTCCAGATGTTGGGGAAGTCCAGAACAAGGGGTCACAGTTTAAGGATAAGGGGGAAGTCTTTTAGGACCGAGATGAGAAAATCATTTTTCACACAGAGAGTGGTGAATCTGTGGAATTCTCTGCCACAGAAGGTAGTTGAGGCCAATTCTTTGGCTATATTTAAGAGGGAGTTAGATGTGGCCCTTGTGGCTAAAGGGATCAGGGGGTATGGAGAAAAGGCAGGTACAGGATACTGAGTTGGATGATTAGCCATGATCATATTGAATGGCGGTGCAGGCTCGAAGGGCCGAATGGCCTACTCCTGCACCTATTTTCTATGTTTCTATGAAATCAGCCTCCTTTTTGCATATGCAGTAATAGAAGAGGATTAGGTTAGATTCTTAGACCTTGATCTGTCAATGTACCAGAATGCTATCACTGAGCCTTTACAACGACAAGTGAAGTAATTTAATAAAGTATAGAGTTAAATACATTCTCTGAAACTTGATTATAAAGCTAAAACCGAGGAGACTGCAGATTATAGAATCTGAAGCTGAAACAAACTGCTAGAATACTGGTAACTCAATGCATCAACCAGCAACTGTGGAGGCAAATGCATTCACGGAATCATCGTTTGGGTTGGGACCCTGAATCAAGATGGTCCTGATGCAGTGTCTTCGTGAAATGTTGACATGTTTCTGCCTCCACTGATGCTGCTTGACCAGCTGAGTTCCTCAGGCAGTTTGTTTTTAGCTCCAGATTGTAAAACTATCTGAATTAAACAATACTCCGTAGCATTCATTTCTATCCACCAAAACTTAAAGCATCAATAACAAGAGGAAACTTTAGTTTTAAAAAGGTGTTTGATCACATAAACATAACAGTTTGCAAAGTTAGAAATTGTGAATAACTCACTGAAGCATGGCATAAAATGTTGAAGGTGCTATGTGAATGAAGCACGGTGTTGTTGTAATAAATATTATGATATTTTTATATCAACCATAACTTTTTCCATTATCTTTGCTTGAAAATGTAGAGATTATCTAAACCTACTCCACTGGTTTAATTTAGTTTAGTTTAGAAATACAGCATGGAAGCACATCCTTCAGCCCACCAAGTTTGCACCAACTAGTGATTCCTGCACAACACTATCCTACACACTCGGGATAATTTACATTTATACCACACTAATTAACCTACAAACCTGTAAGTCCTGGCTTGTATACTCTGGAATTTAAAAGGATAAGAGGGGATCTTATTCAAACATATAAGATTATTAAGGGTTTGGACACACTAGAGCAGGAAAATGTTCCCGATGTTGGGGGAGTCCAGAACCAGAGGCCACAGTTTAAGAATAAGGGTTAAGCCATTTAGAACGGAGATGAGGAAAAACTTTTTCACACACAGGGTTGTGAATCTGTGGAATTCTCTGCCTCAGAAGGCAGTGGAGGCTAATTCTCTGTATGCTTTCAAGAGAGAGTTGGATAGAGCTCTTAATGATAGTGGAGTCAAGGGATATGGGGAAAAGGCAGGAATGGGGGACTGAGTGTGGATGATCAGCGATGATCACAGTGAATGGTGGTGCTGGCTCGAATGACCTTCTCCTGCACCTATTGTCTATCTCGCAGATAACCCACACGATCATGGGTAGAACGCACAATCTCAATGGGTAGAACGCACAATTAGACACCATCTAACAGGATCAAACCCAGATGCTGACCCATTCCCCTTCTCCGCCACATAAAACACTCATATATTCAGTTATATATTCACATTCACCATTCAATCATGGCTGATCTATATTTCCCTCTCAACATTCTCCTGCCTTTGCCCCATAAATCCTGTCACCCAAATTCATCAAGAATCTATCTCTGCCTTAAAAATATCCATTGACTTGGCCTTAACAGCCTTCTGTGGTAATGAGTTCCATAGATTCACCAACTATCAATCAACTTTTATTGTCACACTCTTCACCTTCTGGTTACAAGTTCACACTAAAGCAGAGCTATGCTTATTTATGTACTAGAATTATATTTACCTAAGAATCAGATCATTACGAAGATGAAATGTCCGTTTCACAATTCTTTTGCTAAGCATAAAGTAACAATACTTTATAAAATATGACAAATTTGTATGAAATTATATCCAGTTCTTCATATCAAGAAATCCTGAAATAAAAGGAATATACATTATGGCAAGTATGGGCAAGCTGGACCGAAGGGCCCGTTTCCGTACTGCATGACTATATAGGATGAACACCAATTTTCCGGCACCCTCGGTTCCAGGGCCTTTTTGGTAATTAGTTTTCTGAACTAAGGGGTCATGTGATAATGAATCAGCAATACACCCCATGTCCGCTAATGACACCCCTCCCATATCTCCAAAGCACCACGAAGTGCCAGAAATGTAAATAAAACAAATATGAAAAGTAAACTGAATGTGAATGCAATGCCCTGCTGACCCATCCCCGGCTCCCACCATCTCCCCAGCCATTTAGAGCCCCTGGGTTCCGACCCCGCTCCCGACTCACAAAGTGCACCAGCGAGCCCATCTTCACCGGTTCACACGGCTGTTGTAGCGGCTCACGTTGTAGTCCCTGGGGAACCAACCCCTCCTCCTCACCCCACTGCCGTTGCCTCCTGCTTCTCCTCCGCAGTCACAGATATACTCCACCTTGGAAGCGACAGCAGGTGAGAGGGGAGGTTGCCCCACGGTGACCGAGTGCGTTCTGTCAGTGGGGGCACACTGAAGGCAGTGCGTCGTCGGGGGCTACAAAAGCCATGTGAACCAGCGACGAAGGGCTTACTGGTGCAGACCAGTGGCATCAGCACCTAGTTTTAAACTGAAACAACGCAAAGTGCTGGAATAACTCAGCCGACTGAATCGTCCTGAAGGGTCCCGATGTCAACTTTCCGTGTTCTTCAGAGTCAGTCACTACAGGTGATCTAACCTGTCACTTTAGTTAAGTCTCTTGTCAATGATGACACTTCGACAAGATGCACATGGTTGGTGATGGGAATGGCTTTGAATCTTGTGCTAGATCTCCTTTCAAATGTGATCTTAGTGTTGCATGCACAAATATTATTTGCTACTCATTAATTCATATTAGCTTATGCATCCAATTACTTGATTAATTATTACTCTGGAATTGTTTATCAATGAAAATCATCATTTATGACAGAATGGTAGAAAACAGCACAAGACACTGGACCGAGAACATTGCCTTGTGAAACTCCTGCATTGGTGTCCTAGGGCTGAGGCAGGCATGTATCTGACACATGTATCTGACTTTGATCAAGAGGGTTTTTGCTGACAAACTGAAACCTCAGCATAAGAATCCAAGTACAGGATTAAGTGTTTGTTTAAGAACAGGATGAGGAAATATTCTTCATTCACTCTTGGATTCATGGAGGAAATGAGTGTTCTTGTGGGCTTGACAGGTTAGATGCAGATATAATCATACTCCTGGCTGAAATGCCTTGGACCAACAACAGTCAGGTCTCAAAATAAGGTCAGTCATTCAGGACAGAGGTAAGAAATGTCTTCATCCAGAGGACATCAAATCTTTGTAATAAGTTCATGTTATCAGAGCAGAATTAGGTCATTTGGCCCATCAAGTCTACTCTGCCATTCAATCATGGCTGAACTTTCGTTCCCTCGGTCCCAATTTCCTGCCTTCTCCCCAGAACCCAGACTAATCAAGAATCTGTCAATCTTTGCCTTAAAAATATCATTTATAAGGCCTCCGTAATCGTCTGTGGCAATGATTCACCACCCTCTGGTGAAATAAATTCCTTCTCATCTCCTTTCTAAAGGTACGTTCTTTTATTCTGAGGCTATGGCCTCTGGTCCTAGACTCTCCCACTAGTGGAAACATCCTCTCTATCCAAGCCTTTCACTATTCGGTGAGTTTCACTGAGGTCCCCCCTCATCCTTCGAAACTCCAGCAAGTACAGGCCCGGTGCTGTTAAATACTCATCATAGGCTAACCCACTAATTATTGGGATTATTCTTGTAAACCTCCTCTGGACGCTCTACAGAGCCACCACATCCTTCCTCAAATATGGAACCCAAAACTGCTCTCAATACTTCAGTCTGACCAGTACCTTATAAATTGAATTGAATAGGAGTGAATATTTTATTAGCCAAGTATGTATACATACATTACAAATAACAACACGATATACGGTAGACATTAAAAATATATAATTGAAACATCTGAAGAATGAAATAATATATCAGTGCAAAAGGTGGCTACAGACTTTTGGTTGTTGAGTAGCTACTGCTTGTGGAAGAAAGCTGGTTTTATGTCTGGCTGTGGCAACTTTGACAGTCCGGAGTCGCCTTTAGCATTCGCATTAGGTAGGTATGTTACAAAACTTACCTTGAGCAGCGCTGCAGTTCTGCCACTCACCGTGTGCGCGACTTTGGCGCCTTTCAGAGGTGGGCAGGTTTAAAATGCCCTTTTTCTCCAGACAATCCAAGTCGATCCATCTCAGGGGATTTCGTCGCTAATGAGAAATCGCTCCGACATTTGATTTATGAAGGTATTTTTAAACTACGCTAGATCATTTATTAGCTAGAGTAATTTAAAAATCATCTTCTAAAGCCGTGAGTGCCGACAACGGGACGGATTTTACATAGGGGAGAAAAGAAGGTACACAATCTATTTTTACATTATAAAATGTGGTTCCTAGGAAGCATTTAATCAAATTTTCATGTTGCGAAAAGGGGACAAAAAATATATACGACCGGCAGTGTTTTTCCTGCCGACTGTGGGTTAAATTCACCGCAACGCTCCAATCCACCGCGTTCCACTAAAACCCACTCGCAAGTTGATTTAAATGGCCATTAATTTACGGGAATTAAACACTAAATTCCTTCCATTTGGCCTATAAATTAGTGAAAATGAGATTTAAAAATCATGTTATATTGTGAATTATTGTGTGAATGTTATTTGGACACAGGCAATTTAAAAATGTTTATCTTTTCTTAAGAAATGGATAGATGTTTAGATCTACTCATTGAATTTTGTAATTAGCTACAATTAGGTAACTAACTAATAATATGCTTTAATTTCAGGTCATCCAAGTAAGATTGTTTCATATTTGTTTCAGAATGGTTCAATCTATAATAACTGAACATTTCATTGAGTTCTCTTAATTTTTAAGAAAGTTATGGGCTTTTGACTGTCCTCGATCACAGCTTTTGAGTTAAGTCAATGGGAAGGCAATGGGGAACAAAATGCTAATTTCTGAGTATGAAAATGGCCATACCTTTTTTTAATACTGAAGATATGAAAGGGAATTAAGTGTCAAATTAAACTTCTTTTTATGCTTTATCTGATGGGATAAATGGCAGACTTGATTTTTTAAATCTCAAAATTTTGTAACATTGCTACATTAGGTATGTTAAGCCTCAGCATTACATCCCTGCCTGAAGAAGGATCTTAAATCTTGACCTGAAACATTACCTGTTCCTTCTCTCCAGAGATGTCCCACTGAATTACTCAAGCTTTTGTGTTTATCTTTGGTTTAAACTAGCATCTGCAGTTTCTTCCCACACATCCATGTTTTTATATTCTAGCCCTCTCTAAATAAATGTTAGCGTTGCGTTTGCCTTCCTTACAACTGACTCAACTTGCAAATTAACATTTTGGGAATCCTGCCCCAGCACTCCTAAGTCCCTTTGCACCTCTGATTTCTCAATTCTCTACCCATTACGAAAATAGACTATGCCTTTATTAGGTATGTTACAAAACTTACCTTTAGCGGTGCTGCAGTTCTGTCACTGGCCGTGTGCGTGTCTTTGGCGCCTTTAAGGGGGGGGGGGGGTTAAAATGCGGTTTTCCCCTTGCCATCCGGAGCTTTCTTTTGTCAGAGAGCGATCTATTTCTGAAGATTCGTTCCCACTGCCGGTAAGTTCATTTTTTTTTAATAAACAGCCTGACTATTTAATCGCTGCAGTAAAATAAAAATTAGCTCCTAATGCCGTGAACACTGACAACGGGGACCGATTTTACGTAGGGGACCGGTAAGTGAAAGCTGTTTATTTTTACATATAAACCTGCTTCTTTAGATTACCTTAATCAACATTTCATGTTGCGAAACGGTGATTTATTCCCCATATGAACGGGCAGAATTCTTCCTGCCGATATTGGGTTTAAATTCACCGCAACTGCAATGTTCTAATCCATCGCGTTCCAGAAAATCCCACTCGCAAGCTGTTTAAAATGCCCATTCATTTACTGGCATTAAACACTAAATTCCTTCAATTTGGCCTATAAATTAATGACAATTAGATTAAAAAATCATGTTATATTGTGAATTATAGTGTGAATGTTAATTGGACACTTAGGCTTAAATTTTTATTTATTTTTTCTTAAGAAATGGATAGATGTTTAGATCTAGTAATTGAATTTTGTAATTAGCTACAATTGGGTAACTAACTAATTGAATGCTTTAATTTCAGGTCATCCAAGTAAGATTGTTTCATGGGTTACACAAAAAGCTGGAGAAACTCAGTGGGACATCTCTGGAGAGAAGGAACAATTAACGTTTCAGGTCAAGATTTAAGATCCTTCTTCAGGCAGGGATGTAATGCTGAGGCTTTACATCCCTAATGTAGCAATGTTACAAAATTTGCAGCAGCATCTAAGGAGCGAAGGAGATAGGCGACATTTCGGGTCGAGACCCTTCTTCAGACATTTCATATTTGTTTCAGAATGCTTCAATCTATAATAACTTAAAATTTCTTTCAGTTCTTTGAATTTTTAAGAAAGTTATGGGCTTTTGACTGTCCTCGATCACAACTTTTGTGTTAAGTCAATAGAAAAGCAATAGGAAACAAGTTGCGAGTATGAAAATTGCCATAACGTTTTTAACACTAAAGATATGAAAGTGAATTAGGTGTCAAATTAAACTTATTTGTATGCTTTATCTGATGGGATAAATTGCAGACTTGATTTTTAAAATCTCAAAATGTTGTAACATTGCTACCTTTATTCCTACTGCCAAAATACATGACTGCTAATTATTTGAGTAATTCTCTGCTCAAAAGGTTTGTGGCAGCTCAGATGCCAAATGAGATTGATAAAAATTTTTGGAACATACCAGAGGGATGTGATGCCGAGACAAAAGTAAAATAGACACTATGTTATTAAAGTCACAAGAGACTCAGATGCTGGAATCTGCAGCATTAAAATTGGAGAGCAACTCAGCGGGTGTGGAGGGAAATGGAGAGTGCAGGTTTGGGTGGAGACTCTCCATGTAGATTGTCAGAACAAAGGCAACGGGAAAACTCCAGTTTCCATCTCATACGTTCAAAGGGCTGTACATCTATGGCATTCTGTGTCCATTTATGAAGACTGAGGGGGTGGGGAGCAGGTTACATGTGGTGGAGCCACGGGGCGAGGCGGACACTGGGGCGAGGCGGACACTGGGGCTCAGAACCAACTCGTTCTCCTCGTGTCCTGGCCTTCTGGATTGTTCCTCCACACCACTCACCACTCCTCCCCGCCGCCAGGGGGCAGCCGCGCCCAGCAATACTGCTCCCCGCCGCCAGGGGGCAGCCGCGCCCAGCAATACTGCTCCCCGCCGCCAGGGGGCAGCGCCGTCTCGCCAACAACCCCCCCCCCCCCCGCCCCGCCAATGGCGGCCCAACGGTCGGATTTTAAAGCCAGACTGAACGCAGGGGGTGGGACTGAGGTAAACTCCGCTCGTATTTACCGAGAGAAAAATATATATAACACGGGTGACATATATGGCCAGGCAGCTTAAGGTAAACAAGTGCGGGTGGGCGGTCTCTGGAGAAGGTCTCCCCGCCGCTCCCTCCCTCTCTCTCTCTCTCTCTCTGTGCGTGTACGGTCTGTCTGTCTGTCCCCCCGCCCGTCGTCATGGCGCCCGCACCCCGACACCGGGAGACTTACTGCGGGGAGCGCGCATCCTGCAGCGGGGAGACGACGCGTTGAGGGCGAGAGAACTGATTCACAGCGGCGTTGGAGCTGAACACGGATCCATGGTTGTGAACGGCGACACAGACGGAAGCTGCAGCTTTCACTTTGTGCCTGGTTCCACCAGTGGGCGGGACCCACGCAGCCGCGTCCCGGCTCCCACTGTGGCTGCAAGAATCCCTCTGTGGACTGTTCCCCCTCATGCGTGAGAAACCACAGGAGCTGCAACAGTGCAAGCCAGGGTACTAATTCTACGCATGAGTCACACTGTATCATCAGCGTCTTCTCACACTGTTGTATAGTTTTGGCCATTCCCCGGCTCAAGTCGCCTCTCTGTGGACTTTAGCCCATCCCAGTGCCAAGCCGTGGATTTCTCCTTGAAATGCTTTAGGCTGCGCCGCTTCACTATCCTGGGCAGATGCAAAAGATTAATGACCACAAGACAGCACCATGCCCGCCTTCAATGCAGCATATTTTGGTGACTAAAATAAGAGGTGGAGACCAAATGTGGAAAGGAGAGATAAAGAACAATGAATTAAAGATATGCAAAAAAGTATCGATGATAAAGGAAACAGGCCATTGTAAGCTGTTTGTAGTGTGAAAATGAGAAGCTAGTGCGACTTGGGTGGGGGAGAGATAGAGAGAGCGAGAAGGAATGCCAGGGCCCGAGGGCTGAGGGAGAGGTGGGAAGGGAAGGAGGCAGCCAGGGTTAACAGAATTGAGAAAATTCAATGTTTAAGCCCAGAGGATGCAGACTCCCCAAGCGGAATATGAGGTGCTGTTCCTCCAACTTGCGGTGTTGCTCACTGTGGAGGAGGCCCAGGACTGAGAGGTTGGATACGGAATGGGAGGGGGAGTTGAAGTGCTGAGCCACCGGGAAGTCGGGTTGGTTATTGCAGACCGAGGTGTTTGGCGAAACGATCGCCAAGCCTCCGCTTGGTCTCACCGATATAGATCAGCTGGCATCTGGAGCAACGGATGCAGTAGATGAGGTTGGAGGAGGTGCAGGTGAACCTCTGTCGGACTTGGAAGGACTGCTTGGGTCCCTGAAAGGAGTGGATGGGGGAGGTGAAGGGACAAGTGTAGCATCTCTTGCGGTTGCAAGGGAAAGTGCCCGGGGAAGGGGTGGAGCGGGAGGGAAGGGAAGAATTGACAAGGGAGTTGCGGAGGGAGCGGTCTTTGCGGAAGGCAGACGGGGGGAGATGGGAAGATGTGGCGAGTGGAGGGGTCAGGTTGGAGGTGGCGAAACTGGCAGAGGACTATCTGTTGTATGTGCCGGCTGGTGGGGTGAAAGGTGCGGACCAGGGGGACTCTGCCCTTGTTGCGAGTGGGGGAATGGGAAGAGAGGGCAGTGTTGCGGGGTATGGAGGAGACCCTGGTGCGAGCCTCATCTATAGTGGGGGAGGGGAATCCCCGTTCCCACCTCTCCCTCAGCCCTCGGGCCCTGGCATTCCTTCTCTCCCCCACCCAAGTCGCACTAGCTTCTCATTTTCACACTACAAACAGCTTACAATGGCCTGTTTCCTTTATCATCGATACTTTTTTGCATATCTTTCATTCATTGTCCTTTATCTCTCCACATCACCATCTATATCTCTTTTTTCCCTGACCAGTCTGAGGAAGGGTCTCGACCCGAAACGTCGCCTATCTCCTTCGCTCCTTAGATGCTGCTGCACCCGCTGAGTTTCTCCAGCTTTTTGTGTAACCCTTTAATCTATCCATGTTCTCCAGGGATGCTGCCTGAGATGTATGTGAACCTCAGTCTCACCTGGAGTCGCTGGATGGAGGTGTATAGGTACAGGTGTTGCATCTCCTGCTGTTGCAGGGGAAAGTACTTGGGAAAGGTGTGGTTTCGGTGAGAAAGGATGTGAACCAAGGATTTACAGAGGGAGTGGTCTTTGCGGAAGGTGGAAAGCCATGGGGATGAGAAAATGACTGATGGGATGACAGACATTTGGAAGAATGTTATGGCCATTTTCATACTCGGAAATCAGCATCTTGTTCCCCATTGCCTTTCCATTGACTTAACACAACAGCTGTGATCGAGGACATTCAAAAGCCCATAACTTTCTTAAAAATTAAGAGAACTGAAATAAATTTTCAGTTATTCTAGATTGAAGCATTCTGAAACAAATATGAAACAATCTTACTTGGATGACCTGAAATTAAAGCATATAATTAGTTAGTTACCCAATTGTAGCTAATTACAAAATTCAATTACTAGATCTGAACATCTATCCATTTCTTAAGAAAATATTAACTTTTTTTTAAAGCCCAAGTGTCCAAATAACATTCACACACAAATTCACAATATAACATGATTTTTAAATCTCATTGTTATTCATTTATAGGCCAAATTGAAGGAATTTAATGTTTAATGCCCATAAATTAATGGGCATTTTAAACAGCTTGCGAGTGGAATTTTCTGTAACGCGATGGATTAGAACGTTGCGGTTGCGGTGAATTTAAACAAAATATCGGCAGGAAGAATTCTGCCCGTTCATATGGGGAATGAATCACCGTTTTGCAACATGAAATATTTATTGAAGTCACCTAAACAAGCAGGTTTATATGAAAACATAAACAGCTAAAACTCACCTGTCCCCTACGTAAAATTGGTCCCCGTTGTCGGCGTTCACAGCATTAGGAGCTAATTTTTATTTTACTCCAGCGCTGAAATAGTCGGGCGATTTTATTTTTAAAAAAAACTTACCGGCAAAATACTCAGAGAAAATATAATTCCGGAGGCAAGCGGAAAACTGCATTTTAACCCCGCCCCCCCCTCTTAAAAACGCTAAAGTCACGCACACGGCCAGCGGCAGAACTGCAGCACCGCTGAAGGTAAGTTTTGTAACATGCCTACTTAGAATAAGACTTGCAATTTCCTGTTTCCATTGTATAATTCGGAGGGCAGCCATTCAGTTTAGGAACTTGTAAATTAAGTGCATGGTGAGAAACTTCTACAGGCAAAGAACATCTTATACAGATATTAAAACAATCCACAGCACTTCCCTCTGAAGGTTATTAATATTTAACAGGCTTGTTGTTACTAGCTACATTTCCTCTGTGGGCAATTTGTGTTCACAAACAAGGCTCTTCTACTGCTTTTCCTGTGAGACCTGTGTTGCTTTGGGAACAGCCCTGTCGTTGCTTTTCTTTTTCAAGAGTAAACAGCAGTGGCCTGATTGATATTATTTGAAATGCCAAGCGTACTATTCTAAAATGCAGAACCTGTCTAATCTGTTTAATATTATTGGCACATTTGTTCAGTGTCAATGTTTTGTATTAAACTCACATTATTTCAGGTCAATAATCTTCCATTGTTGACATGTAATATTAACCCCTATTCCCACAAATGTTGCAAATAGTGCAGAATACTTGAAGCAATTTACATTCGTCAAAACACCAGTCTCTGCAGCAAGTTTTTAAAATAAAGATGGCAGCACTGGTGATAACTATGAAATGCGCGGAGCTACCAATGTTAAGACGAGGTGCAATTCTAGCCGCATGTGCTGTGTGCCAAGATGATGCTCGCCTTTCATCCAGGAAACAGGTGGCTAGCTCCATTTTATTGCTTGTGGAGCAAACCATCGTGCAAATAGGTAGAAATAAGCAACTGCAGGTGCTGGTGTAGCTCAGTGGGTCAGGCCACATCTCAGGAGAAGAGCAAGGTGACATTTTGGACTTCTTCAGACTGATTGTGTGGGATGGGGTGAGGGAGAGGGTGAAAACTGGAAGAGAGGAGGGGCAGGAGAAAGCCTGGCAGATAATAGGCCGACACAGGTCAGCTGGGTTATTTTATAGGCAGTTGGTGGATGAAAGCCAGAGAAGTCAAAAGGATTGAAGAGTTGTGCATTGTAAAACTAGAGGAAGGGATGTAGGGGGAGGGGAAATAAGTACGTCCAGGTGAGGGACATAGAGATCGGGAGGGATGTTATATTGGGGGGGGGGGGGGGGGGGGTTTAATGTAGTAACCTAAAACTAGATAATTCAATGTTCATGCCTTTGTGTAAGCGACAAAAGCAGAATCAGACCCATGCTCCCAGCAAAAAGCCACTTAAATGCCACGTATGTATCTTCACCATATCCTTGCCTTATGTTCCAGGCACCCACAACTCTCAGTGTAAATAAAATTGCCCTGCACATCTCCTATAAACTTTTACCATCTGACGCTAAAGCCATACCCTCTAATCTATGATATTTTCATCCTGCTATCTACCTGATCTATTTTGTCTCTCGTCAACTTTTTGCGTTCCAGAGAAAACCACGCTACTTTGTCTAACCTCTTATTATAGCCAATATCAATTAATATAGGGAGCACACTGGTAAACCTTTTCTGTACTGTATGCAATGCCTCCATGTCTTTCCTGTAATGGGAAATCAGAACTGCACACAATACCCCAAATGCAACCTAACCAAAGTCCTGTAAAGTTATAAAGTTACTCCAGTAATTTGTGTCTATAGTTACTCCAACATATTGTGCCTATCTTCAGTGTAAACCAGCATCTGCAGTTCCTTCCTACACACTGCCTGTCCCATTGAGTTACTCCAGCATTTTGTGTCTATCTTCCTATAAAGCTACAATTGTTTGAATCTGCAGCGAAGGTCACAAGTGTACCCTATGTACGTCAAAATAAGATAAAACTAATGAATGAATCTTTTGTCCTGCAGTGTGTTTCACATGCGATAACTTAGAATGGTTAAAGATTAAAAATAAATGTTCTTGTTTATTAAAAACAGAATTTGTATGAATGAGGAGCCATTGAATGCAACTGAAATATCATCATGTAGCTGATTGTATGAGGGAAATCATTGAAACATTGTTACTGTAAGCTAATTAGAAGGGCAGGGAAAATTCACAAGACTGTGCTATGCACCACCTTGTTGTAGTAAACATCCATACAGAGAAACAAAATCTCTGACTCGAGAGTAGGCCATTAAGCCCATCAATTCTATACCGTATGAAAAGATCTATTTTTCTCTAATCCCATTTCCCAGCACAGAGACATGACCTTCACAGCTGTAGTTCAAGCATACAGCCAAGAACATTTAAATTATTATGGATTTCTACCTCTATCACAATTACCACTTTGGTGAACAAAATTGCCTTCATATCCCCTCTAATCCTTATATAAATTATTGTAAATGTATGTTTAAGAAAGAACTGCAGATGTGGAAAAATTGAAGGTGGACAAAAACCTGGAGAAACTCAGCGGGTGAGGCAGAACCTATGGAGAGAAGGAATGGGTGACGTTTCAGGTCGAAACCCTTCATTGTAAATGTATGCCTTCAATATTGACCCCTGAGCCTATCCTCTCAAGTCCCTTTTATTCGAAATAAATTTGACTAGTCTTTCCACATTGCCAAATGTTTCCAGCCCTGGATACAGTTTCATAAATCACGTTTGTGCTTTCTCCAGTGTAATCACATCTTTTTTGTAATATGTTAAATGGAACTGTACACTATTCTGAAGCTGTAACCTATTAAGACTGATCTACAACCTTAGCATAATCTCTCTACTCTTGTCCATACCTCAACTAGTACAGGAATTAGTGTTAAAGAAGGAACTGCAGATGCTGGAGAATCGAGGGTTACACAAAAAGCTGGAGAAACTCAGCGGGTGCAGCAGCATCAAAGGAGCGAAGGAGATAGGCGACGTTTCGGGTCGAGACCCTTCTTCAGACTGGTCAGGGATCAGGGAAACGAGAGATATAAACAGTGATGTGGAGAGATAAGGAACAATGAGTGAAAGATATGCAAAAAAGTATTGGTGATAAAGGAAGCAGGCATTTTACAAACCAACTGACTCCCACAGCTACCTGGACTACTCTTCCTCCCACCCTGCTTCCTGTAAGGACTCCATCCCCTATTCCCAATTCCTCCGTCTACGCCGCATCTGCTCCCAGGATGACGTGTTCCACACCAGGTCATCGCAAATGTCCTCGTTCTTCAGAGAATGGGGTTTCCCCTCCCCCACTATAGATGAGGCTCGCACCAGGGTCTCCTCCATACCCCGCAACACTGCCCTCTCTCCCCATTCCCCCACTCACAACAAGGGCCGAGTCCCCCTGGTCCTCACCTTTCACCCCACCAGCCAGCGCATACAACAGATAGTCCTCCGCAGTTTCGTCACCTCCAACGTGACCTCTCCACTCGCCACATCTTCCCATCTCCCCCCCGTCTGCCTTCCGCAACTCCCTCGTCAATTCTTCCCTTCCCTCCCACTCCACTCCTTCCCCGGGCACTTTCCCTTGCAACCGCAAGAGATGCTACACTTGTCCCTTCACCTCCCCCATCCACTCCTTTCAGGGACCCAAGCAGTCATTCCAAGCCCGACAGAGGTTCACCTGCACCTCCTCCAACCTCATCTACTGCATCCGTTGCTCCAGATGCCAGCTGATCTACATCGGTGAGACCAAGCGGAGGCTGGGCGATCGTTTCACCGAACACCTCCGCTCGGTCCGCAATAACCAACCCGACCTCCCGGTGGCTCAGCACTTCAACTCCCCCTCCCACTCCGTATCCGACCTCTTGGTCCTGGGCCTCCTCCACGGCCAGAGTGATCATCACCGCAAGTTGGAGGAACAGCACCTCATATTCCGCTTGGGGAGTCTGCATCCTCTGGGCTTAAACATTGAATTTTCTCAATTCTGTTAACCCAGACTGCCTCCCCCCCACCTCTCCCTCAGCCCTCGGGCCCTGACATTCCTTCTCCACCTCCCCCCCCCCCCCCCCACTCAGTCGCACTAGCTTCTCATTTTCACACCACAAACAGCTTACAATGGCCTGCTTCCTTTATCACCAATACTTTTTTGCATATCTTTCACTCATTGTTCCTTATCTCTCCACATCACTGTTTATATCTCTCGTTTCCCTGATCCCTGACCAGTCTGAAGAAGGGTCTCGACCCGAAACGTCGCCTATCTCCTTCGCTCCTTTGATGCTGCTGCACCCGCTGAGTTTCTCCAGCTTTTTGTGTAACCCTAGTACAGGAATTATCTAATTTATCGATTTTAGTATGGGTTTCCTCCCACATTCCCAAGATATGCGCGTTTGTACGCTAATTCGCCGCTGTCATTTGCCTCTAGTTTCTAGGGAGTGGTTTGGAAAGTGGGGGGGAACACATCCGGTGTGAATGGGTGATTGATGGACGGTGTGGACTCGGTGGGCCAAAGGACCTGTTTCCATGCTCTATAGCAACATTGGCAACGCATACAATAAAATTGGAAGGATACTGAGAGGATCTTCTTGGCCCCTATGCAGGGGTGACGAGCAAAATAAAAAATTCATATAATTTACATTTGTGGTCCCTCTCAATCCTTCCTCTTCCCCAGTAATCTCCTTGCTTTTTAGTTATAAGGCCTTCTGGATTCTTGTTGATTTTTTTACTCTGGCATTTTTTCATGCCCCCTGTTTACTTCCCTTTATTTCTTTATTTCAGTTTTCATTTCACCACAACACATTGTGTATTCTGCAAAATATCTTGTGGAATGAAGTTCTCTACCTGACTGAAATGAATTATAATCCAAGGAGCTCTAGATTTTGTGGTCTTGCTCTTTATCTTTCTTGAACATCAACTTCTCGACTTATCTTCCTGAATACAGTTTCTCCCTGAATTCATAAACTTCAATGACTCGCTTCCAAACATTCCCGTGAAAACTTCCGCTTGATAATTTCCTTGAGCTTTCAATATTTGCCTTTTCAATCAGATGATATTGGAAACATTAGGGAATTGCTGCCGTAGTTTGCATCAGTATGGGTTATAAGATTGGAAAGGTCAATAAATTAGAAAAGAGAACTCGTTAGAATTGCATGGTTTAATTAAATAAGATGCAGAGTAATACAAAGATTACAGATAATTACTGACATTCCCTATGCACCACAAGGAAGTTTGGGGCTTCCACTTGACTGCTGGTTGTTTCCCAACTTTGTTCTAATGTTGGTCTCCTCATGGAAAACCACCAGTGTCTTTCCAGTCATTTACTTTTTTTATTTAACTATTGCATAATTGTTTTCAGTTTTGAAATTATTTTTATGGGTTTCAACAATTTTGGAAAATTGCTCATAAGCTTTTTTGACAATTTTTGATAATTGTTGGTCAGGGACAGGGTTTAGCTACCTGTCAAAATGTCTTCAGCTTTTTTAGTTCTTTAGTTCAGTTTAGAGATACAGCGTGTAAACCAAAGATCCTATAGTGGAGCTATAGGATCTTTGGTGGAATCTCGCCTTCCCACCCACCAAATCCGTGTGGACCAGCAATCCCAGTGTACTCCAGTATGCTACACACACACACAAGAGACAATTTATAATTATACCAAGCCAATTAACTTACAAACCTGTAGTTTTGGAGTGTGGGAGGAAACCTGAGGTCCCGGATAAACCCACACAGTTCACGGGGAGAACATACGAACTCCGCCCAGACAAGCACCGGAAGTCAGGATCGAACCTAGGTCGCTGGCGCTGTAAGGCAGCAACTCTACCGCTGCGCCCCTATTCTAAGTAGCAGAATTCTGGCCTTTAATTGGGAAGGCCTTGGCAGTGAAGATTGGGTTGACTTTGAAAAGAGAACTCTTGGTGCACACTAGATAAGGGTAGTGGGCCTGCTGCAGCCTAAGGCTCGCATGGGTTGGGCACCAATACATGAGACCCAACATGCAAACAGGCATCTGGAATAGTGGCAAACCTGGTGACTCAAAAAAAAATCATTGTGTGCTTGCAAATGTGCCAATAAAGTGCCATTGATAGCATTGGTGGCTTACCTATGCCAGGAAATTCAGTGGAAATAAATTATAAAAGAGACAATGTAATATATGGAATGTAAAAGGGAAGAATGCCCTTTAATTGACACACTGGGTAAATATATCCTAGTTACACACAGTGGTAGTAAATGGACTCAATACAGCCTGTTCTAGTTCCCACCATTTGATGCATGAGAAAATATGTGTTCTTTGGCTGTCGTCCTGGAAACAGGCAGATTTTCCAATAAAGAGATCGTAATTCAGACACTCAGACAAAGCTTTCCTTTTATCTTTTCTGGAATTATTAAACTCAGCAAAACCGAAACTGAAACATCTTATAGCCTGATCATAGAGCTGCATAATTTGACTCGCTTAAAGCTGCACAATTCATTCCTTTTGTCCTTTCATTTCCGGCCTTTATGCAATCATCTACCTATCAACCCCCCCCCCCCCCCCCCCACCATATAACCACATATCACTTGCCAGGCTTCGTCCTGCCCCTCCTCATTTCCAAATTGCTCCTCCCACCCTCCACCACAATCAGTTTGAAGACGGATACTGATCTAAAACATCACCTATCCATGTTCTCCAGACTTGCGGAGTTGCTCCAGCACTCTGTCTATTTTGTTGTAAGGCAGCATTGCAGTGCCTTCTGACTGCAGTTTAAATTATCATTCCAAAATGGAACCTAACACTGAAATGATTATATTTGGAGTAATGGAAGATGGGAATAAATTGAACTCATCTCAAAATTTATTTTTAAATTATGGGTTAATAACGGCAAAAAAAACTTATACTTAACTTTTGGAAAAATACAGCCATACCAACGCTTAAAATGTGAATTTCAAACATGTTGGACACTGCACATCTTGAGGAACTGCGATTCCTCCTAATAGAGAAATCAGACCAATTCTTAATGAGTTGGTCTCCATTTGTCGATTTTTTGGAAGCATACGGTGCAACAAAACCGTAGAAGCTAACTGTTTCAGGATTGGGTGAGGGATGGTCAAGAATATAGATAACAATCTCCTTAATCTCTTACTTTCTACTCTTTTTCTTCCTCAACTTCTTTCACACTTTTTACTTTCTCACACACTATATATCACATGTTTCTCTATCTTTTATTATCTATTCTCTTTTTCATTATTTAAAAAAAAAAATAAGAAGCTGTACATAAAATGCAATATGTCAATATATATTAGGACCTTGATCCCATATTCCTGTACTTCTAATAAGATAAAATTAAAAAAAAACAATTATCATTCCAATTATTCCACGATTGTTTCTAATTCAGTTTGTAACTTTAAATATGGTCAGTGATAATTTGGGCTGTTATTTTACATGGTTAACTGCTCCCGACAGCTTACAGCATCTATTCATGATCCAGTTAAATCAAGTAAAGCTTATCAAGCATTTAAAGTAAGCTTATACTTTCATCGAACAAAGTCAGCAACTTTATCAGTCATGTGCTAAAACCTCAAAAAAAACCCACAAATCATAACCATCCAAAGTAAAAACTGAAACTTCTGAAAAGACCCAGTAGGTCAAGCAGGATTTGTTGAAAGAGAAACAGATTTAATGTTAACATTTTCTTTTTCTGTAGACGTTGTTTGACCTGCTGAGGGCTTGCAGAATTTTTGGTTGATTTTGAGCCACAATAAAAGAATAGTGCATTTAGCACACCTAACTGTGGAATTAACCAGCCAGGCAGATTGGTTCAGATATTCAATGTTGAAAGTGGTAATATGGTGACTATTCCCAATTCCTCCTGTCTATGCCGCATCTGCGCCCAAGATGAAGTGTTCCATATTAGGACATCGGAGATGTCTTCATTCTTGAGGGAATCGGGTTCCCCATTTCTATCATAGATGAGGCTCTCCCTTGGGTCTCCTCAGTGTCCCGCAGCTCCGCATGTGCTCCACCTTCCCCCAGTCGCAACAGGGACAGAGTCCCCCTAGTCCTCGCCTTCCACTCCATCAGCCGTTGCATACAGCATATAATCCTGACATTTTCGCCATCTCCAACGGGATCACACCACTAGCCACATCTTCCCATCTCCACCGCTTTCCGCAGAGACTGTTCCTCTGCAACTCACTGGTCAACTCATCCCTTCCCACCCAAACCACCCCCTCTCCAGGTAGTTTCCACTGCAACCGCAGGCGATGCAACACCTATCCCTGTATCTCCCCCCTCGACTCTGTCCAAGTACCCCAACAGTCTTTTTAAGTTCGGCAGATGTTCACTTGCACCTCCTCCAACCTCATCTACCGTATCCGCTGTTCCAGGTGTGGAATCCCCTTCCCATTCCCACACTGACCTTTCTGGCCTGGGCCTCCTCCATTATCAGAGTGAGGCCCAGTGCAAATTGAAGGAACAGCACCTCATATTTTGTTTATGTAGCTTACACCCCAGCGGTATGAACATCGACTTCTCTAACAAGTAGCCATTGCTTTCCTTCTCCATCCCGTTCCCAGTTCGCCGATCCGTCTTACTGTCTCCAACTACATTTTTTCTCTGTTTGCCTTGCTGTTATCTTCTCCCAACTAACAATGATCTATTCTACATGTACCATGATCTCCATTCTCTTGGTCCTGTTTTCACACCTCCTTATCTATACACTTTCTTATCTATGTACCGGCCACTCCCCTGACATCAGCCTGAAGGGTCTCAACCTGAAACGTCACCCATTCTTCTCTACAGAGGACTTACTGCTGTGCTTCAGCTTTCATATTCAGATTACCTTTATTGTCATTCAGACCTTTTGGTCTGAAGGAAATTTCGTGCCTGCAGTCATACGTATATTAAAAGCAACAAAAACACACAATAAACACAAATTTAACATCCGCCACAGTGAGTTCACCAAACACCTCCTCACTGCGATGGAAGGCAAAAGTCTTAGTCTTTGTCTTTCCCCTCCTTGTTCTCCCTCTGCGCTGAGGCGCTCCAGGCCTCCGATGTTGTGGCCCCCGCCGGGTGATGGTAAGTAACCCAGTCCCGCGGCTGAATCCAGCACCGCGAACGGGCTGGTTCAGCTCCGCGGCCCAGGACGGTCAAAGCTGCTGCCCTCCAGTCCAGCGGATGCAGCTGTTGTTGCGGGAGCTCCAGAAAACATGTCACCAATCTGTGACCTGCGAGCTCCCGACAATGTCGTCCACTGGGCCCGCGGCCGGGCCTCGGAAGCCCTGCCGCCGCCGAAATGCCAGAACACCGCCACAGCTCCAAAGTCCGGCCACAGCTCCAAGTCGGGCCGCTGCTCCAAGTTGGGCCGTTGCTGCTACCGGAACGCCGGAGTGCCGCCACAGCTCCAAGTCGGGCCGCTGCTCCAAGTCCGGCCGCTACCGGAACGTCGGAGTGCTGCCACAGCTCCAAGTCGGGCCGCTGGTCCAAGTCCGGTCGCTACCGGAACGTCGGAGTGCTGCCACAGCTCCAAGTCGGGCCGCTGCTGCTGCCAGGTTGGGCCAGTCGGGCCACTGCCGCTGCCGGAACTGCCGCGAACGCTGCCCGAGGCCGTCAGCTCCGCCATTAGGCCTCAGCGCAGACAGAGACAGGGGACACGACAAGAAAAGGTCGTATTCTCCCGAAGGAAGAGACTAAGCCATGTTTCTCCCACCCTCCCCACACTTACACAATCTAATAAACTAACTAAACTAAACTAAAACAGACATAAGTAAAACAATAACAAAAAGAAAAAACAGACGGACTGCAGGCGAGCCGCAGCTGCCAGGCAGCGCTGCCACTTCCACCAGGAAGGAAACCTACTGATTAAGAACTTGAGTTGAAATGCTGAATGAGCAAAGAGTTTAAATAAAAATCACTGGATGTATTTCATTGTAAGATATGAAAATAATAATGGTGCTCAGGAAGTATTAATATTTACCAGATATAAGCTCATCACCAACCTGAAACCGTACCTCTTTTTTCTCCACAGATGCATCTGGAGTATTTTGCTTTTGCAGTGATTAGCTGGCCCAGTAAAGAATTTGCAGAAGCGCATGATAATTTTGAAATTGGTGTTCGGAGGAACTGAAAGAAAGCTTGACCATGGGCGAGGGACATGTTAGATACAGCGATACAATGCTCAGTTAATTGAAATATGAGTTAGATGAAGCTGAAGAGTCCATTGTACAGAACAATGAGGATATAGAATTAAAAAAAATAGAAAGATAAGGATTGGATTTTTGAGTTCAAATGAGAAGATAACACATTTCGTAAATGGATGGTAAAACAATGAGAAGCAATGTTAGTTTTACTTTCTCTTACCATCATCCAGCAGAATTCTTGTAAAGACAGATATTGAAAGTGCTGAATGAATCTTGTGAATTTCAGACAGACAATGTATTGCCCATTGCAATATTCTTATATAAATCAAAGAGAAAATGGGATGAGACTGTAAAAATTGACAGATGCTTAATTACTGTTTCTGCGCCATGTGCAGCTCTACCGGTTCCCTCATTTTAGTTCGTAACTAGGTGGCTAGAAGATAATCATAAAAGGAGCAGTTAAGTATAGATTTCTGTTCAATTACATCTGCCATTTAATTATAGGGAATTCCCGAAATCTATTAGGATTCTCCATGTATTCTTAACAGGTGTCTGGATTTCCCATTAATTGTTAAATGGAAGGAAAGTTGGACAGCTACTTTTACCTTCCTGTCTGATTCTCTTTAGAAGGTTTGTCCAGGTGGTGCTTGGATTAAAGAGATAAGTACAGTTATAAAGTAGATAAACATTTACTTTAATGCATTTGATTGTCATGATTGAGAACGTTTTTTCCCCATAAAATCACTGCATTATATCTCTCCTCCAAATTAGAATCTCTTATTCACTTCTTAATTTGCTGTTCTTGCCTCTTGCTTAACATGTTAATTCAAGCAAGCAATATATCTCCAATTAATTAAAAAAATCAAGATAATGTTATATGGCATAGTAGATGGAGTGTGACAGACCATCTTCTGTGTTAAGTGAAAGGCCTTTACAAATATTAAAAACTCATGATGGTCTTGACTTCTCTCTCCTCTCCATTTTCTCTTTGTAACCAAGCCATGCGCTGTTAGCATGCTAATAGTTGTTTGGACCTTTCGCCTGAAGAGCTGTCTGCTTAAATGAAATCTAAGGCTCAATTTCTAGACACTGAAGACATTTCTGTCCTAGGCCTTCTCCACTGTCAGAGTGAAGCCCAGTGCAAATCATAGGAACAACACCGCATATTTTGCTTGGGCAGATCTTCCCATCTCCTCCCCTTTCAGCTTTCCGCAGAATACGGTCCCTCCGTAACTCCTTGGCCAATTCGTCCCTTCCTACCCAAACCACCCCCTCCCCTGGTACTTACCCTTGCAACCGCAGGAAATGCTGCACTTGTCGCTTTACCTCCCCCCTTGACTCCATCCAAGGACACAAGCAGTCTTTCCAGGTGAGGCAGAGGTTCACCTGCACCTCCTCCAACCTCATAGAAACATAGAAACATAGAAATTAGGTGCAGGAATAGGCCATTCGGCCCTTCGAGCCTGCACCGCCATTCAATATGATCATGGCTGATCATCCAACTCAGTATCCCGTACCTGCCTTCTCTCCATACCCTCTGATCCCCTTAGCCACAAGGGCCACATCTAACTCCCTCTTAAATATATCCAATGAACTGGCCTCAACTACCCTCTGTGGCAGAGAATTCCAGAGACCCACCACTCTCTGTGTGAAAAAATTCCTTCTCATCTCGGTCCTAAAGGATTTCCCCCTTATCCTTAAGCTGTGACCCCTTGTCCTGGACGTCCCCAACATCGGGAACAATCTTCCTGCATCTAGCCTGTCCAACCCCTTAAGAATCTTGTAAGTTTCTATAAGATCCCCTCTCAATCTCCTAAATTCTAGAGAGTATAAACCGAGTCTATGCAGTCTTTGTTCATAAGACAGTCCTGACATCCCAGGAATCAGTCTGGTGAACCTTCGCTGCACTCCCTCTATGGCAATAATGTCCTTCCTCAGATTTGGAGACCAGAACTGTACGCAATACTCCAGGTGTGGCCTCACCAAGACCCTATACAACTGAAGTAGAACCTCCCTGCTCCTATACTCAAATCCTTTTGCTATGAAAGCTAACATACCATTGGCTTTCTTCACTGCCTGTTGTACCTGCATGCCTACTTTCAATGACTGGTGTACCATGACACCCAGGTCGCGCTGCATCTCCCCTTTTCCTAATCGGCCACCATTTAGATAGTAGTCGGTTTTTCTATTTTTGCCACCAAAGTGGATAACCTCACATTTATCCACATTATACTGCATCTGCCAAACATTTGCCCACTCACCCAGCCTATCCAAGTCACCTTGCATTCTCCTAGCATCCTCCTCACAGCCAACACTGCCCCCCAGCTTAGTGTCATCCGCAAACTTGGAGATATTGCCTTCAATTCCCTCATCCAGATCATTTATGTATATTGTAAATAGCTGGGGTCCCAGCACTGAGCCTTGCGGTACCCCACTAGTCACTGCCTGCCATTGTGAAAACGACCCGTTAACTCCTACTCTTTGCTTCCTGTTTGCCAGCCAGTTCTCTATCCACATCAATACTGAACCCCCAATGCCATATGCTTTAAGTTTATATACTAATCGCTTATGTGGGACCTTGTCGAAAGCCTTCTGGAAGTCCAGATACACCACATCCACTGGTTCTCCCCCATCCACGCTACTAGTTACATCCTCGAAAAATTCCACAAGATTCGTCAGACATGATTTACCTTTCGTAAATCCATGCTGGCTTTGTCCAATGATTTCACCACTTTCCAAATGTGCTGCTATCCCATCTTTAATAACTGACTCTAGCAGTTTCCCCACTACCGATGTTAGACTAACTGGTCTGTAATTCCCCGTTTTCTCTCTCCCCCCCTTCTTAAAAAGAGGGGTTACGTTTGCTACCCGCCAATCCTCAGGAACTACTCCAGAATCTAAAGAGTTTTGAAAGATTATCACTAATGCATCCACTATTTCCGGAGCTACTTCCTTAAGTACTCTGGGATGCAGCCTATCTGGCCCTGGGGATTTATCGGCCTTTAATCCATTCAATTTACCCAACACCACTTCCCGACTAACCTGGATTTCACTCAAGTACTCCTTTGACCTGCGGTCCCCTGCTATTTCCGGCAGATTATTTATGTCTTCCTTAGTGAAGACGGAACCAAAGTAGTTATTCAATTGGTCCGCCATATCCTTGTTCCCCATGATCAACTCACCTGTTTCTGACTGCAAGGGACCTACATTTGTTTTAACTAATCTCTTTCTCTTCACATATCTTTCTCTTCACATCATCTATTGCATCCACTGCTCCAGGCGTCAACTGCTCTACATCGGTGATCGCTTGGCCCAGCTTAGTGATCGCTTTGTCCAACACCTCCGCACAGTTCGCATTAACCAACCAGATCTCCCGGTGGCTCAGCATTTCAACTCCCCCTCCCATTCCGAATCCGACCTTTCTGTCCTGGGCTTCCTCCATGGCCAGAGTGTGTCCCGCCGCAAATTGGAGGAGCAGTACCTCATATTTCGTTTGGATAGTTTGCACCCCAGTTTTGAACATTGAATTCTCCAATTTCAGGTAGTCCTTGCTTTCTCCCTCCCTCCCCTTCCCAGCCCTCCCACAGCCTACTGTCTCCGCCACTCCCTTTCTTCTTCCTGCCCCCCCCACCCCCGCATCAGTCTGAAGAAGGGTCTCGCCCCGAAACGTCACCTATTCCTTCACTCCATAGATGAGTTTCTCCAGCATTTTTGTCTACCCAAGAGGTGATAGTAGGTTAATTGGTAAAAATTGCCCCTAATATGTAAGGAGTGAATGAGAAGGTGGGAGAACATAGAACTAGTGTGAATATGTGATCAATGTGTACTCGATAGGCTGAAGGACCTGTTTCCATGCTGTATTTCTAAAAAAAAAACTAAAGAACTTACCAATTGCTCCTTTTCTTTTGCTGATCTCAACTTGCTAAGCACTTTTCTGTGTCATCGCAACTTAATTTCTATCATCCGTTTTGTTTTGAATCTCCCTTCTGTATCCCGCATTCAACTTTCAGCGTCTTCTAGCCTCTTTCAGGCTACTCCTTATTCAACGTGCTAGCCCATCACCCCTTTCTCCCATCTTACAAAAATATGGCTTAATGCAGTGTGGAGGCAGAAATCCAAGGAACTGAACTCTATTTGAACTGAACTGATCACCTTCTTTCCATGCCATTGTCTACAGTTTCATGATTAATATTAGGGAGAGTTGAACGAATATGGTGAAGCTGAAGTGTGTTTATTTCAATGCAAGGAATATTATGCATAGGAACATACGACTGGGATAGGGGGATACGACTGGCAGTTCAATGTTCTGTAGTTTGATGTTCTGTAGTTTTGATGTTTCAGACATGATAGAGACAGAAAATGGCTTTGGCGAGTTGGATTAAAGAAAACTCCAAAAGCTTTTATACCTATATTAAAAAACAAGAGGGTGACCAGGAACAAGGTATGATCAGTCGAGGATAATTTTACTTCGGAGTCACGTGAGTGACTACGTGAAGACCCCGCCAGCACGCATGCGCGACATATCGTCGTGCGCATGCGGAAGCGACGGTCGGGAGGAGCGGGGCTCCTCCAGCGTGAGCTTTAAAAAGCTCACGCCAGGTAAGTCTCACCGAAGGAGTGAGTCGACCATTATGGAAGGGAGAAAATCAAAGAGAGCGGCGGCCAAATCAGCGGCTAAGGACAGCAGCCAACGGAGAACCGCCTCTCCAGAGCTACAGGTTCTACCTGCAGCTCCCGACTTTTCGGACTTCGAGACCGTTGGTACGCCACGGTCGGGGAAAACTACCCGGAAGTCGGCCGGGGCCGACTCAGCGGAGTCCGGTCCCGAGGGCACCCCGCTCGCTGGCAGCGACGGAGGTCGCCTTGACCGCATTGAGCGGATGATGGAGCAGCTGCTCCAACGTGACCTGCTAAAGCAGGGGCAGGATCACAGTGGGACCCCTAGTAGGCCCACGGCAAGTTCCTTTCGAGGACTGCCTAATGTATCCCCTTCTATACAGGGGAGCATTGAGGGTCAGAACTGGGCTGACCCAGAAGAAGGGGAGTTGGCTGAAGCACCTGCAGCGTCAGGGGTGTGTGAAGATTATATGGATGTGGTGAGCAAACATGCCATGCCCAACCAGAAGGGCCTACCCATCCACCCCAAGCTGGCTGCCAGCATTGATTATATGGCCACTAACCAACTTCAGGAACAGGCCATCAATGCCACAGCAGATAAATATATGGCGCCAGAAAACTGCAAGTCATTAAATGTACCCGCGGTGAACAACCCGATATGGGGAAACATGAGCCCCTCGAGTAGAGGGCAGGAGATGAAACTTCAGAAGATCCTGAAGCTCCTTACCGCAGGGATTACTGCAGTAGCCAGAACAGCAGTGGGAGTGGATATGCCGGAAGAACTACAAGATGCTTTGGCCTTACTGTGCAACACACAGTATGAAATAAATAATTTCAGGAAAAGCATTATAAAGCCGGCGCTTAACCCCAAGTTCGCGGGGTTGTGTAAGCCTGGGAAGACGCAGCCTCCAAGCCTGCTATTCGGGGAAGATCTCCCCAAACAGGTTAAAGATCTTGACGAGGAGGCTAAGGCTTTGGGCCTTATTAAAGTACCTGGGTACACTAAGCCTCATCACCCACACAGAACGCACCCCTACGCACCCACCGGGCAGAGTTACCCTAACAGGTGTGCCGGTGGTGAAAGCTCGAAGGCCGGCATACCTGCTCAGCGGTCTTTTTTAGGCCAAGGCCCAGGCCGGCCTCCTTGGAAGATGCGCCACTCCCAGAACACCTACAACCAGCCGAGGAAGCAAGGGCAGAAACCACCACACCGGCAGTAACCATGGAGGTAGGTGGGTCTGGGATCCCCAAGAACACTACTGACCCAAATTCACTTTGCATAGGGGGCAGGTTGCACATGTTCCTCGAGAATTGGCTCACTTTTACCTCTGATCCTTATATACTCAGGAGTATTCAGGGCTACAAAATTGAATTTATTCACGAACTCCCTACCCCGGTACAGCATGCACCTAGTCGGAAATTTGTCCTTTCTCATAGAGATAAGGCAGCAGGGCATGCTGAACTACAGAGGTTGATAGAAAAAGGGGTAATTGAGAAGGCCTTTAAAGAACCTCAGGAGTTCGTGTCTAATATATTCACTAAAAACAAAAAAGATGGCGGTTGCCGCATCATCATAGATTTGACCGACCTGAATACTTCTGTCCAGTATATTCATTTTAAAATGGACACCTTCGACACTGCTATTCAGCTTATAGCCAATGGGTACTACATGGCATGCGTTGACCTCAAAGATGCATACTATTCAGTACCTATACACAAGGATCATAGGAAATACTTAAAATTTATCTGGATGGGACAATTATGGCAATATAAAGCTTTGCCTAATGGGTTATCGTCAGCACCCAGATTGTTTACCAAGATATTGAAACCAGCTTTGGCCTATTTAAGGAAACAGAATCATACTGTTATGGCCTATCTTGATGACATCCTCATAGTGGGGGAGAATTTGGAGATGGCTACCTTGGCAGTCACAGCCACGAAACATATTTTTCAGAAACTGGGGTTTACGATACATCCAGATAAATCAATATTGGAACCCTCTACCACCATGAAATATTTGGGGTTCATTATTGACTCAGTGCAAATGTCTGTCACGTTACCACCAAGCAAGGTGGAAGACCTGATAGAGGCTTGCAGGAGCCTCATTGGCATTAAGGTCCCATCCATTCGGCAGGTGGCCAGGGTGATTGGGAAGATAGTAGCTGCATTTCCTGCAGCACAATATGGGCCTTTACATTACCAAAACTTACAAAGAGCCAAAATTACGGCGCTCAAAAATCATGCTGGCCATTTTGATAGGCCCATGAAAATTCCAGAAAAGGCAAAAGCCGAATTATATTGGTGGATGGGTAATGCCCAAAACTGTTCCAAACCCATAACTATCACCAATCCCTCGATCACCTTACAAACGGATGCCAGTGCCAAAGGGTGGGGAGCTACTAACACTACCTCTAGCTGTGGAGGTAGATGGAGTGCACCAGAGTTAACCCTATTTAAAAACTTAGGGATTAACTATTCAGAAATGCTGGCAGCATTTCACGGCCTTAAGGCATACTGCACTAACATGCACAAAGTTCATGTTAGAATACAGATTGACAACACCACGGTGGTAGCCTATATTAACCACATGGGCGGTGTAAAGTCGATATCGTGTGATGAATTGGCCAACAATATCTGGTACTGGTGTCTGCAAAGAGAAATTTGGATCTCCGCAACTTACCTTCCAGGTAAACTAAACACAGTGGCAGACACCAGGTCACGGAAATTCAACGACAACATAGAATGGATGTTGGATCGGAATGTGTTCACAGATATTGTAGAACGTTATGGGACACCAGATATCGACCTTTTCGCGTCCAGGCTAAATCACCAACTACCAACGTATGTTGCTTGGGAGCCAGACCCAGGGGCAGTAGCGATGGATGCTTTCTCGCTACACTGGGGGGATTTATTTTGCTACGCTTTCCCCCCTTTCTGCCTCATCAGTCGGGTCTTGCAAAAAATCAAGCAAGACTCCGCATCGGGTATCTTGGTAGTGCCCGACTGGCCTACTCAACCATGGTTCCCTCTGGTACAGAAGATGGCCACAGAACCCTGTATCAGGGTGAATAAAAGACCAAGCCTGCTTGTTCATCCTGTTACAGGAGAATGTCATCCATGTCATGACCGCATGGATTTGTTAATTTGCAGATTTTAAAACGGCCACTTCATGGATTCGGACTCTCCAACAGGACCATTGATACCATCACAGGAGCCTGCAGAGAGTCCACAAGGAAGCAGTACCTGACCTACATCAGGAAATGGGAAGGCTTCTGCGTGACTACTAAAACAACATACGAAACCGCCACCATCACGGAAGTGCTGGAGTTTCTGGCTACCCTTCATTACGATGAGGGTCTAAGCTACAGCGCCATTAACTGTGCCAGGAGTGCCCTATCGTCTTACTTGGGCAAGGGGAGTGACCAATTGGGAATTGGGTCACATCCCCTAGTATCCAAATTTATGAGGGGAATATTTAATTCTAATCCCCCCAGGCCCAGATATAGCCATACCTGGGACATCAGCACGGTATTGACGATGCTGCGAGGATGGACACCGAACACGGGACTCCCTTTGGCCAAATTAACCTACAAAATGGTCATGATAATGGCACTGATCACGGCGCAACGGGTCCAGTCCCTGCACAAACTCAGTCTGGATGCCATGGCAATTACCAGTGAGAAAATCACATTCCAGGTGCAGGGACTATTGAAGCAAGATCGACCCGGAGTGTCTGGACATACTTTGGAGTTCCTGGCTTACCCAGCGGACACTCGTCTTTGTATCGTTACATTGATTCTGCGATACATTTCAGTCACTAAAGATCTAAGGGGCACGGAAACAGCTTTGCTTGTCAGTCACAAGAAGCCTCATCACAGGGTCACGGTGCAAACCATTTCCAGATGGTTAAGGGTGGTACTGGATGCGGCGGGGGTGGATACTAATGTGTACAAATCTCACTCCACCAGGGCAGCATCCACCTCGGCGGCTAGAAGGATGGAGGTACCACTGGATCACATCCTGGCCACAGCGGGTTGGAACAATGAGAAAACCTTCCACCGCTTTTATAACAAACCCGTGACCTCCCCTGACAATTATGCAGGGAGGATTTTAAGTGCTGCCAGATAAATAACCCTTATGGGACACAATATTGTGTTTGGTATGAATAAATACCTGTTTTGTTTTTCAGCCAGTGTCTTGTCTGAATCACGTCCATCCTCTTATCCCAGCTTTAGCGGTGTGTGAGCATGGAGCTTCCAGGGCATGAAATCACAGAGCTTTGAAATCTTCACGTAGTCACTCACGTGACTCCGAAGTAAAATAGTAAGATTAAACGAGAACTTACCAGTTTGAAGTTTGATCTTTATTTTATGAGGTGTCACGATGAGGGATTACGTGCCCTCCGCTCCCGACCCTCTATTATAAAGATCACCTGGTATGAAAGTTCTCTTTTTTCTCTTACTATGTCAGTCATTGTGACTGTTTGTTCTGTGATTTCACACCACTGCTTTGAAGAATGTCGCGCATGCGTGCTGGCGGGGTCTTCACGTAATCCCTCATCGTGACACCTCATAAAATAAAGATCAAACTTCAAACTGGTAAGTTCTCGTTTAATCTTACTATTTCTGCTTGAAGACTATGGATGTAGGTTAGATCCTAAACAAATCAGTGGTAGGGAAATGATCAAGAAGGAACTGCAGATGTTGGAAAATCGAAGGTAGACAAAATTGCTGGAGAAACTCAGCGGGTGCGGCAACATCTATGGAGCGAAGGAAATAGGCAACGTTTCGGGCCGAAACCCTTCTTCAGACTGTAGGGAAATTATTGGAGTAGATTCTTGGGATAGGATTTATTCCCAGTTAGAAGAGAATGGGTCAATTGGGAAAAGTCTGCATGGCTTTGTATGTGGCGGGTTGTCTCTTATGACTTGGTCCAATTTCTTTGAGGAGGTGACAAAGATGCTCGTTGAGGATAGGGCAATGAATTTTAGTAATGCATTTGATCAACTGCCCCATGGTTGTCTGATCCAGAAGATTTAGATGGTGGAATTAATAATGACTTGATCATATGAATTCAGATTAGGCTTGTGGTGGAAGGACAATTTTAAGGCTGGAGGTCTTTGACCAGTCGAGCTCCGCAGAGACCTGTGCTCTGACCTCTGGTTAGTGATATTTATAAATGTATTGAACAAAAACGTAGACAGTAATTTTGCAGATGACACCAAGATTGCTGGGGTTTCAGATTGTGAGGAAGCCTATGAAAGTATACAGCAGCTTGCAGATCAACTACAGAATCTGGGGGAGAATTGGCAGATGGTGTTTAATCTGAGCAAGTTTGAGGTTAATCTGACCAACTTTGGGAGGTAGAATGTATGGGGAAAATAGACAATTAACGACATGACCCGTGACATTGTAGAGGGATCTTGGGATACAAGTCCATAACTCCCTGTAAGTGACAACACAAGTAAACAGATTGACAAAAAAAAGCATATGGTATGCTTGGCTCCATTGGCCAGGGCATTGAGCATAAGAGGTAGGAAATCTATGATGCGGCTTTATAGGACTTTAGTTAGGCCGCAGTTGCAGTATTGAGTACAGTACTGGTCACCCCATTACAGGAAGGATGTGGAGGTTTTGGAGAGGGTGCAGCAGAGGTTTGCCATTATGATGCATGGATTAGGCATTATTATTTACAGGGAGTGGTTGGACAGTCGTGCAATGTTTTCTCTGAAGGTTGAAGGAGATCTTAGATAGAAGTCTGTAAAATTATAATTTAGATAGATTGGGTAGAGTCAGAACCTTTTTCGCAAGATGGAACTATCCCCTACTAGAGGGGATGGCTTTAAATTGAGAGGGGCAAAGTTGAAAGGTGATGTGGGGGTTAGATTTTTAAAAAGAGTGTAGTGAGGGCCTGGTGTGGTGGTTGAGGCAGATATGATTGTGATATTTAAGAGACTTGGATAGGTGTATGGATATGTAGGGAATGGAGGGTAATGAATTATGTGCAGGCAGATAAGATTTGCTCTTGGCATTATGTTCGACATAGACATTGTGGGCCGAAGGATCTGTTCCTGTGCTGTACTGTTCTATGTTCTATAAACTGCGCCTTTCTTATTTTACAATTGATTTGTATTCAAGAGCTTAATGTTCTAAATTGACCACAGCTTAGTATATTTTAATGACTCAATAGCTTTGATACATTTTCCTGGAGTTCCTTTTGTCTGTTTCCACCTCACATTCATTGGACAAATTAGATTATTGGTAGTTCCAAATAGTTTGTGATTCAGATTTCTAAAATTGTGCCACATGTTACCCATATACTGCAAAACACAAAGTGCAGGAGGCACTCAGCCAGCCAGGCACCATCTGTGGAGGGAAATGGACAGACCACATTTCTTTTTTCAGACTCTCGCACTATGTGGTGTTAATATAGCTGCGGTGGGAGGGTTTCGCGGTTTCATGTAGCTTGCATACATCTGGCTGGTGTTCAATACCATTATCCCCAACAAATGTCACCAAACTCTGGGAACTGCTTCTTTGCACGTCACTTTGCAACTGGATCCTTGACTTCCTCATCATCAGCACACATTCAGTGACAATTGGAACAACACTCCTTGATAACGATAAGTACAGTAGGATTCCAAGACTGCGCTCACCCACTGCTTTACTCACTCTATACCCATGACTGTAGCCAGCAACAGTTCTATCTCCATCTTTAAATTCAGCAGCAACGCCACCATAATTAGACGAATTACAGATGATAGGCCAAAACAATAACCTTGCTCTCAACATCGGCAAAACCAAGGAATTGATTGTTGACTTTAGAAGTGGAAGGCTGAGGATCCACAAACCTGTCTTCATCAAAATATTTGTGTGGAGAGAGTCAATGACTGCAAGTTGCAGGGTGTATATATCTCTGAAGTTCTGTTCATTGATGCAATCATAAAGAATGCCCATCGATGCCTATACTTAGAAGATTGGGACGAGTAGGTATGAAAATAAATACTCTCCTGAATTTCTACAGGTGTAGGGTAGAGAGAACATTGACTGGTTGGATCAATGCCTGGATTGGCAACTCAAATGCCCAGGCACGAAGAAGATTACAAAAAGTGATGAACACTGCCCAGTCTACCATAGGTACTGATCTCGCCACCATTGAAGGGATCTACAAGAGGGATCACAAAAGCAGTCAACTTCTTCAAGGACCCACACTACCTTGGCCGCACTCTCATTTCACTTCTGCCAATGGGACGAAGTTCCCGAGAAAGGGAGTCTGAAAACTATTACATCAAGGTTGAGGTCCAGCTTCTTTCCAAAACGATCTGCCGTTGAACGTTTTGAACTCCAAGTAAACTACAAACTACAAAATATAATATTTGGAATCCCGGAGCCAAATTTGGTACTCACAGTAAATCAAAGAAATTTTTTTGATTACTGTTTAATAATAGGGAAAAAAATGATACTTAAATTTTGGAAGGGAACATTATCCCCAACAATTAAAATGTGGAAAGCAGAGATGTTGGAGACGTTGAATTTGGAAAGAATTAGATTTGTCCTTTTGGACAGGTATAATTCTTTTGAATCGATATGGTCTCCATATATACAGTATTTAGAGAAGTAGCTATTCTTGGAATCACGGCTCGACGGGCACCCTACGGAATCCGATGCGAATAACTTACTTACATTTGATATTATTGCGCATTTATTATAGATATTACTGTATGAAATAGTATTTCGTATAATGTATTTAGTTTTGTTTATATATATGTAATATTTTTGTTTTTTAAATTTTCTTTTTTTTATGGTTGAAGTATGTGGGAAATTTTTTTTTTATTCCCTTTTTTTTTTCTTCTCTTTTTTTCTCTTTTATATATCTTTTTCTTTATTTCCAAAAAATAGAAGATATTAAGTATTGATATGTTATTTGTAGTAATATTGAATTAAGGTGTTAGTTTATAAAGTAAGCTATACATTGTAAACTGATTACTTCAAATAAAAAAATATTACAAAAATAAACTACAAACTGCCTTCGATTGTACTAGGGATCTTGGGCTTTGTTTTCATTTTTTCTGCACATTATTGTTTATTTATTTATTGGAATTTTTAAAATGTTTATTATATTATCTATTGGGTATTTTACAAACCTGTTGTGCTGCTGTATCTAAGAATTTAATTGTTCCATTTCAGTATGTATGGAAATTACACATTCTTGACTCTTCTACAAATCAAAGCGCAGACCAGTTTTGCAAAACAGTCACCGTATGGAAAGCATGAAAGTGGAGGTGTGTTCCATAGACGTCATCAGATCACTATAGTTTAAAATTAGACGTTTCACATGAGATCCTGAGGTGTAAACAACTTTTTTTTTAAAGCATCAATGAACTGGGGGCATTGAGAAGGAGTTGGCTGAATTCCCATTTAGGGCATTTTCTGGTCAAATTTCGAGACATTTTTGGATGTGTGTTCAGTCGTTCTCAGGCTGGATCTTTATAGCTTACTACTGGGACAAAAAATATAACAACATGTTTTGGGTTTACACTCATTTTTTGTTCTGCCGTTGGTACATGATCAGCAAATCTTCCCTGTAATTCAAAGTGCAGTGTGATTGCTTTTCTGAAGAACTTGCTTTTTTTCACAGCTTGAAGTACATTTCCCGCCTCGGGTGTGACATGAAACTGTCAATGGGAGGTGGGTTAATACATTTTCATGTATTCAGAAACAATGGCTCATCACTCTACTTACCAATCATGTAATTCGGACAAGAATTTCTTAATCATTTTTACAGGATTTCCTTCACAGTTTTAAAGACATAATTTCTACTGCATTCATAATATTGTGAATGGACAGTGATTTCAGAGGAAGGGGAAAGAGCTGAAATGGGGGGGGGGGGGGGGGGGGGGAGGTAAGAGAGGCGGAAATGGCCCAAGGCCTTACTGAATGGCCGGGGCTGCTGTCGAATCTAGCTATGTTGGCAACCCTAGCGAGTGGGCTACCAGATAGGTAGTGATGATCATCAGTCAGTGGCCCCAGTATGTGGCTGCCCCGCCTAACTTTGGTTTGAGAAAACTCTCCTTGTTATTTAACTAGGTGAATACGGCAAAATGGTTGCTTGGTCCTGGCGGTGGTGAAATGTGTTGGGGAAAGTCAATAACTGTGAATGGACTGCGAACTCACCACCTGAACCCCACCTGGCAGCAGCAGAGAGCGGTGGTAGAAGGAGCTGATGGTATCTCGCTGTGCCAAGCCAACCCCAACTTCATCGATCCAGTGTCACCAGATCACCTGAGCTGAAAATTAGAAATATAAGAATTGCATGTCTGTTTAGGCACAAATCAGAAGTTTTAGAGACTTGAATGTTGCAAACTGGCGATGGACCTTGGCAACTCTTTGCTTGCTGTTCCAGAACAGCGTAAAAAATGTGTGGTATGATTTAATAGATAACATGCAGAACAAGCATTTCAGGGTATCTCTGCTCATGTGACACAGAATAAATGATTGAACCATTGAAAGGGAGGAAGAGGAAAAGACGAGTTAGTGGGAGAGAAGGGAAGGAAGAGGGGAGGGAGGATGAGAGGAGGGAAAAGACAAGTGGAGGAAAGGTAAATGGTGGGGCTTAAAGAGGATAACAATAGGGGAAAGGGATGGGAAGGGAGAAGGAGTAGAAAGGGGTAGAGATTGTTAGAAAGGGCTAAGGGAGGAAAGATAAAGTGGGCTTAGGAGTGGGAGTTCAGAGATATGTGGTGGGGAGAAGGGTAATAAGAGGACAGGACAGGAGACCTGACATTGAAATCAGGATCATCTGAATATCTGCGAGGTGTGTCGTCGAGAAGCGTGGTGGGTTGCCGGATGCTCCCGGCAAGCGTCGTGGACCTGGCCATATTAGTTACTCGCTTTGCTATTATTGTCACTGCTTAAATTTAAGGCAGTCAGAATACAGTGAAACCCTGTATACATTTTAACCTAATTATGAACGGTTCAGTCGCACTGCAGTGTGGTTCTGCAACCGTACGGGTTCAAGGACCTGGGACCACATGTGTGAAATGTGCAAATTTTGTCACTGCATGGGTTTCTGCCAGCTCTTGTATCCTCTCAAATTCCAAAGACCTGCTGGTACTTTAATTGGCCCCTGTAAACTAGCTCTTAATGTTTAAGCATTGTCTAGAATCAAAAATTCAAGCCCATGTTTTGTCATATGCATCTGTAGGCTGCGCTACAGGTGCAATGAAAAATCTTGCTTGCACCTGCATCACCACAGACAAACACACAAAAACAAATTACACATAAATTGCACACACAAATTTTAAAGACTTCAAAAGCAAAAGACATTAGTGGAAAACCATTCTAAAAATAAGTCAATTTTTAAAAATGGACTTATTTTATGCAAGAGGTGGGTCCTTCTAAGCGATGTAAGTTGTTCTCTCCTACTCATTCAATGATGCCATTATAAAGAAACGCCAAATTTCTGCGAAATGCCAAACCTTGCACTAAGAATCTTCATTCTCATTCTCTCTTCAAAATCTTCAGTACGTTGTTTATTTGTAGATTATTATACATAAATACAATCTAGCCAAACTCATGTACAAGAGGTAGAAGGGAAAGATACCGAGTGGAGAATATAGTTCACAGCATTGTAGTGCACTTTATTGCCCACCTTACTTGGATTTATTTGTCATTGTACTTTTTCCCCCTATTGTCGGTGACTGTTGGTAACATGAGGTGTGGAAGAAATGCAGTGAATGGGAAAGAGGGGAGATGTTGATAGCTGTGTAAGGAAGAAAAAGCAAAGCATATATATATTTTTTGGGATTCCCCGATGTGAGTTAAGAGTTGCTCAGTGAGAACAGGGTTTCATCCCTTGTCCCGGCTACAAGCTGGTTTGTTGATTAATTGGCCTCTGTAAAATAGCCCCTAGTGTGTTGGGAATGAGTGAGAAAGTAGGATAACAGAGAATGAGTGCGAAAGGGTGATCAGTATTGGTGTGGACTCAGTGGGTCAAAAGGCCCATTTCCATGTTGCATCTTTCAATGAAACTAAACAATGAAGATTGCCAAATTGTTTCCAGATCGTCCATGCAGATGATGCATTAATGTATGGAGGTGCCTAGGTGTACATAGTGGCATCCTATGCACCTTTGGCCCATGAGCAGCAACTGCTGCTTTATCTAATTCCCCTTTCATCTCCTCACCATTTGCTGTGCCCCTTACCACTCTCCAAAGGACCATCTGTGACCCTCACCGTTCCGAGGTAATCACAAATAATTCAGGCTAGAAACACTGCCTCACCAACAGAGACAATAGATAATAGGTGCATAAGTTGGTCATTCAGCCCTTCGAGCCAGCACCGCCATTCACTGTGATCATGGCTGATCATCCACAATCGGTACCCCGTTCCTGCCTCCTCCTCAAATCCCTTGATTCCATTAGCCCCTGGAGCTCTATCTAACTCTCTCTTAAATCCATCCAGTGACTTGGCCTCCACTGCCGTCTGTGGCAGGGAATTCCACAAGTTCACAACTCTCTGGGTGAAAAGGTTTTTTCTCACCTCAGTCTTAAATGACCTCCCCTTTATTCTAAGACTGTGGCCCCTGGTTCTGGACTCGCCCAACATTGGGAAATGTTTTCCTGCTTCTAGCTTGTCCAGTCCTTTTATAATTTTATATGTTTCTATAAGATCCCCCTCATCCTTCTAAACTCCAGTGAACACAAGCCTGTTCTTTTCAATCTTTCCTCATATGACAGTCCCGCCATCCCAGGAATCAATCTCGTGAACCTATGCTGCACAGCCTCAATCACAAGGATGTCCTCCCTCAAATTAGGAGACCAAAACTGGACACAATACTCCAGATGTGGTCTCACCAGAGCCCTATACAACTGCAGGATAACCTCTTTACTGCTATACTGAAATCCTCATTATGAAGGCCAACATTCCATTAGCTTTCTTCACTGCCTGCTGTACCTGTAAGCCAGCTTTCAGTGACTGGTGTACTTGATAGTTAAGATTGCTGAACATCTACAATGCCAGCCCTCAGCCATCAAGCCAATGGTGGTCAAAAATGTGGGGGATGGGAGGATGTCCACCGAGTATTGTACAGTGTTAAAACCTACTTATAAGTTCGCAGCAGCAAACAAAGCAATATTACAACAAGCATGGGCTGCATCGTGCAACATTCAGGCCACAAAAATGGCATATTGAGTCGAAAGATATAGCATAAGATAGAGAAGGTAAAGTTGACCATTCAAGAACGAAGGAGGTTGCAACAAGTTATAGACATTGCCCAATCCGAGGCAGCTAATGTAATTACGACCACTGTGGTAAGGGTCTTCACTCTCTTCTCACTATTACCATTGGGAAGATGGTACAGGATTCTGAGAACCCTACCTCCATGTTCAGGATTCTGAGAACCCTACCTCCATGTTCAAGAACAGCTTCCTCTCACCAACCATCAGATTCTCAAACCAACCCTTCACAGGCCTGAAAGCAACCCCTACCTCTTCTTACCAATCTACTACAGACGACATACTAGTTGCTCAACACTCTTTGGTTTTGCACTATCATAGTCAAGTTTACTGAAATAACTGATATTTTATTGTATATTTGTTGGTGTTGCACCTAATGCTGCAGCAGTTATGAATGTCATATATGATTCATATCGAGTGCATGTTACATATAAACACTCTTGGAACCCTCATTGCAATGTGTTTGGAGCAGGACTGCAGCCGTTCAGTAAGGTGATGCACCTATATGTACTGAAAGATCGGGATGGGTAATAAATGCTGGCCTATTCCCAGGGCACAGCAACTGAAAATGTTAAGAAGTTTACAGGAAATCGTCTGGACTATAAATTCACAGTATGCTTATATTGCAAAGCAGAAGTTACCCAGCAGAGAATGAATAATACTCTGTACAAATAACACAAATTTAGTATTTACAAACAATTGAATATAATTTATGCAAAAAATATTGAATAATACATTTGCTTCCAACCAGTTTTCTGTAAAATAGAACTGTGCTGTAAAGAATATTTTTTTAAAAATAGAACTGAGCTGTAAAAAATAGTTAAGATTTGAATAAAATAATAAATGCACAGTTATTATAACATGTTTAACACTTCCTGTAAAAGGTAGCTGTCCAGCAACCGTGCCACGTTAAAAGCACGTGTCACTTTGTGTGGCAGTGTCAAAGTCAACCAGAAAAGCAGCACAGATGCTGCATAGCTGTACTTTGCTCTTTGAGATAAGGAGGTAATGTTTTTATCTGTTAATGATGAACAGCATACAAGGTTAAGTTATTGTTTCTTTTTAGACTTGTAAGAGCTCAAGTGAAAGCAAAAATATAAACTCTTTTCGTGTTCTGGAACAAAGAGTACAAATTTCTTGTGACTTCTCCCCTGCACCCACCCCATCTCCCTTCAGATCTCTTGTTCCCGCATTCTTCTGTTTGTGCCTGAAAAAAATAGTCAGGTCTAAGAAGAGGTTTTGTTGGCTCATTTGGAGCCAATTCTCCTCCCCCATCGAACTGTCCTTTTGAATTGCAGACCTGACCTTGTTTGGTGTCCTTTACTTTTTACTTTGCCAGTTTTTGGGACCTTGTTAAGGTTGCCTGTTTTCATAGACACACAGCTGACCCTGTTCAGGATATCCTTGTGATTTATCTCAATAGGAAAATTAGAAGTAAAGAGGAAACAATTTGTGAAATTTGAAACTTGAAAATATAATTTGAGAAAATGTGAAATAGCGCATTAAATAAATATGCCTTCTATCTAAATGATGGGAGATTGCAGAACTCTAAGATGCAAAGGGATCTAGGTGACTCGGAGTGATTTGCACAAGGTAGGTATAAAGATTATTCAGTTGAAAACATTAACAAAATGGTATTGTTTAATGGGAGTAGAATTAAAAGCGAGAGATAGGAGGTTGTTTCATTTTCATGAAGCATTGAGACCACATCAGAGTGTTGTGTTCAGTATGCGTCTAATAGAAACCAAGTTACCTACTCCTCCGCCTATAATTACAATAGAGCCATCCACACTATACAGATTAAGGGAATAACATTTACTGCAAGATAAAGTCCAGTAAATCAATGATAGTCTGAGGGCCTCCAGTGAGGTAGATAGTAGCTCAGTTGGTGATAGGATGGTTCAGTTGCCTGATAACATCTGGGAAGAAACTTTCCCTGAAGGTGTGCGTTTTCACACTTCTATGCCTCTTGCATGAGGGGAGAAGAGGGAGTGGCCCGGATGCTTGTCCTTGATTATGCTGGTGACCTTGCCGAGGCAGCGCGAGATGTCAATGGAGTCAGTGGTTGGTTTGTGTGATGGCCTGGGCTGCGTCCACAATTCTCTGCAATTCTAGTTGTCTTGGATGGAGCTGTTCCCAAACCATGCCGCAATGCATCCCGATAAAATGCTTTCTATGGCACAAGGGTAGAAGTTTCTTAGGGTTGTTCGGGACATGCCGAACTTCCTAAGCCTTTTAAGAAAGTAGAGGCATTGGTGTGATTTATTGGCCATTGCTTCAATATGGGTGATCCAGGACAAGATGCTGGTAATATTTACTCCTGGGAATTTGAACCTTTCAACCATCTCTACTTCGATGCCATCATGTCTTGCTGACATTGAAGAAGGTTGTTGTCTTGTCACCAGGTCAATTTCCTTCTAGACTCATCATTATTTTATGCAGCCGGTGGTGTCATCAGAGAATTTGTAATTGATCTCAAGTTTGTACACAATTTATTCATTGTGGAAAGGTGAAGAACACCAGGTAGAATGTGGTAAAACAAGCACAGATGCTGGGGAAATTCATGAGGATGTTGCCGGGGGTTCAGTAAGTTCATTATGAGGAAACATTTTAAAGTTTTTATTTTGGGATCAAAAGAGACGGAAGACAGATTTAATCTTTATAAACATTATAAGAAGTCTACACCGGGTAAAAATATTTTCTTATTATAACATTGCATTGTATAAAGCCTTAGGATTGCAAACATTTTTGGTGAGAAGTGACTGGTTATTTCAGGATCATACAGTTTCTGATCGAGGTGAAAACTGTAGAATCAGCAGTGATTAAATGTTAGTCTTTTTGTCTCATAAACAAATGCCATACGAACACGGGGCGGCACAGTGACGCAGTGCTAGAGTTGCTGCAGCAGCAGAGACCCGGGTTCAATCCTGACTACAGGTGCTGTCTGTACAGAGTTTGTACATTCTTCCCCATGACCTGGACAAATTTTTAAAAACAAATTTGCTGTCTTCATTGACAGCTTAGATTGGACCTGCTGTGTGTGTGTGTTTGTGTGTGTGGGGTGGGTCCTCCCCTGAATTCCATAGAGCAGCCGACACCTTTCGTGCATGAGACGCGGACGCTTCATTTCCAGAACATTCTGAATGCGTGACGCACGGTTGCATTTCTCTCTCTGTCTCTCCCCGCCCATCTCTCTCTCTCTCCCCACCCCTTTCCCTCCCCTCAGCTGCCGGTTTCCAGCAAAGATTATAGAGGAGCTATAATCTTTGGTTTCCAGAGAGTCAAGTCTGTCTCTGTCCGCAGCCCACTCACTCGCCTGGCTCCGCCCCCTCCTCCTCACCTCCTCCCTCTATCTCCTCTCCACACCCGTCAAAAGAGACGACCTCTGCGTGACCGTGGCCCGATCCTCTGTACTGCTGGCGGAAGCTTTTGGCAGTCCTCAGCAAAGAGCTCATAGCGCGCTATAGGATCTTTGGTCCTCGGATCGCTCCGGGCTCGCTCGGGCCCCCGCGACCTGCTGCCCCGCCCCACTCCTCTCCCTCTCCTCCCCCCCCCCCCCCTTCTCCCCCCCCTCCCCCCCCCCCTTCTCCCCCCCCCTTCTCCCCCCCCTTCTCTCCCCCCCCTTCTCCCCCCCCTTCTCTCCCCCCCCTTCTCTCCCCCCCCCTTCTCTCCCCCCCTTCTCTCCCCCCCCTTCTCCCCCCCCTTCTCCCCCCCCTTCTCCCCCCCCCTTCTCCCCCCCTTCTCCCCCCCTTCTCTCCCCCCCTTCTCCCCCCCCTCTCCCTCCTTTCTCCCTCCCTCCCCTAAACCCCCTTCTCCCCTCCACCTCTCCCCTACCCCTGCCTTTCCCCCCCTCTCAACCACCCTCTCTGCCCCCTCTCCATCCTCCCCTCTCTCCTCCCATATCTCCACCCCTCCATCCCCCTCTCCCTCTGTCTCTTGCCCTTCTGTCTCTGTCCCTCCCTCTCTGCCTCTCCCCATTTTCTCTCTGCCCTCACTCTCTACCCCGCCCCCTCCCTCTCTAGAAGCGCATGTGAGTTGGGGGCTATGCATCAGTGGATAGGGCGGTTATGGGGTAAAAGGAGCAAATTAATAATATTAATATATCAGGGGGATAGTTAGCGTGCGTGCGGGGGGGGGGGGGGGTAGTTAGTGTGTGATGCCGCTAGCCGCCCTCCCCTCCCCCCGCATTGGAGGAACAGACCCAATGGGTCTGCACTTTGTCTAGTATATATATATATATATATGTATATAATATATGTATATATAATATGTTTTCCAAATACACAGGACAAGATGTTAAAAATCCAAAGTGCCATATGTCAACTTCCTGGTGGTGATTGGAGCCTTATGCACTCACCTATGCTCCTCCGATGTTAAGAAAGGCTAGGCAGAAATGTCATTGGGGGTTATCAAGTGAGCACCTACTTGAACCAGTAGGCTCAGCAGTGCATTCTGGTGTGCCAGAACCATTCCCATCTGTCTAGTCGGATATTTGGGAGACCAAATGGGGTCTTTCTTCTTCAGCCAGAACCACTGCCACCCATGATGTTTCTTTGATGGCCTGGCGTCTGGCTTGTCTGCCAATCCCCAGGTCCTTCATCAGTCTGACGGTTGATGTTGCCACAAATCCTCGACATCCAACTTCTACCGGGCAGATCTTAGCTCCCCAGCCCTGCTGTTCTGCCTCCGCTGCAAGCTCTGTATATTGCAATTTCTTTCTTTCGAAGGCTTCCTGCACAGCGTCCTCCCAAGGGACTGTGAGCTCCACAAGATACACCATGCGCTGAGAGTTCGACCGGAGGACAAGATCAGGCCTCAAGTTGGTGATGGCTATCTCTGATGGAACTGTTAGCCGTTGGTCCACATCCACCAGCAACTGCCAATCCCGGGCTGCCTCCAGCTGTCCAAACCTGGTCCTTGGTGGAATTTTCCATTGCCTTTGTTCCCCCTCCTGAACAAAGGCAATTGTCTTAACTGGGCTGGTTGTTCTGGGCGGCAGGGCATTGTTGGTTGTTCTCCTGCTTTCCAGAGTCGCTGCCAGGCATTTGAGCACTTGACTATGTCTCCAGGTGTACCGTCCTTGGGAGAGGCTTACTTTAGACCCAGTGAGGATGTGCTTAAGCGTGGCTGGTGTCGAACACAGGGGGCATGATGGGTCTTCGACCAGCCATTGGTTGAGATTTTTTGGGCTAGGAAGGCCATGATAGGTTGCCCGAATGAGGAAACCTCTCCTGTTCTCCTCCATCTCCCACATGTCCTTCCAGCTGAACATCCTCTTTTCCACACCCTGCCATCTCATTCACTGGCCCTGCTTAGCTTGCGACACAGCCTTGGCACACCTACTCGATTCCTCCTGTTGGCGGACTTCAGCCGCGATCAACTTCCGGCGCTCCAGTGATGATGCCTTGTTCCAGCTAGGCCGCTTTCTGCCGAGCCTCAAGCCACTTCTTCCATGTTAGATTTGCCCTATCATGTTGCCTTGGTGGAGAGCAGATTTTGCCTGCTGTGTCGCATTCTTAGCCGTCCACTTATTTCCTGTTGCCAGGGTTGGAGCAGCAGCTCGGATGACAGTGTCCCTTGATTCTGCCAGGGTCTAGTCTAGTCTGACCTTAGTGCACTTGAACTCCTCGGTGAGGCTAGAGAGAGGCTGCTGGAGTACCCCCTGACCGTACAGGCCTACGCTGCTCTGGTACCGAGGAACACCTAACCACTTTCTCACTAAAGAGCTGATAGTTCTTTCGATCCTCTCGACTCTTGTGAGGGTGGTGTTATACATGGTTAGTGGCCACATAAGGCGAGGTAATAACCCAAACTGCAGGCACCAGATTTTCAGCTTTCCAGGCAGCATGGATCGGTTGATGTTCGCCAGACCTTTGATGACTTCTTGCCTAAACTCGTTAGCCTGATCAGTGTCCTTCAGTTTAGAGTTATACCATCTTCCCAGACTTTCGATTGGCTTCTCTGACACAGTTGGGATAGGTTCTTGATCAATGAAGAACCTTTGACCTGTCAGTTTGCCTTTGATTATAGAAATGCTTCTTGATTTGGATGGCTTGAATTTCATTCTGACCCCAGTGATGTTCTCTTGATGCTTCCCTAAAAGGTGCCTGGTGCAAGGTGCTGTTGTTGTGATCATTGTCATGTCATCCATGTAGGCCCTGATGGGTGGTAGACGGACTCCAGACTTCAGCCGCTCGCCACGCACTACCCACTTGGAGGCTTTCCATGGCCATTGTAAAAATCAATGGGGAGATGGTACACCCCACCATAATGCCAATCTCCATGCAGTGCCATGTGGTCATAAAGTCAGGCGTGGTGAAACAAAGCTGCAGATCTTGAAAATAAGCCTTGACAAGGCTTGCGATAGTCTCTGGTATCCTGAAGAAATCAAAGGATGCCCAGAGGAAACTGTGAGGGACAGTTCCGAATGCATTGTCAAGGTCAAGGAAAATGACATGCAGATCTCTTCTCTTTTCTTGCAGTCTGGATTTGGTGCCAAATCATGCTGGTATGTTCGAGACATCCGGAGAACCCTGGGACGCCTGCTTTTTGGACTGTTCTATCCACAAGGTTGTTTCTCTCTTAATAACTGGTCATCCTCTGAGCTATGATGCTTCGAGGAGACTTATAGGGCGGAATTGGCTGATATCTGTGGATTCCTTCTCTTTCGGAATCAGGATTCCTCCTGCCCTGCGCCATGCTTTGGGTATGACTCTCTTCTCGCAAGCCGCTCTCATTAGCTTCCACAGGAAGCGAAGAACATCAGGAGCACCCTTGTATAGTCGATACGGAACCCTATTTGACCCTGGGGCTAAAGATGCTCTTGCCTGGTTTACTGTATGTTCCATCTCCCTCCACTTTGGAGGACTAATGTCCATCTGGTGCTCTGGTTGTTCAATTGGTGGAATGTCCGATGGAATAGCTGTCTTCTGGTGTCTTGTCATCTGCATGCATTCTTTCCAGATGCTCGTCCAGCTCCTGCCTTCATGTTTTCAGGTTTCCTCCCTTTTCTTTGAGGAAAAATGATTTTATGAACTTATAGGAGTCCTTGACGAAGCGTGATCTTCGTTCTTTCTTTTTTCGTGATTTCCGCAGGTACTCTGCTCGTCTCAGGGTTGCTAAACGGCTTTTGACGTTTCCCTGGAGAATGTTCATGCCCTTCTTTTCACTATCAGTCAGGTCCCTCTTTCCCCCTCCCCCTCCTCTCCCCCCCTCCTCCTCTCCCCCCGCCTTTTCTCCCCCCTCCTCCTCCTCTCCCCTCCTCTGCTTCTCCCCCCCCTTCATCTCTCCCCCTCCCCTCTCTCATCCTCCCCTCTTGCCCCTCCCTCTGTGTGCCCCTGTGTTCCTCAGTGACCCTCTGTGTCGCTCTCTCTCTACCCCCTCCCTCTCCCTTTCTTGCGGCGTCTGCGAGTTGCGTGTTTTACGTGAGTGGGTAGGGCGGGGGATGGTGTAAAAGGAGTGAATTAATAATATTAATATAATATCAATGGGGGTGGTTAGTGTGTGTGGGGTGGTTAGTGTGTGTGGGGTGGTTAGTGTGTGTCAGGGGTTGGTTAGTGTGTGTGACGCCGCAGGCTGCCCCTCCCCCTGCAACCACGCGTTGGGACGGGACCCAGCGGGTCCCACTTGGTCTAATATATATATAAAAACAGCTGAGGTCCCAGCACTGATCCCTGCGGAACTCTACTGGTCTCAGACCTTTAGCCAGAATATTTTCCTACCACCATAATCCTTCTATGAATAAGCCAGTTCTGAATCGATACAACCGAATCATCGTGAATCCCATACATCTTAATTTTCTGGATCAGCTTAACATGATGGTCTTTATTAAAAGCTCATGTATACAACATCAACTGCCCTATCTTCACCAATCTATCTTTGTCACTTCCTCAACAAACTCAGATTAATAAGACATGACCTGCTCTGTACATAGCCGTGCTGGCTATCTTTAATTAGCCCATTCTCTTCCAAACGGGAGTAAATTTTAGCTTGAGAATTCTCTCCAATGGTTTCCTACCATTGACTTGAGGCTCACTAGCTTATGGTTCCCTAGATTCTCCTTCCCTTCATAAACAAAGGAACAACATTGGTCACTCTCCAGTTCTCCGGGACCTGGCCTGTGGCTAGAAAAGAAACAAAGATCCCCTGCAATTTCCATCACAAACGCCTCCGTTGCCATTGCTGTGAAAACGGAGAGGATGAGGAGTTTCTTCCCAGAGGCCATTAGGACTGCAAACTCCTATCTCACCAGGGACTAACTTTACTGTACCATTATACTGTTGTGTGGTGTCTTTTAAAAAATTGCTGTTTTTTTTCCTTTTTTCCTCCCCCAAATATGTAATGTGTGAATATGTGATTCTGTTCCATTCTGTTTGTAGTTTTTTTTTTGCACAATCCGCGAACATTGCTACTTTTCATTTCACTGCACATCTCGAATGTGTATGTGACGAATAAACTTGACTTGACTTGAATAACCTGGGATGGATCCCGTAAACCCTGGGACCCTATCCACCAAGATGCTCTTTAAGAGGCTCAGCACCACCTCGATTTCAGACTACCCTCGCATATATGTATACGCCACACTGATCTCACTGTCCTCCGAGTCCTTCTCGGTGTGTGTGGGGTGCAAAGTATTTATTTAGTACCTCACCCACATCCTCCCAATCCAACCATAGATACGTTCCTTTATCATTGAACAGTCCTATCTTCTCCCTGGTAACCCTCTTGTTTTTAACATGCAAAAAATCCATGGGATTTTCCTTAATCCGACTCGCCAATTACATTTTATGGCCCATTTTGCTCATTCTAATTGCTCGCTTGAGTTCTCTCCTTGCTTTATGTTATGCGATGAACCTTGCAATTGATAACAAAAGTTTCCATGCGCTATGGGTTTTTCCAGCAATATCAACTGCTGCCGGAATATTACCCATGCAATGAGTAAGGTTCTGTCGTCCACCTGAAAACCACTAGTCTTCAGGCATAAATAACTATCCATCACTAATGTGTGATGAAACATACTTAAGTGTGGAAGGAAGAGAGAAAACTAATGCAACCCCTCCAAACCTGCTTTACGTGCAGTATGTGGGAGGGTATAGTTAAAGCGGTATTTTCAGAATATAAATAAGTGCTTGGTCTGCACTTGACGAATGCACAAATCTGTGTTTGTTAAGTATGTAAAACAGTCAAGAAACTGCAAATTCATATGGTGCTCTCCATGTGGCCTATTTTACAACGGCGAGACCAAACGTAGACTTGGCGACAGTTTCTCCGAACACTTGCTGGTCGGCACGGACTCAGTGGGCCAAAGGGCCTGTATCCGCGCTATATCTCTAAATGAAGTAAACTAAAGTAAACAAGTTGCTCTGAAATATCCCTTTTAGAGAGGAGGGAATCATGTTAGACAGTTTCCGTTAATTAGTGAATTGTTATACTTAAGGAAATGTACAATTTCCTTTCTAATAAGCATATTTCTGGATTGCATGCATGGTCAGACCCCACTGCGAATGGGAGGAGCAGACACCAGCCCTGAATATTGCAGCATTTGGTACCTACCAGATAGGGTACACCATCCAATGATCCCCTTCTCACAGTCTCTACCACACTATGATGCAGAGGACAGAATGGAACCAGTTTTGAAATGGTGCTTGGTGGCTCATCATCGACTTAGTGGGCCAAAGGGCTGTGTGTATGTCTCATGATTCTATCTCACAAATGTAGAGTCAAGTGAGCCAGAATCAGAAGATGCATTCCGGTCAGGGCTATGGGTTTTTAAGGGATTTTTCTCCTCCTTCCCATAAGGATGAATATATGGGAGTTTATCTGTCAAATACATTTTAGTTTAGTTTAGTTTAGAGATACAGCGCGGAAACAAGTTCTTCAGCCGACCGAGTCTGTACCAACCAGCAAGCCCTGCACTATAATGCTAGCCTACACACACAAGGGACAATATACAATTTTTTTCAACCTACAAACCTGCACATCTTTGGAGTGTGGGAGGAAACTAGGGATACCGTTGAAAACCGATGCAAGTCACAGGGAGAACGTACAAACTCCTTACAGATGGCACCCCTACACGTGTAATGCATTTTCTTATGTAGTACATAGATTGTTGCTTTGCAGTTATTGTCCACTTCACTTCAATGTGAATGGCTTCAGTCTAGAATCTTGCCGCTATTGGACCTAAAAGGTTGAATCCTGTGGCACAATCTCTCAAATACTTCACTGTCACAGTGTTTAGTTGAATTGAGTTTAGAGATGAAGCATGGAAACAGGCCCTTTGGCCCAGCGAGTACACACTGACCAGTGTTCAGCCAGTCACAGTAGTTATATATTATCCCACTTTCTCACCCATTCTCTCCACACTAGGGGCAATTTACGGAGGTCAGTTAATCTACACACCCGCACGTCTTTGAGATGGAGGAAATCAGAGCTTCCAGAGGAAACCAATGTGGTCACAGGGAGAACGTGCAAACTCCACACAGGCAACACCCGGTCAGGATCGAACTGGGATCTCTGGCACTGTGAGGCAGCTGTTCTAACTTCTGTGCCAGTGTTGGCTAAGAAATATTAGTGGCATTGATGAGTTACATATAAGGGAAGGGGTTGAACTGCTGGTTCAACTGTAGGTAATGACAAGCCCCAATTGTATGATCTGTATATATTATGAAAAAATCATTCTGGGAAAATGTACACTGACCCTGATGAGTATCAGCCTACGTGGTCATTGCTGAGATGGGTAAGAGAGAGAGCGAAGTGCTGTTTGTTTTAAAGGAACAATGTCTGATTATCAAGTGTCAACCTTCTCAGGATCCTCCATCCCCTATTCCCAATTCCTCCGTCTACGCCGCATCTGCTCCCAGGACGAGGTGTTCCACACCGGGGCATCACAAATGTACTCATTCTTCAGAGAACGGGGATTCATCCCCCCCCCCCCCACTATAGATGAGGCTCGCACCAGGGTCTCCTCCGTACCCCATAACACTGCCCTCTCTCCCCATCCCCCCCACTCGCCACAAGGGCATAATCCCCCTGGTCCTCACCTTTCATCCCACCAGCCGGCGCATACAACACATAGTCCTCCACCAGTTTCGCCACCTCCAACGTGACCCCTCCACTCGCCACATCTTCCTATCTCCCCCCAGTCTGCCTTCCGCAAAGACCGCTTCCTCCGCAACTCCCTTGTCAATTCTTCCCTTCCCTCCCGCTCCACCCCTTCCCCGGCCACTTTCCCTTGCAACCGCAAGAGATGCTACACTTGTCACTTTACCTCCCCCCTCCACTCCATTCAAGGACCCAAGCAGTCGTTCCAGGTCCGACAGAGGTTCACCTGCACCTCCTCCAACCTCATCTAATGCATCTGCTGCTCTAGATGTCAACTGATCTACATTGGTGAGACCAATGGGCTCTTAGTGGGCGGACGCGACTCACGTTGCAGCGTCCCCTACAGCCTGTCAGTCTTTTTTAAAAAAAATTTTGTCTAGTTAAATGTAGTTGTTTGTGTTTTTTTTGTATTGTCTCTAATTGTGTATAGTTGGGGGGTGGGGGAGGGGGAAACTTTTAAATCTCTTCCCTGCACGGGAGACCCGACCTTTTCCCTGTCGGGTCTCCGTTGTCGTTGGGGCCTAGCACCGTGGAGCGGCGTCCGATCGGGACGACCTGGGGGCTCCAGTCGTGGGGCTGGCCAGCCTCGGAGCTTGGGGAGCTGCGGCCCGACCCCGGAGCTCCAGCTCCAGCTCCAGACCGGTGGACAGTCGGGATATCGGGAGCTCACGGGTCCGGGTGAGAGACCGCTCTCCGGAGCTCCCGCAACACAGCTTCTCCAGCCCGTGTCGCGGGGTTGGAGCGACCCGGAGCGGGGCCATACATCGCCCGGCGTGGCTCTAATGGCCGCGGGACTTTTCCAGCGGGACATTCCAGCTCCCGCCGGGGGCTCCAACGTTATGACTTTTGGGCCTAGAGCGGGGCCGTACATCGCCCGGCGCCGCCTCAATTGCCATGGGACTTAACACCGCCCGCCTGGGGCTTCGACCTCAAGAGAGAATTGGTGCAGGGGAGAGAGAAGACTTTGCCTTCCATCACAGTGAGGAGGTGATTCACTGTGATGGATGTTTGTGTGATTTGAATTGTTGTGTGTTTTTTTTATGAATTGTTCTGTTTGTATGGCTTGTAGAAACGGAGTTTCGTTCGAGCCTCTCTGAGGTTCGAATGACAAGTAATAAAATTAAATCAAAGCGTAGGCTTGGCGATCGTTTTGCCGAACACCTCCACTCGGTCCGCAATAACCAACCCGACCCCACGGTGGCTCAGCACTTCAACTCCCCCTCCCATTCTGTATCCAACCTCTCTGTCCTGGGCCTCCTCCACGGCCAGAGTGAGCAACACCGCAAATTGGAGGAACAGCACCTCATATTCCGCTTGGGGAGTCTGCATCCTCTTGGCATGAACATCGAATTCTCTCAATTCTCTGACCCTTGCTGTCTCCTCCCCTTCCTACCTCTCCCTCAGCCCTCGGGCTCCTCCTCCTCCTTTGTCCTTTCTTCCCCCCGCCTCTCCCCACCCCCCATCAGTCTGAAGAAGGGTTTCGGCCCGAAACGTTGCCTATCTCCTTCGCTCCATAGATGCTGCTGCACCCACTGAGTTTCTCCAGCATTTTGTGTACCCTCGATTTTTCAGCATCTGCAGTTCCTTCTTTAACACTTCTCAGGAACCAGGTCAGTTACCCAATGCTAATTTAGCACAGTATTGTGTCATTGGGTGCTGAATAAGTTATGTTGAATGCATGCATCAACAAGTCTAAACCAAAGAAAGAACATTAATTGGTGGAAATTATAACTTTAACTTTCCTATTTGTCCATTTTATTTGAGAAAAATACAAACCTTGTGCAAGTGTAAATATTGGCTCTGGTTTGATATGTGTCCTGTGTCAACATTTCTCTGCAGTTTTCACAAGTAGGTTTAATAAGCGAGTTCGGTATTCTGACTGAGCATGCCCAGGTCATAGGTCACTAGCTATAAACAGTCTTGGCAATGGTTGTGCTGCTTGCGTTTCGTCCGTGGTCGGGGTTCGTGGTCAGCGTCCACTCTCCGTCACTGCAGCTGCTGTTAGGCCATCCCCATCCCCTCGCAGGTGTCCCGTCCCTGTCTGGAGATGTCCGCGGTAGCCCTAGGCTGGCGGGGCGGTCCTGGACTTGCAGCCGGTGCTGCAGCCGCTGGCTCCTGCTCGGATCTGCCTGAACAGCCGGGTTGGCCGGCAGCCCTCCACCTCCACCCCCCTCCCCTCAGTCCGACACCGAGATCCTGGTGAAGATGGGCAGCCGCCGGCCCTGCTTGAAGATGGGCGACCCGGAGCCGCTGCTCTGGAGTCGTCCTGGTTGGAGAGAGTCTGCAGATGGGCTACCGCTGGAGCTGCTGGTGCTGTTGGTGGTGCTGGTGGCAGCAGCAACCTCCTCCCACCTCCCTTGCCTCGCCCCAAGCCCAGAGCCAGCTGCAACTCCAGGTCGGGGCTGAGCGCAGGCTGGCGCTCTGGAGCAGGCGAGTCCGGGGCCCTCACTCCTCCTCGGGGTTGTGGATGAAGTGGCAATGGGTACTATAGGGGCAGAAGCCGATGGTATGGCTTGTACTTGGGGTGGCGGCCGAGGGAATGCAGCTCGGCCAGGTCGCTGTAGCGGCCCATCGGGCAGCGGATTCCTCTGGAGTTAGAGCGGGGTTAGCTGGAGTTGATGCTGGCTGTGGGGCTGTGGGCTCTCCGTGCTGGCTGTGGGCCTGGGGCCGCTAGTGTCGTCGGATGGGGCTGTTGGTTGGCCCGGCGGGAGAGGCAGAGGTGGGCGAGGCTCCCTCATTCCCTTCCCCTTTGTAGCTCTCCCACAGCCCATTGTCTCCGTCTCTTCCTTTCTTCTTCCCGCCCTCCCGCCCCCACATCAGTCTGAAGAATGTTCTCGACCCGAAACGTCGCCTATTCCTTCGCTCCATAGATGCTGCCTCACCTGCTGAGTTTCTCCGGCACTTTTGTCTACATTCAATTTTTCCAGCATCTGCAGTTCCTTCTTAAACATGATCATTCCCACAATACGTTCTCAATGCATGGAATGCTGCTAGGATTTCCAAATAGTTGATGCCATACGTTTGGCCATGTCTCAACTCATCCTCATTCCACCTACCACCACAACTATTACTGGCTTTAGGATCATTGTAAATAGCCGAGGGGCTGATTACCCATTAGATGGAGCATTAAACTGCCACAACTGGCCTTGCCAGATAAACGCCAGATATTTCCTGTGATTCTCATGTATCGGTACAGAATAGTGCGGATCTTTGGTAGGGATGATATGCATGCCGGTAGTCGTGAGTCTTATCCACAGAGGGTGTCTTTACCATACCCACGGCAGCCTTGTATTCCTCTTGCAAGTCTTTTACTTGCTTGCTCAAATCTTCTCCGAAAAGATACTTTGCACATTGAACATTGCTTTCTTTGCACAAATGTGCATAGTTTGGGTTTATCTCAGGCCTTATGCAATCCTTGCGAACACAGTTGAGCTCAAACTGCGCATTACACAGTAGTGCTAAGGCGTCTTGCTCCAATTCAGACAGTTGTGTTCCATCCACTGACCTTGCAAACGCTGAAATCCCTTGTCAGAGCTCTCTGAACCCGCTGGAGTTTTAGGTCTTTTGACTTTATTTGGCCATTCAGATTGTCCAGATGGTGGCATTAACCGTAGGTACGTCAGATTGTCCGGATGGTGGCATTAACCGTAGGTAACTAACATCAACATGCTAGTTATCAGGACTAGCAAACCTTTCAGCAGTGTCCTGCATGTTCTTCTCATTCAACTGGTGTGAAGTCAAGTATACAATGCTACTTGCCAGTTCTGCCTCTAACGGTTCAGCTATCCCCCAGGGGATGGCAAATTTTGTCCCGAGTGCCGGCAGCTCTTTTTTAGTCGTGTTGAAAGGTATTATCTGGTTGTTGAGGGAATTCTAGTTCATTGTCGACTGCCACGCAGTCAGTGTCTGCCATGTAATAATCTCCTGCCTCTGAGCGGGAGATATCATAATCCAGCTGTTGACCGGGTATTGCCACCTCAGATATCTGAATTGAACTGCCTGTATCGGCCGCATGTGTGTGATGCACATCTCCTTCATCCAGCCTCTCAATCAGTTTTTCCAGTCTTGTGGGTCGACTGATAACATCGTCATTGGATATTGAGGCCGTGCCACCCTGGCTAGTATTGTCCTTTTGGACAGCCAGTGTCGACTTGGTCTTCCCCGAGCTGCTCGTGGTCGCCAAGCTGCTCACTTTTGGAGCTTTTGTGGGGGCCGCTGTGCAGGCCTTGCCTGCCCGCCAGCATCTCCGAGCTTGATACCGACGGCCACTGACCTCGCTGGTTGCCGTCATTCCCCGCTGAATTTTCAGCTGCAGGTTTCCTCGTGTTTCTTGGTTTGTCCATTTTGGAAAACAAACCAGGGTCGAAACAAGCAAGCACAGTTCCTGTGAAAAACCTTGCCTTCAACCGTTAAAGCTCTGATGGAGTATTTCATGGAAATTCCCGATATCAATTTCCCCTTCCGACTCAATCCGTATCTCGCGCCATGCGTCAACGTATTGATGCGCATGCGTACTGGCGGATTCTTCACGTCGTCTCATCACTCTTCGAAATAAAATCTATCTCTCAGGCAAAAGATGTACTCGTGTGCAATGTGACCTAATTTTATCATTGCATCAGTTACATTCTTATTCCTGTAAATCACTTCTGGCATTTTGTTTCACTTATCTGCTAACATCAAGCTGAAACTTAATTCCTCATCCTGTAAAATAAAAGGCCCATGAGTAGCCACAGCCTTGTACGTTGAAGCAGCTTTAACTGGAGCTGTCAGGTTTCTTCTGGTGTTATTTGAACCACATCTGTCTTGACCATATAGAAACAAGGAAGTGCAAATGCTGGTTAACAAAACACCACAAAATACTGGAGCAGAAACAAGGAACTGAAAATGCTAGTTATTACACAAAGTGCTGGAGTAACTCAGCAGATCAGGCAGCATCTCTGTGAGAACATGGATCGGTGATGTTTCAGGTCAGGATCCTTCTTCAGACGTGACTGTGACCAATGAGGCATTTATCTTCTTCCACTGATCTGCTTAAAGCGTTTATCAATGATCCCTTGAGAAAACAGTTTGTTGTTGCAAACTGCCAGAATATGATAACGGTAGGGCCTTAAACGGAGGCCGTTCTGCTCGGAGTCTCTACAGTAGCTGTGCCAAACTTCAATGGGTGCCTCAGCCGCTCTGACCCTTACAGTGTGGGCAGATCTGAGCATCAGTCAACGACAAAGCAGGGCACGTCACACCACCCGACCCTCTACCCCACTCACTCTCTTGCCACTTACTGTCTCTACACTTAGCAGTTCAAGCCCAGAATGTTTTAAATTAGATGAATAAAGTCAACCTACTATGCAGAGACACAAGAAAATAAACTTCCTGTTGCTGTCAACAACAAAGGCTGAAGCATGCTCGGTGATTAAGAGGTTGAAATGAGTGAGAGCAGACACTATTCATGTGCTTTCATGAGCAATGTGACTTGATTGCCAAATAGTTGATGTGGACTTTCGACATTTCAACTTATTTTTCAGATTGTTGTCAGCATGTGACCCGAGAACCCAGAGTCATTTCACATTCTCAGCTGACAAACCCTGGTGGAGAAATCATGCACAAATCATGGTTTTAACAGAAAAAGCCTGATCTTTATATCTTTATATCTTGTCTGATCTTTATATCTAGTTAATAATAGGCTCTGGGACTTTCCAGCTGTGCTGCTGGTTGAAAGGAAACGCCCAGTGCTGAGTTGAACTTTGGTAAATGCAAATAAACCCTCAGGATCAGCTACTTTTATTTCAGAACTTAAGGAATGGGAGCCATTCAGTCCCTCATACCTGTTCTTGCCATTCACTTAGATAATAGCTGATCTTCTACCCCACAGCATTTCTCTTGCAACCACCTGCAGTCATGATGGCCTTGCAGCGAATGCAGCGCCGGAGACCCGGGTTTGATCCTAACTATGGGTGCTGTCTGTACAGAGTTTTACGTTCTCCTTGTGATCTGTGTGGGTTTTCTCCGAGATCTTCAGTTTCCTCCCACACCCCAAAGACGCACAGGTTTGTAGGTTAATTGGCTTGGTAATTGTTCCTAGTGCGTGTAAGATAGTGTTGGTGTGTGGGTCTGCTGGTCGGCGCGGACCCGGTGGGCCGAAGGGCCTGTTTCTGTGCTGTATCCCAAAACTAAACTGAACCCCATGTCCCTCAATCTCAGAATAAAATGAACTAATTATCTGTTTTGAATGTACTTGGCAGCCAATGCTGCACAGCCCCCAAGAATGTGTTAACTAATCCTCAAACCTTCCCGTATAACATCTGTCATTCTGGTTCCTCCAATTGTTCTTAGTAATCTCTATCATCTTATCAAAGCTCTGAACTTCTGAACATTCAAACACATCACATTCACCGGTTCTTCCCCATCTCTTCTATTGGCCATCATTTAACTCAAATTCAGGAAATAAAGAGTTCCTTACCTCAGTGTTAAATGGTTGAATCCTTCCCCTAGTTGAAGAGTCCACACAACCTACTGTATTTTCCAACGTTCTTCAAGATCATAGACATATGTGCACAACTTTAAAACTTTGTTGTTGTTACTTTGACTGGAATGTACATTAATGATTGTAGATATAAGAAACTGCAAGTGCAGGTTTAGAAAAAAAAAGTGCTGGAGTAACTCAGTGGGTCAGACAGCATCTCAGGAGAACATGGATAGGAAACCACCTATCCATGTTCTCCATAGATGATGAATCTTATATTGCTCGAACGAAAGTAAATTCCGACTGCAACATTATTTCAGAAAATCATCTGTGAGAAAAGTTCTGGTTAATACAATTGCCAAGATATTATTAAAAGGAAATTAAAACACAGAGGTTAAAATCCAAGTATATCGATTTCTCAATATTCAGTACAAAGAGCTGCAAGTCCCAAGCAACAGTTCAATACAACATTAAAGATAAAGCTCTAAAAGGCCCAATAGTGCTTTCCCGTGTGAATGTGAATCATGTACCAGTTCTGTCTTTTCACCGCTCAGCAAATCATTCACCTGGGTGCTATTTTTCCTGGAGACAATTGCAGGCTCCTTGTTCCGCCATGGGACTTGCCCAATGAACACAACTTGTTCTCTCTCCGGGGCTGCGACAGGGATTTGTGTTTAAACCTGCGAGCTTGTACTAGTCAGAGTGTCTCATTCTTGCATGAGTTCCCCACAGAATATGGCCATCCCGCTCTGTGCAGAGACAGAAGAATATTTATATAGCAGCGCGGCTTGGCAAAGAGTTCGAGCTTGGTCCAATGCCAAATCTGCCCAGCGCATGGATCGGGAGAACACAATGCAGAATATTTTGTTTGAACGAGCAGGTGGCTTGCAGAGAAACAAACACTAAATGGATAACCCTCAAAACCAAATCAAAGGTTCTGCTGGTTTTTCCACTGTGCAGTGACAAGTTGTTGCTAGTTCTTTTCATGTTTCAAAACAGAGCACAGGATGCTTGCAATATTGAGTGCAAAAATGCACGTTAGCTATTCACCTGGCCGCAACCGACATTGTTTTTTTGATCCTCTCGATGATTGATTTTTCAGATGTGTGTGTGTATGTGTGTGTGATTGTGGTGTGTGAGTGTGTCTGTGCGAGGTGGTGTGTGTGTGTGAGGTGGAGGGTGTGTGAGTTCAATAAACAACAATTAGTACAAATAATATAGTCTTTTGTAGTTCATAGCTATTCGCTATGTTTAATAGCCTGATGGCTGACAGGAAGAAGCTGTTCCTGAATGAGCGTGTGAGTGCATGTGTGTGTGAGTGCATGAGGGTGCATTCTGCTTGAAATGCTGTGAAATTGGATTTGCTGGCCTACATTCTGCTTGGGGTGCTGTGAGGTTGGACTTGTTACCTGCACCCTGCTTGGAGTGTTGTGATGTTGGACTTGCTGCCTGCACTCTGTTTGGAGTGTTGTGAGATTGGATTTGCGGCCTGCACTCTGCTTGCTGTGAGGTTGGACTTGCTGCCTGCACTCTCCTTGGAGTGCTGTGAGATTGGATTTGCGGCCTGCACTCTCCGCTTCCAGTGCTGTGAGATTGGATTTGCAGGCCTGCACTGAATGATGACTTTTGAGGTAAATTCTCAGATTTTCTTTGTTAAAATTTGATCACTCAATCTCTCTATATTAAAATTGTCTCTTTTTTTAAATCAACAGCAAAAAGACATCAAGAGGCAGTGAGCAGCAGAACACAACAAGAGACACACCAAGAAAAAACTTAATAAATCTCATCTTTAACATTTAAATTGTTGTTATATTTTAAGTCATTCACATTTTAAACTTTAATAAATCCTTTTTCCACTTGCAATGCCTGCATGTTCTTCATCACAATGGGAACCTAATAGGCAGGAATGGCTGCGCTGTCGGTGAGCCACTAAAAGTGCATGGGGGGAGGTTGAGGGGAGATGGACTGAATCCTTGGGGGGGGGGGTGAAGGGGAATGGCAAGGAGCAGAGTGGGGGGGGGGGGTGAAGGGAGAAGGGGTGACTGAGTGAACTGCCACCACACCAGCCATGAGTGACTGCACTGCCAGCCCACCAGCCATGAGAAAGTGAACTGCCAGCCCACCAACTGTAAGTGACTGAAGTGCCAGCCCACCAGCCATGACTTAGTGAACTGCCACCCCCCCAGCCATGACTCACTGATCTGCAAGTCCAATAATCCACTCAGTCCACATTGTCCATACTAGCCCTCTGGAAACCAGTCCCTTCAGCGCAAAACACCCACACTAGCGCTCTAGAGATCCACGCAAGGATCGACTTTCCTCCTTCATTGCTGTGATCTAAAAAAAGATGAAAATGTCTAAAATTGATTGTCCAGCCTCTCCCCCTTCTCTCTCACAGAGTCTGTCACCTGTTTTCGGCAGAATATCTGGCAGTTTCTCAGCTGGCAGCCCACCAGATCTGAGTTACTGAGCTGTCAGCCCGCCAGGCCGGAGTGACTGAGCTGCCAGGCCGGAGTGACTGAGCTGCCAGGCCTGAGTGACTGAGCTGCCAGGCCTGAGTGACTGAGCTGCCAGGCCTGAGTGACTGAGCTGCCAGGCCTGAGTGACTGAGCTGCCAGGCCGGAGTGACTGAGCTGCCAGGCCGGAGTGACTGAGCTGCCAGGCCTGAGTGACTGAGCTGCCAGGCCGGAGTGACTGAGCTGCCAGGCCGGAGTGACTGAGCTGCCAGGCCGGAGCGATTGAGCTGCCAGGCCGGAGCGACTGAGCTGCCAGGCCTGAGTGACTGAGCTGCCACGCCTGAGTGACTGAGCTGCCAGGCCTGAGTGACTGAGCTGCCACGCCTGAGTGACTGAGCTGCCAGCCCAAGAATCCATTCGGCTCACAATGTCCATACAAGCCCTCAGGAAACCAGTCCCTTCAGGCCACAAGACCCATGCTAGCGCTCCAGAACCCCCCTCCCCCCCGCCCCGCTGGCCAGCAATATTGGAATTGGTGGAGAGGTGGAATATTGCATGGGGGATCAGCCTTCCCGTGTGAAGCTGGGACCCAATAGGTCCCACTCAGTCTAGTATCCTTCTAAATCTTTCCTATCCATGTACGTGTCCAAATGTATTTAAAATGTTGTGATTGTACCTGCCTCAACTACCTCCTCTGGCAGCTTGTTCCATATATCCACCACCCTCTGGGTGAAAAGCTGTCCCTAAAGTTCTCATTAATTTTTCCCCTCTCACCTTAAGCTATTTCATTTGGTTTTCAATGCAATTTCCCGTCCCTGGGTAAAAGACACTGTGTATTGGCTCTATCTATTCCCCTCATGATTTTCTACACCCCCATAAGATCACCTCTCATCCTCCTGCGCTCCAAGGACTAAATTCCAAGGCTTGTCAACCCCTCGAGTCCTGTCAACATCCTCATAAATCTCTGCATCATTTCCTGCTTAACAACATATTTCCTATAGCAGGATGACCAAAAGTGAACACAATACTCTACATGTGGCCTCGTGTGCTGGTCTGTAGGTTAATTGGCCTCTGTAGATTGACTTGAGTCTAGGGAGAGGATGCTAAAGTGGAATAACATAGAACTAGCGTGAACTGGTAATCGTGGACTCGGTGAGCTGAAGAGCCTGTTTCCAAGCTGTATCTAAAACTAAACTAAACTAAATTATTTTTATTTATGATCCCAAAGAACATTGGAAAAGATTAAGTGTTATAGACCTATCCTGATAGGTAATTGGGGTCAAGGAAAGAGCGTTCACATCGCGGTCCTTTTTTCACCACCACGCACAAGAAGGGTAAGACAGACACCATTGTATGCAGATGCCAAGAAGTGTGTTCTGCTCTGGCCGATCAACTACTAATCTTGTGTGTGTGGATTCGATAAGAAGATAGGTAATTGAATTAATGAATCCACACTAAGGTGGACAAATACAGCAGGCTACACAATTCAGTGAACTAAAATGATTTAATATTTAAGGAAGATAAAAGATGTAAAGGTAATGGTAAATGAGTATGTAGGTTTTGAACTCAAACTTTAGATGTTGAAGAATTCGTGGTTGAATTTGTTGTGTGCAGAGAACGATGTGCACACTGGAGTTCAGCTATGACTGGACGGTAAGGATTTAGAACTGTAAGTCCGGAAAGTTCGGGGTGACGGGTTAGGCCAAATTGTACTCTATAGCAATAGAAATGGTGATAATTGCTTATACTGTTAATGGTTATATTCCTTATTTATATTACTCCAAAAGCAATTGAATAATTCCCTGACAACTTGAACCGGAACAGTTAATGAGAGACCAGAGCAGGTAGACACAAATGCTGGAGTAACTTAGCGGGTGAGGCAGCATCTATGGAGAGAAGGAATGGGCGATGTTTTGGATCAAGACCCTTCTTCAGACCATTTGTTCCTGGTCTGCTGCGAATTGTGAAAAGAGGCAAAGTGAAAGGGTGTAGAATATCTAATATGACTGTATCTACAAGTAATTTAACAACCCTGTTCCACCCACGCCCTCTGCCCATTCATGTGTATCCAGAACCAGTTTGCATTTCTCGCTTTACCTGTTTCTGTTTCTGAACCCAAATTCCCCTCTGTTTGCATATTTTGCCAGTAGATTTGGAAGACTTTGCAGAGGCGTCACCGGTGGCATTTTGCCATAACTTTGAGTTCTTTGCTGCAGTAGTCCATGGCGATAAAACACAATGGAGGCTGAGAATACTGCTACCTGCTAGACTACAAGCTTTACACTGAGTTTGAGTTTGAGATCTTATTCAGATACTCTCAGATCTCAGGTTACTGGAGATCACAGTGGATTTCCACATTGATGTTTGGCTTCACCGAGACGTGGCTCCTAAAGTATGGAAGCAATCCGCTTATTCCAAGGTCCTTCCATGGAATGGTGCCATGCATTGGCTTTGAATTGATGGAAAACATTAGCGTTCCAGAGGGTAAGTGCAGGGCACATTTCCTTGTGAGCTTCAGTTGAGTCAACATTAAGTTGGAGCTTGCCCCTGGGCATTCATGTACTCATGCATGCATGGCCTGTCCCCTGCAGTTCTGAAGCTGAAGTAAATTTTGTGTGGAGGCTGAACGGTTCCATTCTCCTCCTGCAGGTTAGCTTCACCTCGGCAGGGAGCTAGTTGAAGGTGATGATGATTGAACAGAGGGCTGGAGCAATGACACACCTACCTAAGGCACAGTCCGCACTAGGACTGGGGGTGTGGTGGATCTAAGGGTCATAATGACAACTTGACGTGGCACGGTGGCACAGCGCTAGAGTTGCTGCCCGACATCACCAGAGACTCAGCTTCGATTCTGCCCGCAGGCGTTGTCTGTATTGTGTTTGTACACAACGTGACCCCTCCACTCGCCACATCTTCCTATCTCCCCCCAGTCTGCCTTCCGCAAAGACCGCTTCCTCCGCAACTCCCTTGTCAATTCTTCCCTTCCCTCCCGCTCCACCCCTTCCCCGGCCACTTTCCCTTGCAACCGCAAGAGATGCTACACTTGTCACTTTACCTCCCCCCTCCACTCCATTCAAGGACCCAAGCAGTCGTTCCAGGTCCGACAGAGGTTCACCTGCACCTCCTCCAACCTCATCTAATGCATCTGCTGCTCTAGATGTCAACTGATCTACATTGGTGAGACCAATGGGCTCTTAGTGGGCGGACGCGACTCACGTTGCAGCGTCCCCTACAGCCTGTCAGTCTTTTTTAAAAAATTTTTTGTCTAGTTAAATGTAGTTGTTTGTGTTTTTTTTGTATTGTCTCTAATTGTGTATAGTTGGGGGGTGGGGGAGGGGGAAACTTTTAAATCTCTTCCCTGCACGGGAGACCCGACCTTTTCCCTGTCGGGTCTCCGTTGTCGTTGGGGCCTAGCACCGTGGAGCGGCGTCCGATCGGGACGACCTGGGGGCTCCAGTCGTGGGGCTGGCCAGCCTCGGAGCTTGGGGAGCTGCGGCCCGACCCCGGAGCTCCAGCTCCAGCTCCAGACCGGTGGACAGTCGGGATATCGGGAGCTCACGGGTCCGGGTGAGAGACCGCTCTCCGGAGCTCCCGCAACACAGCTTCTCCAGCCCGTGTCGCGGGGTTGGAGCGACCCGGAGCGGGGCCATACATCGCCCGGCGTGGCTCTAATGGCCGCGGGACTTTTCCAGCGGGACATTCCAGCTCCCGCCGGGGGCTCCAACGTTATGACTTTTGGGCCTAGAGCGGGGCCGTACATCGCCCGGCGCCGCCTCAATTGCCATGGGACTTAACACCGCCCGCCTGGGGCTTCGACCTCAAGAGAGAATTGGTGCAGGGGAGAGAGAAGACTTTGCCTTCCATCACAGTGAGGAGGTGATTCACTGTGATGGATGTTTGTGTGATTTGAATTGTTGTGTGTTTTTTTTATGAATTGTTCTGTTTGTATGGCTTGTAGAAACGGAGTTTCGTTCGAGCCTCTCTGAGGTTCGAATGACAAGTAATAAAATTAAATCAAAGCGTAGGCTTGGCGATCGTTTTGCCGAACACCTCCACTCGGTCCGCAATAACCAACCCGACCCCACGGTGGCTCAGCACTTCAACTCCCCCTCCCATTCTGTATCCAACCTCTCTGTCCTGGGCCTCCTCCACGGCCAGAGTGAGCAACACCGCAAATTGGAGGAACAGCACCTCATATTCCGCTTGGGGAGTCTGCATCCTCTTGGCATGAACATCGAATTCTCTCAATTCTCTGACCCTTGCTGTCTCCTCCCCTTCCTACCTCTCCCTCAGCCCTCGGGCTCCTCCTCCTCCTTTGTCCTTTCTTCCCCCCGCCTCTCCCCACCCCCCATCAGTCTGAAGAAGGGTTTCGGCCCGAAACGTTGCCTATCTCCTTCGCTCCATAGATGCTGCTGCACCCACTGAGTTTCTCCAGCATTTTGTGTACCCTCGATTTTTCAGCATCTGCAGTTCCTTCTTTAACACTTCTCAGGATCCAGGTCAGTTACCCAATGCTAATTTAGCACAGTATTGTGTCATTGGGTGCTGAATAAGTTATGTTGAATGCATGCATCAACAAGTCTAAACCAAAGAAAGAACATTAATTGGTGGAAATTATAACTTTAACTTTCCTATTTGTCCATTTTATTTGAGAAAAATACAAACCTTGTGCAAGTGTAAATATTGGCTCTGGTTTGATATGTGTCCTGTGTCAACATTTCTCTGCAGTTTTCACAAGTAGGTTTAATAAGCGAGTTCGGTATTCTGACTGAGCATGCCCAGGTCATAGGTCACTAGCTATAAACAGTCTTGGCAATGGTTGTGCTGCTTGCGTTTCGTCCGTGGTCGGGGTTCGTGGTCAGCGTCCACTCTCCGTCACTGCAGCTGCTGTTAGGCCATCCCCATCCCCTCGCAGGTGTCCCGTCCCTGTCTGGAGATGTCCGCGGTAGCCCTAGGCTGGCGGGGCGGTCCTGGACTTGCAGCCGGTGCTGCAGCCGCTGGCTCCTGCTCGGATCTGCCTGAACAGCCGGGTTGGCCGGCAGCCCTCCACCTCCACCCCCCTCCCCTCAGTCCGACACCGAGATCCTGGTGAAGATGGGCAGCCGCCGGCCCTGCTTGAAGATGGGCGACCCGGAGCCGCTGCTCTGGAGTCGTCCTGGTTGGAGAGAGTCTGCAGATGGGCTACCGCTGGAGCTGCTGGTGCTGTTGGTGGTGCTGGTGGCAGCAGCAACCTCCTCCCACCTCCCTTGCCTCGCCCCAAGCCCAGAGCCAGCTGCAACTCCAGGTCGGGGCTGAGCGCAGGCTGGCGCTCTGGAGCAGGCGAGTCCGGGGCCCTCACTCCTCCTCGGGGTTGTGGATGAAGTGGCAATGGGTACTATAGGGGCAGAAGCCGATGGTATGGCTTGTACTTGGGGTGGCGGCCGAGGGAATGCAGCTCGGCCAGGTCGCTGTAGCGGCCCATCGGGCAGCGGATTCCTCTGGAGTTAGAGCGGGGTTAGCTGGAGTTGATGCTGGCTGTGGGGCTGTGGGCTCTCCGTGCTGGCTGTGGGCCTGGGGCCGCTAGTGTCGTCGGATGGGGCTGTTGGTTGGCCCGGCGGGAGAGGCAGAGGTGGGCGAGGCTCCCTCATTCCCTTCCCCTTTGTAGCTCTCCCACAGCCCATTGTCTCCGTCTCTTCCTTTCTTCTTCCCGCCCTCCCGCCCCCACATCAGTCTGAAGAATGTTCTCGACCCGAAACGTCGCCTATTCCTTCGCTCCATAGATGCTGCCTCACCTGCTGAGTTTCTCCGGCACTTTTGTCTACATTCAATTTTTCCAGCATCTGCAGTTCCTTCTTAAACATGATCATTCCCACAATACGTTCTCAATGCATGGAATGCTGCTAGGATTTCCAAATAGTTGATGCCATACGTTTGGCCATGTCTCAACTCATCCTCATTCCACCTACCACCACAACTATTACTGGCTTTAGGATCATTGTAAATAGCCGAGGGGCTGATTACCCATTAGATGGAGCATTAAACTGCCACAACTGGCCTTGCCAGATAAACGCCAGATATTTCCTGTGATTCTCATGTATCGGTACAGAATAGTGCGGATCTTTGGTAGGGATGATATGCATGCCGGTAGTCGTGAGTCTTATCCACAGAGGGTGTCTTTACCATACCCACGGCAGCCTTGTATTCCTCTTGCAAGTCTTTTACTTGCTTGCTCAAATCTTCTCCGAAAAGATACTTTGCACATTGAACATTGCTTTCTTTGCACAAATGTGCATAGTTTGGGTTTATCTCAGGCCTTATGCAATCCTTGCGAACACAGTTGAGCTCAAACTGCGCATTACACAGTAGTGCTAAGGCGTCTTGCTCCAATTCAGACAGTTGTGTTCCATCCACTGACCTTGCAAACGCTGAAATCCCTTGTCAGAGCTCTCTGAACCCGCTGGAGTTTTAGGTCTTTTGACTTTATTTGGCCATTCAGATTGTCCAGATGGTGGCATTAACCGTAGGTACGTCAGATTGTCCGGATGGTGGCATTAACCGTAGGTAACTAACATCAACATGCTAGTTATCAGGACTAGCAAACCTTTCAGCAGTGTCCTGCATGTTCTTCTCATTCAACTGGTGTGAAGTCAAGTATACAATGCTACTTGCCAGTTCTGCCTCTAACGGTTCAGCTATCCCCCAGGGGATGGCAAATTTTGTCCCGAGTGCCGGCAGCTCTTTTTTAGTCGTGTTGAAAGGTATTATCTGGTTGTTGAGGGAATTCTAGTTCATTGTCGACTGCCACGCAGTCAGTGTCTGCCATGTAATAATCTCCTGCCTCTGAGCGGGAGATATCATAATCCAGCTGTTGACCGGGTATTGCCACCTCAGATATCTGAATTGAACTGCCTGTATCGGCCGCATGTGTGTGATGCACATCTCCTTCATCCAGCCTCTCAATCAGTTTTTCCAGTCTTGTGGGTCGACTGATAACATCGTCATTGGATATTGAGGCCGTGCCACCCTGGCTAGTATTGTCCTTTTGGACAGCCAGTGTCGACTTGGTCTTCCCCGAGCTGCTCGTGGTCGCCAAGCTGCTCACTTTTGGAGCTTTTGTGGGGGCCGCTGTGCAGGCCTTGCCTGCCCGCCAGCATCTCCGAGCTTGATACCGACGGCCACTGACCTCGCTGGTTGCCGTCATTCCCCGCTGAATTTTCAGCTGCAGGTTTCCTCGTGTTTCTTGGTTTGTCCATTTTGGAAAACAAACCAGGGTCGAAACAAGTAAGCACAGTTCCTGTGAAAAACCTTGCCTTCAACCGTTAAAGCTCTGATGGAGTATTTCATGGAAATTCCCGATATCAATTTCCCCTTCCGACTCAATCCGTATCTCGCGCCATGCGTCAACGTATTGATGCGCATGCGTACTGGCGGATTCTTCACGTCGTCTCATCACTCTTCGAAATAAAATCTATCTCTCAGGCAAAAGATGTACTCGTGTGCAATGTGACCTAATTTTATCATTGAAACAGTTACATTCTTATTCCTGTAAATCACTTCTGGCATTTTGTTTCACTTATCTGCTAACATCAAGCTGAAACTTAATTCCTCATCCTGTAAAATAAAAGGCCCATGAGTAGCCACAGCCTTGTACGTTGAAGCAGCTTTAACTGGAGCTGTCAGGTTTCTTCTGGTGTTATTTGAACCACATCTGTCTTGACCATATAGAAACAAGGAAGTGCAAATGCTGGTTAACAAAACACCACAAAATACTGGAGCAGAAACAAGGAACTGAAAATGCTAGTTATTACACAAAGTGCTGGAGTAACTCAGCAGATCAGGCAGCATCTCTGTGAGAACATGGATCGGTGATGTTTCAGGTCAGGATCCTTCTTCAGACGTGACTGTGACCAATGAGGCATTTATCTTCTTCCACTGATCTGCTTCTTAAAGCGTTTATCAGTGATCCCTTGAGAAAACAGTTTGTTGTTGCAAACTGCCAGAATATGATAACGGTAGGGCCATAAACGGAGGCCGTTCTGCTCGGAGTCTCTACAGTAGCTGTGCCAAACTTCAATGGGTGCCTCAGCCGCTCTGACCCTTACAGTGTGGGCAGATCTGAGCATCAGTCAACGACAAAGCAGGGCACGTCACACCACCCGACCCTCTACCCCACTCACTCTCTTGCCACTTACTGTCTCTACACTTAGCAGTTCAAGCCCAGAATGTTTTAAATTAGATGAATAAAGTCAACCTACTATGCAGAGACACAAGAAAATAAACTTCCTGTTGCTGTCAACAACAAAGGCTGAAGCATGCTCGGTGATTAAGAGGTTGAAATGAGTGAGAGCAGACACTATTCATGTGCTTTCATGAGCAATGTGACTTGATTGCCAAATAGTTGATGTGGACTTTCGACATTTCAACTTATTTTTCAGATTGTTGTCAGCATGTGACCCGAGAACCCAGAGTCATTTCACATTCTCAGCTGACAAACCCTGGTGGAGAAATCATGCACAAATCATGGTTTTAACAGAAAAAGCCTGATCTTTATATCTTTATATCTTGTCTGATCTTTATATCTAGTTAATAATAGGCTCTGGGACTTTCCAGCTGTGCTGCTGGTTGAAAGGAAACGCCCAGTGCTGAGTTGAACTTTGGTAAATGCAAATAAACCCTCAGGATCAGCTACTTTTATTTCAGAACTTAAGGAATAGGAGCCATTCAGTCCCTCATACCTGTTCTTGCCATTCACTTAGATAATAGCTGATCTTCTACCCCACAGCATTTCTCTTGCAACCACCTGCAGTCACGATGGCCTTGCAGCGAATGCAGCGCCGGAGACCCGGGTTTGATCCTAACTATGGGTGCTGTCTGTACAGAGTTTTACGTTCTCCTTGTGATCCGTGTGGGTTTTCTCCGAGATCTTCAGTTTCCTCCCACACCCCAAAGACGCACAGGTTTGTAGGTTAATTGGCTTGGTAATTGTTCCTAGTGCGTGTAAGATAGTGTTGGTGTGTGGGTCTGCTGGTCGGCGCGGACCCGGTGGGCCGAAGGGCCTGTTTCTGTGCTGTATCCCAAAACTAAACTGAACCCCATGTCCCTCAATCTCAGAATAAAATGAACTAATTATCTGTTTTGAATGTTCTTGGCAGCCAATGCTGCACAGCCCCCAAGAATGTGTTAACTAATCCTCAAACCTTCCCGTATAACATCTGTCATTCTGGTTCCTCCAATTGTTCTTAGTAATCTCTATCATCTTATCAAAGCTCTGAACTTCTGAACATTCAAACACATCACATTCACCGGTTCTTCCCCATCTCTTCTATTGGCCATCATTTAACTCAAATTCAGGAAATAAAGAGTTCCTTACCTCAGTGTTAAATGGTTGAATCCTTCCCCTAGTTGAAGAGTCCACACAACCTACTGTATTTTCCAACGTTCTTCAAGATCATAGACATATGTGCACAACTTTAAAACTTTGTTGTTGTTACTTTGACTGGAATGTACCTTAATGATTGTAGATATAAGAAACTGCAAGTGCAGGTTTAGAAAAAAAAAGTGCTGGAGTAACTCAGTGGGTCAGACAGCATCTCAGGAGAACATGGATAGGAAACCACCTATCCATGTTCTCCATAGATGATGAATCTTATATTGCTCGAACGAAAGTAAATTCCGACTGCAACATTATTTCAGAAAATCATCTGTGAGAAAAGTTCTGGTTAATACAATTGCCAAGATATTATTAAAAGGAAATTAAAACACAGAGGTTAAAATCCAAGTATATCGATTTCTCAATATTCAGTACAAAGAGCTGCAAGTCCCAAGCAACAGTTCAATACAACATTAAAGATAAAGCTCTAAAAGGCCCAATAGTGCTTTCCCGTGTGAATGTGAATCATGTACCAGTTCTGTCTTTTCACCGCTCAGCAAATCATTCACCTGGGTGCTATTTTTCCTGGAGACAATTGCAGGCTCCTTGTTCCGCCATGGGACTTGCCCAATGAACACAACTTGTTCTCTCTCCGGGGCTGCGACAGGGATTTGTGTTTAAACCTGCGAGCTTGTACTAGTCAGAGTGTCTCATTCTTGCATGAGTTCCCCACAGAATATGGCCATCCCGCTCTGTGCAGAGACAGAAGAATATTTATATAGCAGCGCGGCTTGGCAAAGAGTTCGAGCTTGGTCCAATGCCAAATCTGCCCAGCGCATGGATCGGGAGAACACAATGCAGAATATTTTGTTTGAACGAGCAGGTGGCTTGCAGAGAAACAAACACTAAATGGATAACCCTCAAAACCAAATCAAAGGTTCTGCTGGTTTTTCCACTGTGCAGTGACAAGTTGTTGCTAGTTCTTTTCATGTTTCAAAACAGAGCACAGGATGCTTGCAATATTGAGTGCAAAAATGCACGTTAGCTATTCACCTGGCCGCAACCGACATTGTTTTTTTGATCCTCTCGATGATTGATTTTTCAGATGTGTGTGTGTATGTGTGTGTGATTGTGGTGTGTGAGTGTGTCTGTGCGAGGTGGTGTGTGTGTGTGAGGTGGAGGGTGTGTGAGTTCAATAAACAACAATTAGTACAAATAATATAGTCTTTTGTAGTTCATAGCTATTCGCTATGTTTAATAGCCTGATGGCTGACAGGAAGAAGCTGTTCCTGAATGAGCGTGTGAGTGCATGTGTGTGTGAGTGCATGAGGGTGCATTCTGCTTGAAATGCTGTGAAATTGGATTTGCTGGCCTACATTCTGCTTGGGGTGCTGTGAGGTTGGACTTGTTACCTGCACCCTGCTTGGAGTGTTGTGATGTTGGACTTGCTGCCTGCACTCTGTTTGGAGTGTTGTGAGATTGGATTTGCGGCCTGCACTCTGCTTGCTGTGAGGTTGGACTTGCTGCCTGCACTCTCCTTGGAGTGCTGTGAGATTGGATTTGCGGCCTGCACTCTCCGCTTCCAGTGCTGTGAGATTGGATTTGCAGGCCTGCACTGAATGATGACTTTTGAGGTAAATTCTCAGATTTTCTTTGTTAAAATTTGATCACTCAATCTCTCTATATTAAAATTGTCTCTTTTTTTAAATCAACAGCAAAAAGACATCAAGAGGCAGTGAGCAGCAGAACACAACAAGAGACACACCAAGAAAAAACTTAATAAATCTCATCTTTAACATTTAAATTGTTGTTATATTTTAAGTCATTCACATTTTAAACTTTAATAAATCCTTTTTCCACTTGCAATGCCTGCATGTTCTTCATCACAATGGGAACCTAATAGGCAGGAATGGCTGCGCTGTCGGTGAGCCACTAAAAGTGCATGGGGGGAGGTTGAGGGGAGATGGACTGAATCCTTGGGGGGGGGGGTGAAGGGGAATGGCAAGGAGCAGAGTGGGGGGGGGGGTGAAGGGAGAAGGGGTGACTGAGTGAACTGCCACCACACCAGCCATGAGTGACTGCACTGCCAGCCCACCAGCCATGAGAAAGTGAACTGCCAGCCCACCAACTGTAAGTGACTGAAGTGCCAGCCCACCAGCCATGACTTAGTGAACTGCCACCCCCCCAGCCATGACTCACTGATCTGCAAGTCCAATAATCCACTCAGTCCACATTGTCCATACTAGCCCTCTGGAAACCAGTCCCTTCAGCGCAAAACACCCACACTAGCGCTCTAGAGATCCACGCAAGGATCGACTTTCCTCCTTCATTGCTGTGATCTAAAAAAAGATGAAAATGTCTAAAATTGATTGTCCAGCCTCTCCCCCTTCTCTCTCACAGAGTCTGTCACCTGTTTTCGGCAGAATATCTGGCAGTTTCTCAGCTGGCAGCCCACCAGATCTGAGTTACTGAGCTGCCAGCCCGCCAGGCCGGAGTGACTGAGCTGCCAGGCCGGAGTGACTGAGCTGCCAGGCCTGAGTGACTGAGCTGCCAGGCCTGAGTGACTGAGCTGCCAGGCCTGAGTGACTGAGCTGCCAGGCCTGAGTGACTGAGCTGCCAGGCCGGAGTGACTGAGCTGCCAGGCCGGAGTGACTGAGCTGCCAGGCCTGAGTGACTGAGCTGCCAGGCCGGAGTGACTGAGCTGCCAGGCCGGAGTGACTGAGCTGCCAGGCCGGAGCGATTGAGCTGCCAGGCCGGAGCGACTGAGCTGCCAGGCCTGAGTGACTGAGCTGCCACGCCTGAGTGACTGAGCTGCCAGGCCTGAGTGACTGAGCTGCCACGCCTGAGTGACTGAGCTGCCAGCCCAAGAATCCATTCGGCTCACAATGTCCATACAAGCCCTCAGGAAACCAGTCCCTTCAGGCCACAAGACCCATGCTAGCGCTCCAGAACCCCCCTCCCCCCCGCCCCGCTGGCCAGCAATATTGGAATTGGTGGAGAGGTGGAATATTGCATGGGGGATCAGCCTTCCCGTGTGAAGCTGGGACCCAATAGGTCCCACTCAGTCTAGTATCCTTCTAAATCTTTCCTATCCATGTACGTGTCCAAATGTATTTAAAATGTTGTGATTGTACCTGCCTCAACTACCTCCTCTGGCAGCTTGTTCCATATATCCACCACCCTCTGGGTGAAAAGCTGTCCCTAAAGTTCTCATTAATTTTTCCCCTCTCACCTTAAGCTATTTCATTTGGTTTTCAATGCAATTTCCCGTCCCTGGGTAAAAGACACTGTGTATTGGCTCTATCTATTCCCCTCATGATTTTCTACACCCCCATAAGATCACCTCTCATCCTCCTGCGCTCCAAGGACTAAATTCCAAGGCTTGTCAACCCCTCGAGTCCTGTCAACATCCTCATAAATCTCTGCATCATTTCCTGCTTAACAACATATTTCCTATAGCAGGATGACCAAAAGTGAACACAATACTCTACATGTGGCCTCGTGTGCTGGTCTGTAGGTTAATTGGCCTCTGTAGATTGACTTGAGTCTAGGGAGAGGATGCTAAAGTGGAATAACATAGAACTAGCGTGAACTGGTAATCGTGGACTCGGTGAGCTGAAGAGCCTGTTTCCAAGCTGTATCTAAAACTAAACTAAACTAAATTATTTTTATTTATGATCCCAAAGAACATTGGAAAAGATTAAGTGTTATAGACCTATCCTGATAGGTAATTGGGGTCAAGGAAAGAGCGTTCACATCGCGGTCCTTTTTTCACCACCACGCACAAGAAGGGTAAGACAGACACCATTGTATGCAGATGCCAAGAAGTGTGTTCTGCTCTGGCCGATCAACTACTAATCTTGTGTGTGTGGATTATAGAAATGGAAAATTATTATTATTTGAAGAGTTACAAGATATTTTTGGATTACCTTCACAACATCATTTTAGGTATTTACAAATTAGAGATTTTATTAAATGTAACACATACGACTATAAAAATAAAGGACCAGGCTTATTAGATGAAGTGTTTAATTTACATCCAAATACGGATAAGCTTATAGCTTATATCTATAATATTATTTTAGATAAAGAGAACCCAACAACTGAAACATATCGTCAAGCATGGGAAAATGAAATTGGATTACCTATAACGAAAGAAACTTGGGAAGAAAGCTTACAAAGAATACATTGGTGTTCTTTGAATGCCAGACATACATTGATACAATTTAAAGTTATATATAGATTACACTACTCGAAAACCAAATTAAAAAGTATTTTTCCTAACCTTTCCTCTATTTGTGATAAATGTAAGAATTTTGAAGCAAATTTAATACATAGTTTTGTAACATGTCCACGGTTGAATTTTTATTGGATTGAAATTTTTAAAGTTATTTCGGAAGTCCTTAAGGTTAAACTTGACCCAGACCCAAAATTAATAATATTTGGAATCCCGGAGCCAAATTTGGTACTTACAATTAATCAAAGAAATTTTTTTGATTATTGTTTAATAATTGGGAAAAAAATGATACTTAAATTTTGGAAGGGAACATTATCCCCAACAATTAAAATGTGGAAAGCAGAGATGTTGGAGACGTTGAATTTGGAAAGAATTAGATTTGTCCTTTTGGACAAGTATAATTCTTTTGAATTGATATGGTCTCCATATATACAGTATTTAGAGAAGTAGCTATTCTTGGAATCACGGCTTCGACGGGCACCCTATGGATCCGATGCGAATAACTTACCTATAATTGATAATATTGTGTATTTATTAGAGATATTTCTGAATGAAATAGTATCTCGTACAATGTCTTTAGTTCTTGTTTATATATATATATATATATATATGTAATATTATTGTTTTTCAAATTATCTTTTTAATTTTTAATTGATATATGTGCGAAAATTTTTATTTTTATTCTATTCCCTTTTATTTTTCCTTTTTTCTTTATTCTTTTATATATCTTTTTCTTTATTTCCATAAAAATAGAAGATATTATGTATTGATATGCTATTTGTAGTAATACTGAATTAAGGTGTTAGTTTATAAAGTAAGCTATATATTGTAAACTATTTACTTCAAATAAAAAAAATATTATATAGAAACTTCTCTGTGTGAGAAGGAACTGCAGATGTTGGTTTACACCGAAGGTAGACACAAACAGCTGGAGTAACTCAGCGGGACAGGCAGCATCTCTGGAGAGAAGGAATGGGTGACGTTCCTGGTCTGGACCCTTCTTTAGACTGGTTAGGGATAAGGGAGACGAGAGATATAGACGATGATGTGGAGAGATAAAGAAGAATTAATCAGTTCTTCTCTCTTTTTATTAAAAAAAAATTATTAGAGAGAAAATGATTCATTTGATAATATTAATAATGTATGATTGTTGTATACGAAATATTGTTATCATAATATGTGTTTGCTAATTCACTGCTTACCTACTCTAATAAAAATATATATTAAAAAAAAAAATTTTTCCCCTCTCACCTTAAGCTATTTCATTTGGTTTTCAATGCAATTTCCCGTCCCTGGGTAAAAGACACTGTGTATTGGCTCTATCTATTCCCCTCATGATTTTCTACACCCCCATAAGATCACCTCTCATCCTCCTGCGCTCCAAGGACTAAATTCCAAGGCTTGTCAACCCCTCGAGTCCTGTCAACATCCTCATAAATCTCTGCATCATTTCCTGCTTAACAACATATTTCCTATAGCAGGATGACCAAAAGTGAACACAATACTCTACATGTGGCCTCGTGTGCTGGTCTGTAGGTTAATTGGCCTCTGTAGATTGACTTGAGTCTAGGGAGAGGATGCTAAAGTGGAATAACATAGAACTAGCGTGAACTGGTAATCGTGGACTCGGTGAGCTGAAGAGCCTGTTTCCAAGCTGTATCTAAAACTAAACTAAACTAAATTATTTTTATTTATGATCCCAAAGAACATTGGAAAAGATTAAGTGTTATAGACCTATCCTGATAGGTAATTGGGGTCAAGGAAAGAGCGTTCACATCGCGGTCCTTTTTTCACCACCACGCACAAGAAGCACAAGAAGGGTAAGACAGACACCATTGTATGCAGATGCCAAGAAGTGTGTTCTGCTCTGGCCGATCAACTACTAATCTTGTGTGTGTGGATTCGATAAGAAGATAGGTAATTGAATTAATGAATCCACACTAAGGTGGACAAATACAGCAGGCTACACAATTCAGTGAACTAAAATGATTTAATATTTAAGGAAGATAAAAGATGTAAAGGTAATGGTAAATGAGTATGTAGGTTTTGAACTCAAACTTTAGATGTTGAAGAATTCGTGGTTGAATTTGTTGTGTGCAGAGAACGATGTGCACACTGGAGTTCAGCTATGACTGGACGGTAAGGATTTAGAACTGTAAGTCCGGAAAGTTCGGGGTGACGGGTTAGGCCAAATTGTACTCTATAGCAATAGAAATGGTGATAATTGCTTATACTGTTAATGGTTATATTCCTTATTTATATTACTCCAAAAGCAATTGAATAATTCCCTGACAACTTGAACCGGAACAGTTAATGAGAGACCAGAGCAGGTAGACACAAATGCTGGAGTAACTTAGCGGGTGAGGCAGCATCTATGGAGAGAAGGAATGGGCGATGTTTTGGATCAAGACCCTTCTTCAGACCATTTGTTCCTGGTCTGCTGCGAATTGTGAAAAGAGGCAAAGTGAAAGGGTGTAGAATATCTAATATGACTGTATCTACAAGTAATTTAACAACCCTGTTCCACCCACGCCCTCTGCCCATTCATGTGTATCCAGAACCAGTTTGCATTTCTCGCTTTACCTGTTTCTGTTTCTGAACCCAAATTCCCCTCTGTTTGCATATTTTGCCAGTAGATTTGGAAGACTTTGCAGAGGCGTCACCGGTGGCATTTTGCCATAACTTTGAGTTCTTTGCTGCAGTAGTCCATGGCGATAAAACACAATGGAGGCTGAGAATACTGCTACCTGCTAGACTACAAGCTTTACACTGAGTTTGAGTTTGAGATCTTATTCAGATACTCTCAGATCTCAGGTTACTGGAGATCACAGTGGATTTCCACATTGATGTTTGGCTTCACCGAGACGTGGCTCCTAAAGTATGGAAGCAATCCGCTTATTCCAAGGTCCTTCCATGGAATGGTGCCATGCATTGGCTTTGAATTGATGGAAAACATTAGCGTTCCAGAGGGTAAGTGCAGGGCACATTTCCTTGTGAGCTTCAGTTGAGTCAACATTAAGTTGGAGCTTGCCCCTGGGCATTCATGTACTCATGCATGCATGGCCTGTCCCCTGCAGTTCTGAAGCTGAAGTAAATTTTGTGTGGAGGCTGAACGGTTCCATTCTCCTCCTGCAGGTTAGCTTCACCTCGGCAGGGAGCTAGTTGAAGGTGATGATGATTGAACAGAGGGCTGGAGCAATGACACACCTACCTAAGGCACAGTCCGCACTAGGACTGGGGGTGTGGTGGATCTAAGGGTCATAATGACAACTTGACGTGGCACGGTGGCACAGCGCTAGAGTTGCTGCCCGACATCACCAGAGACTCAGCTTCGATTCTGCCCGCAGGCGTTGTCTGTATTGTGTTTGTACATTCTTCCTATGACCACGTGGGCTTTCTCCGGGTCCTCCGGTTTCCTCCCACATACCAAAGATGTACAGGTATGTGGGCTAATTGGGTTTGGTAAAATTGTCCCTTGTGTATAGGATAGTGCTTGTGAATGGAGTGATCACTGGTCGGTGAGGACTCAGTGGGTGAAGGGCTTCTTACTTTGCTGTATCACTAAATTCAAAAGACTTGCATGTTGTAGCAAAAATGAACCAAGATTTCTTAGGGCAGCCAAACCTGAGAAAAATTGTGTAGGGTAGCCCCTCATGTTGGACAGCCACAGTGTCAGGGGAAGGGAGGGATTGCATCTTTCCCCTGTGAAACTATAATTCCAGAACTTATCCTGAAGCTTCTCCATGTGGAGCGAGGACTGATAAAAGATTGACCAGCTGAGCATTCTTACACCCAAAGCCTTTCAGGAATGAATCCAGACTTGGTGGAACCACATTGGCTGTTTCTCAGTGGAGTCGTAGGCCTAAAAGTTTTAGTTTTTAGAGACACAGTTTGGAAAAGGCCCTTCGGCCCATCGAGTGCATGCCGCCCAGCGATCACCCGTTCACATTAGTTTTATGTTATCCCACTCCCTGTAGTCCCTTTATGTAGACCACTCCCTGCACACTAGTGGGTATTTACAGAGGCCACTTAACCTAAAAACCTTAACCTAAAAGTCTTTTTACGTCCTAAATATGCCCAGGCCGGGGAAGAGGAAACAGTTAGATTCCAGCCAGTGCTGGTCATGTGGTTTGCTCGTTCCACATCTTGTGTGTGTCATTGCATGAGTGGTTCTTGCAGCATTTCCTCCATCTCACATCCTGGTTCTATTTAAAGCTCCTTTGCTTCCTTGTGTCATGCTGAGATGGTCCGTTTGTACATTTGAATGTTTCAAAACTTCCTTCACCGTAGAGCTGTGTAGGAAGGAATTTTCATGGTTGTTGCAGAGTGAGCTGAGGACTGTACGTTCAGAGGGGGAGAGATTAGAGTAGGTAAGGGTCTGATGAAAGGGCCTCGACCCAAAACGTCACCCATTCCTTCTCTCCAGAGATGCTGCCTGTCCCGCTGAGTTACTTCTGCATTTTGTGCCTATCTTCACTGGACAGCCGCCTCTCTCGATCTTGGTTTAACTAATTAAATGACACCATGCTCACAAATAATTGTCCCCAACACACACACACACACACACACGCACACACACACACACACACACACACACTGAGAAAAGGGTGGGCGGACACACTCATCCTTGTCTCTGTTTATTCATCATCTGTCCTCACTGATTCATCTTTTCACTTGGTTTCCCCTACTTCTTTTTCCTCACCCTTGTTTCATTTCTTCAGTTCCCATCCCTCCCCCCCTCTCATATTCATTTATTTATTTCCATAAACTGCCCGCATTCTCTTCCACGCCCATCACTTCACTTTGACACAATAGCTGGAGTAACTCAGTGGGTCAGGCAGCATCTCTGGAGAAAAGGAATAGGTGACGTTTCAGGTCGAGACCCTTCAGATGCCCTGAAGATGTCAGAATCTGAAGGAGGGTTCCGACCCGAAATGTCACCTATTCCTTTTCTCCAGAGATGTTGCCTGACCCACTGAGTTACTCCAGCATTTTGTGTCTATCTATGGTGTAAACCAGCATCTGTAGTTCCTTCCCCCACACCTCACTCTGACATTCCCCCATTCCCTCACTCTTCCCTTCCTCACTATTCCTCTTCCCCAAATCTCCGCGCACATTACCTGATAGCTGGTCATCCTCCCTCCCCACTCCTTGTCCTGCGTTCCTCTTACAGTTCCTTCTGTAGGGTGAAGCCCCGGAAAGCACCCGGCCCTGATGGTGTGCCTGGCCACGTTCTCAACACCTGGACAGACGAACTGGCTGGAGTTTTCATGGACACGTTCAACCTCCCACCACTAGGGTTCAATGTTTCCACCTGCTTTAAAAGGATATCCAAAAATATCAAAAGGGGCCGAAGAAGATCAAGGTGACATACGTCAATGACTAGCAACCCGTGGCACTCACGGCCTTTGTGATAATGACATACTTAAATTTGCCGACCATCAACAGTGGCTGTGATCTTGCTAGCTCTCCACTCTGCGTTAGACCGCTTGGACAATAGGAACAAATAGATCAGGCTGCTGTTCATTGATTACAGCTCGGCAATGAGCACCATCATCCCCTCCAAACTCATCACAAATCTCAGGGTATATAGACAGATAATGCTGGAGTAACTCAGCGGGACAGGCAGCATCTCTGGAGAGAAAGAATGGGTGCCATTTCGGTTGAGACCCTTCTTCAGACATATTCTACTGCCAAACTCAAGGGACCAGTCTCTGCTCCTCTCCATGCAACTGGATCCTTGACTTCCTTCACGGCTGACCTCAGTCGGTACGGATTGCCACTGAACCATCCCACCACAACCACCGAGCAGTCCTGAACTACTATCAGACTATCTTTGATCAGGCTTTATTGGCTTTACTTTGCACTAAATGTTATCTGTACACTGTGGATGGCTGAATTGTAACATGTATCGTCTCTCCGCTGACTGGTTAGTACGCATAAGCTTTTCACTGTACCTGGGTACATGTGACAATAATGTAACTGATAACTGACAGTGCTTTCTCCTCACTGCCCATCAGCCCAGGGGCACCTCAAGGCTGCGTGCTCAGTCCCCTGCTCTACTCGTAACTATAGTCTTACACAGCTCCAACACTATCTTCAAATTTGCAGTTGATACCTCTGTTGTTGGCCGAATAACAGTTAACGCAACGAGTACAGGAAGGAGACCGATAACCTGATAGTTAACAGTGAGCGTCAACGAGTATATGAAGGAGACCGATAATCTAATGCCAGATCATTGACTTCATGAAGGAGTCGCCCACATATCTGCCTTTGGCAATTTCCTGTGTGTACACATCTCTGATGATCTGTTCTGGGCTCAGACACAGACATTATCATAAAAACCGCCCCCCAACGCCACAGAAACAAGCTGCACTAATCGCAACCCTTCCTCACCCCTCCACCCCACAGAAGCACTGCCACCTTCGCTCTACTCTGGTTACTCTACATACTTCGTTTCTTACACCATCATCGTCTAGTTTACAAGAAATAACTGACAATTTATTGTACATTGATCATGGTTATTGCATCTAATGTTCCTGTAAAGCTGCAGCAAGTGAGAATGTCTTTGTTCCTGTTCAAATGAGGAATAAACACTTGTGTCTCGAACATTGTTTTAAATGAGGGTTTTTAATGTTGAACAGGACGTCCGCGCCGCCCTGTGGTGCTTTTACAGATGGACAACACCTTGTAAAGAAGGGTCTCGACCCGAAACGTCGCCTATCTCCTTCGCTCCTTAGATGCTGCTGCACCCGCTGAGTTTCTCCAGCTTTTTGTGTAACCCTCGATTCTCCAGCATCTGCAGTTCCTTCTTTAACACCTTGTAAAATGTCCGGCTCAGGAGGCCCTTCAGCCCATCTTGTCCACGTCGTTTCATAAAGAATTGTGCAGCAACATCCCAATCTTGCAGCACCCAATCTGTGACTCAATCCGCAGGTCATGACTCTTAAAATACACAACCAGGTTCCGTTCAAATGCGACAAGGTCTTGATTGATTGAAAGATACGGCAGGAAACGGGCTTCTTGGTCCACTGAACCCACCGACTATCGATCAACTGTCCACACTAGGTCTACATTATCCCACTTTCTCTGCACACTGGGGATAATTTAATGGAAGGCAAACACCCTACAAACCTGCAAATCTTTGGGTTGCGAGGAAAACCCAGAACTGGAGTAAACCCATGCGGGCACAGGCAGCGCCCAAGATCGGGATCGAACCCGGTCTATGGCACTGTGAGCCAACTGTGAGCCACTGTGCTGCCGTCTTCTGCTTTCCTGCCCTTTGAGGCAGTGAGTTCCAGATTCCACAGCCCTCCCCCATCCTCTGTGTGGAAGGAAAATCCTCTCTCCAGATGGGTCTCGACCCGAAACGTCACCTTGTAGCGAGGCCAGACTGGTTGAGCAAAGGGAATTTTATTTTCAATAAAAACGAAAGTAAACTCGTGAAGTTCGACTCTGACTGAACTAACAATAACAGCTCCAGTTACTAGAAGGAGCGTTGACTGATTAACACACCCTAGATAATCAGTGCCACAACAACCTATTCCTTTTCCCCAGACCTGCTGCCTGACCCGCCGAGTTACTCCAACATTTTGTCCCCATTCTTATATTCTTTGTCTCGGTTGATAAAGGAAATCATGTCTTTTTAATCACCTTATTAACAATCATCTGCAAGCTTTATCTAACCTGCTACATTACTCATATGCAGAGTAAAAAGCAGGGAACCAGGTTCTGAAGTTTGTGGCTTCCATTCATTAAATGCATTAGACAGCGATAACCCCGTCTGCCACTGAGTCAATTTGGATCCAAGTATATTGATTTCTCAATATTCAGTATAAAGAGCTGTAAGTCCCAAGCAACAGTTCAATGCAACATTAAAGATAAAGCTCTAAAAGGCCCAACAGTGCCTTCCCGTGTGAATGTGACTCACGTACCAGTTCTGTCTTTTCGCTGCTCAGCAAATCATTCACCTGGGTCTCCAGGGTCATTTTTCCTGGAGACAATTGTAGGCTCCTTGTTCCGCCATGGGATTTGCACAATGGACACAACTTGTTCTCGCTCCGGGACTGCGACAGGGTTCGGCGTTTAAACCTGCGAGCTTGCACTAGTCCGAGTGCCTCATTCTTGCATGAGTTCCCCACAGAATATGGCCATCCAGCACTGTGCACAGACAGAAGAATGTTTATGTTGCAGAGGAGCTTAGCTATGAGTTCGTCCTTGGTCCAATGGCAAATCTGCCCTGGGCATGGATCGGAAGACCACACTGCAGAATATTTTGTCTGAAAGAGCAGGGGACCTGCAGAGAAACAAACATCAAAGATTCTGCTGGTTTTTCCCCTATGCAGTGACAAGTTATTGCTAGTTCTTTTCATGTTTTAAAACAGAACACAGGATGCTTGCAGTATTGTGTTCACGTCATTTCTGTCTCAATTATGCAAAAATGCACATTAGCTATTCACCTGACCACAACCGACATTGTTATTTTGATCCTCTAGATGATTGATTTTACAGATAATCTCGCTGATGATTTATAAAATTAATATTGCAGGTTTGGAATTTATCTCCAGCAAAGCAAACAAGAGCATTAGTGATGCCAAAATGACTGCAATAAGGGCTGGGAATTTGGCGGTGAATTTGGCGGTGATACGAGGCAAAGTGAAAGGGTGTAGAATATCTAATATGACTGCATCTACAACTAATTAAACAACCCAGTTCCACCCACGCCCTCTGTACATTCATGTGTGTCCAGAACCAGATTGAATTTGTAGCATTTTCTGTTTCTGAACCCAAATTCCCCTCTGTTTGCATATTTTGCCAGTAGATTTGGAAGACTTTGCAGAGGCGTCACCGGTGGCATTTTGCCAGAGCTTAGAGCTGTTTCCTGCGGTAGTCCATGCCTCTAAAATACAATGGAGGCTGAGAACACTGTTACCTGCTAGACTACAAGCTTTGCACTGTTTGAGAGCTTCTTCAGATATTCTTTTCATCAGGTGACTGGAGATCACAGTGGATTTCCACATTGATGTTTGGATTCACCGAGATGTGGCTCCTAAAGTATGGAAGCAATCCGCTTATTCCAAGGTCCTTCCATGGAATGGTGCCATGCATTGGCTTCAAATTGATGGAAAACATTAGCGTTCCAGAGGGTAAGTGCAAGGCACATTTGCTTGTGAGCTTCAGTTAACGAGTCAACATTAAGTTGGAGCTTGCCCCTGGGCATTCATGCACTCATGCATGCATGGCCTGTCCCCTGCAGCTCTGAGGCTGAAGTAAATTTGATGCAGAGGCTGAACGGTTCCATTCTCCTCCTGCAGGTTAGCTTCACCTTGGCAGGGAGCTAGTTAAAGGTGATGATGATTGAACAGAGGGCTGGAGCAATGACACACCTACATAAGCCACAGTCCGCACTAGGACTGGGGGTGTGGTGGATCTAAGGGACATAATGACAACTTGGCGTGACATGGTGGCACAGCGCTAGAGTTGCTGCCTTACATCACCAGAGACCCAGGTTCAATTCTGTCTACAGGCGTTATCTGTATTGAGTTTGTACATTTGTTAGGTACTTCCCCCCTCCCCCCGGTGAATGCTATGTACTTACCTTTCTGTTTCTCTGCAGGCCGTGGCTGGGAGCCAGGAATCAAGGGGTTAACAGCTTCTGTACCCGATTGGCCCAGCTACGTCAGGTGACTCATCGGGAGCTTTAAAAGGCAGAAGCTCCCAGAATTCTCTCTCTCTTCGTGATAGATCCCTGGCGGTCTGAGCTGCAGGAGGCCTGGCCGCATGGCACAGCACTTTGTATATTTGTTGCATACTTTTGTAAATTAATGTTCTAGTGGGACGGTAGCGATGACCTGAGCGTTTTCAGGTATTTTGGTTGCAGTTGGGGCTATGTAGGCAGTTTAGAGTCTTCAGTCCAACGGCCCATTGAGAGGCTCTCTGGAGCACACTTATATATTATTTGATAGCCGATTCTGGTCCCTGACCGTGTTGTTAAAAATCAGATCCGGGTTTTGTTTTAGTGTTACAAAATTAAAGATTGTTTTTTTAATCTAAACTTGGTCCTGGTTTTGATTTGTTACACGACTCTGAGGAACCAGCCTTCAGGAGTCGTAACAAAATGGGGGCTTGTCCTAAGCTTTGAGGACCCTAGACAGTTTGGGGTTTTTTTGGTAGGCTTCTGGTGACTGAGGGAGTTTTTTTCTCTTCCATTTGTGGTGACATTTGTGCACAGGGTTTGGCTGGTTCTTCTTTGGTCCTGACATTTGATATGGAGTTTAAAGTGGATGACTTTATCGACGCTCCCAGTCAGGAGTTGTTTGACAAATGTGCGAAGGAGCAGTTGTTAGTGCTGGCAGACAACTATAAGGTGTCTGTTGAAAAGCATTCGAAGAAAGCGGCTTAAAGTCGGTTTTATGGTTTGCGTTGAAGTGGACTGAGGTATTGCCTGCTGAGGCAGAGAGTCCTCTAGCTTCTACACAGCCTGGTCAGCAAATGGGGGACCTCATTCGATTGAAGGAGTTAGAGCTTGCAATGAAATTGGAGGAGAAAGCCTTAAGAGAGAAAGAGCTTGAGATTAAACACCTCGAGATACGGGAAAAGGAATTGAATGCCGCCTGAGTTCCTCCTGGGGAAAGGGAGTTTGACATGAGCAAGAACATCGCCTGGTTCCCCCGTTGAATGACAAGGATGTGGACAAATATTTCGAAGTGTTTGAACGGGTGGCTCCGTCCTTGAAGTGGCCTAGGGACATGTGGGCCTTGCTCTTGCAGTGTGTCCTTGTGGGTAAAGCACGGGAGGTGTACTCATCTTTATCTCTTGAAAACAGTCTGGATTATGAGTGTGTGAAGTCAACGGTATTAAGGGCTTATGAATTAGTTCCAGAGGCGTACCGGCAGAATTTCCGGCACTTTAGGAAGTTTGATAGTCAGACTTATGTGGAGTTTGCTTGGGAGAAGGAGGCACTTTTTGACAGGTGGTGCGCTTCTCAAGGAGTGAAGGATTTTGGGCTGCTGCGGGCCTTGATGATTATGGAAGACTTTAAGAACTGTCTCCCTGAGAGGGTTGCTACTTACCTTAATGAGCAGAAGGTGACGGAGGTGTCTAAGGCCACGGTGTTAGCAGATGAGTATGTATTGACCCATAAAACTGCGTTTGTTGGGCGATCCTATAGTTTTGGTGCACGGCCGGTTAATCGTGGTGGTGTCGCCGGTGGCAGTGTCAAAGCTGTCTCTGTGCCTGCAAGTGTCAGCACAGTGATACAGGGGGAGGTCCGAGCTGATAAGGTTGACGGAGATCTCAGGACTAAGGAAGGTCCTGTGTGCTACTATTGTAAAGAGAGCGGGCACATCGAAAGGTCGTGTCCCGTCCTGCACAAGAAAAATGCAAAGCCTGTGGTTTTGGTTGGTACACAAAAAGCACCTGTGGTTCCTGGGATGCCTGCGTCTGATGAGTGTTGTAATTATTCTGCGTTCATCACGAAAGGTTTTGTTTCTCTAGAGGATGGGGGTCATAGAGTTCCAGTATCCATCTTGCGTGATACTGGTGCTACTCAGTCATTTATATTGGATAGTGTACTGCCGTTTTCTGGGGAGTGATCGGTTGGGTCCAGTGTCCCTGTGGTAGCATTCGGGTTGGAGGACATGGTAGTGCCTTTGCATACTGTGAGTCTCGAGTCCGAGTTGGTTTCAGGCCGGGTAACTGTTGGGTTACGGCCGTGTTTTCCCATTGCGGCAGTTTCTGTGATTTTGGGGAATGACTTGGCAGGAGGTAGAGTTTTCATTACTCCTGAGGTTACGGCTGTTCAAGTGGTGCAGAGTCCTGATAGATTGGCTATGCAGCATCCGATGGTCTTCACAGATTATGCTGTCACGAGGGCTATGGCTAAGAGCCGGGCAAAGTTTGAAGATGTAGTGGACCTGAGTGAGAGCATTTTTGGGGATCAGAATGATGGATCCTGTGTTGTGAAGGGTGTTTCTACATCTCAAGATGAGGTCTTGTCTGAAAATGTGCTGGTGTCGCTGTCACATGACCGGCTGGTTGAGGAGCAAAAGAGTGATCCAGGTTTATCGGATCTGTTCGACTGCGCGGTGCCTGAGGGGGATATGGATTCCACAGCAAAGGGGTATTTACTGAGGAATGGCTTACTGATGCAAAAGTGGTCTCCCTTGGATATGTCAGGGCATGATGATTGGAGCGTGGTTGATCAGATTGTGATACCTCGTCGGTATGGGGACGAGATACTCAGTTTGGCTCATGATGGACCTCTTGGTGGACATTTGGGGGTCAATAAGATGTATGACCGTATCTTACAGAATTTCTTTTGGCCAGGGTTGAAAAAGGACGTGAAGCAGCACTGTAGGTGTTGTCACATTTGCCAGGTGGCAGGAAAGCCGAACCAATCAATTGTTCCTGCGCCTTTATATCCAATCCCTGTGGTTGGGGAGCCCTTTTTAACGGATTCTAGGTGATTGTGTGGGTCCTTTACCTCGGACAAGGGTGGGCAACAAGTTTTTATTGACAATTATGTGTGCGTCTACCCGCTTTCCGGAGGTGGCCCCTTTGCGTAACATTACTGCCCCTGCCATTGTGAAGTCTCTCACTAAGTTTTTTCGTTGTTCGGTTTGCTCAAGGTTGTGCAGAGTGACCAAGGTTCCAACTTCATGTCAAAGTTTTTTGGTCAGGTCATGAAGTTGTTGGATATTGAGCATTGTCACTCCAGTGCGTATCATCCTGAGATCCTGTTGATGGGGAGGAGCTCTGTCCTTCGGTTTTGTCTAAGCCAGTTTTGGCTGTAGCAGTGCTGCCCCCTGACACGGGTGGTGATGTGGGTGAGGCACGGTTGTCTGTGGCAGTGACGCAGGGAAAGCTGTGCAACTCTGAAGCTTTGGAGTCGCTTCCCTTGCAGTTGTCTCATTTGTCTGAAAGTCAGCGGGATGATCTGCTTGCTTTGGTGGGGTCAAATGGGTCACTGTTCTCGGATGTGCCTTCCCAGACGTCTGTGCTGCAGCATGACATTGACGTGGCCGGTGCTGCGCCAATTAAACAGCATCCGTATCGGGTCAATCCTGACAAGCGTCATCGCCTAAGAGGTCAGGTTGACTATATGCTGCACCATGCAATTGCTGAACCTAGTTGTAGTCCGTGGAGTTCTCCGTGTCTACTGGCTACGAAGGCTAATGGGGAGGACAGGTTTTGAATGGACTTTCGGAAGGTGAATGCTGTAACTAAGCCGGATTGCTATCCTCTTCCACGGATGGAGGATTGCGTGGATCATGTGGGAAGTGCATCTTTTGTGTCTAAGTTGGACTTGCTGAAAGGGTATTGGCAAGTTCCTTTGACTAGGCGGGCGAGGGAGATCTCAGCGTTCGGTACGTCTGATAACTTTCTTCAGTACACGGTAATGGCATTTGGGATGCGCAATGCGCCGGCAACCTTCCAACAGTTAGTGAACATGGTATTGTCTGGTTTGTCCTTCTGTGAAGCATACCTTGATGATTTAATTGTGTGCTCCAGGTCTTGGATCGAACACATCGGTCATCTGAAGGAGGTATTTTGTCGTCTAGCGGAGGCAAACCTAACGATCAATCTGGGGAAGTTTGAGTTTGGCCAGGCCACGGTGATGTATCTGGGTAAGATGGTGGGCCGGGGTCAGGTTCGCGCTCTCGAGGACAAGGTGGGACATATTGTCGCATTTCTTGTTCCAACATCTAGGACTGAACTCCGTAGGTATCTGGCTATGGTTGGGTACTATAGGGGGTTCTGTCCAAACCTCTGCAGTGGCTGCTCCTTTGACGGATTTGCTGAGTCCGAAGGTAGCTTTTGTGTGGTCCGCTGAATGTCAACAAGCCTTTGATCATACTAAAGGTCTTCTGGTGCTTGCACCTGAGCTTGCGGCACCTGATTTTGAGCGTCCTTTTAAGCTGGCAGTGGATGCTAGTGATCCTGGGGTTGGTGGGGTTCTTATACAGGATGATTCAGATGGGGTGGGGCATCGAGTTTTGTATTTCTAAGAAGTTTAATCCCCATCAGAGGTGGTACTCCACCATTGAGAAGGAAACCCTTGCTGTGTTATTGTCTCTGAGTCATTTCGAGGTTTATGTGGGCTCCTCGAATGTCCCTGTCATCGTATTCACGGATCATAACCCTTTGGTTTTTTTGCAGAACATGAAAAATAAAAACTGGAGGTTAATGAGCTGGAGTTGGCAGCTCCAAGAATACAACTTCGAGTTCAGACACATCAGGGGCAAGGATAATATCTTGGCTGAAGCCTTGTTGCGCCAGTAGAGTTTTAAGACTGAAAAATTTCATCAGAAGCTTATTCAGTATCTTTGGGTGGGGGTGTTAGGTACTTTCCCCCCCTCTCCGGTGAATGCTATGTACTTACCTTTCTGTTTCTCTGCAGGCTGTGGCTGGGAGCCAGGAATCAAGGGGTTAACAACTTCTGTACCCGATTGGCCAAAGCTACATCAGGTGACTCATCGGGAGCTTTAAAAGGCAGAAGCTCCCAGAATTCTCTCTCTCTTCGTGATAGATCCCTGGAGGAAGAGGTGCCGGTCTGAGCTGCAGGAGGCCTGGCCGCATGGCACAGAACTTTGTATATTTGTCGCATACTTTTGTAAATTAATGTTCTAGTGGGACGGAAGGGATGACCTGAGTGTTTTCGGGTATTTTGGTTGCAGAGTTAGGGCTATATAGGCAGCTTAGAGTCTTCAGTCCAACAGCCCATTGAGAGGCTCTCTGGAGCACACTTATATATTATTTGATAGCCGATTCTGGTCCCTGACCGTGTTCTTAAAAATCAGGTCCGGGTTTTGTTTTAGTGTTACAAAATTAAAGACTGTTTTTTAATCTAAACTTGACCCTGGTTTTGATTTGTTACGCGACTCTGAGGAACCAGCCTTCGGGAGTCGTAACAACATTCTTCTTGTGACCGCGCGGGCTTTCTCCGGGTCCTCCGGTTTCTGCCCACATTCCAAAGATGTACAGGTATGTGGGCTAATTATGCGTGCCATTGTGTGTCATTGCGTGAGTGCTTCTTGCAGCTTTTCCTCCATCTCACATCTTGGTTCTATTTAAAGCTCCTTTGCTTCCTTGTGTCACGCTGAGATGGTCAGTTTGTACATTTGAATGTTTGAACACTTCCTTCACCGTAGAGCTGTATAGGAAGGAATTTTCATGGTTGTTGCAGAGTGAGCTGAGGACTGTACGTTCAGAGGGTGAGAGATTAGAGTAGGTAAGGGTCTGATGAAAGGGCCTCGACCCAAAACGTCACCCATTCCTTCTCTCCAGAGATGCTGCCTGTCCCGCTGAGTTACTTCTGCATTTTGTGTCTATCTTCACTGGACAGCCGCCTCTCTTGATCTTGGTTTAACTAATTAAATGACATCATGCTCACAAATAATTGTCCCCAACACACACACACACACACACACACACACACACACACACACACACACACACACACGCGGGCGGACACACTCATCCTTGTCTCTGTTTATTCATCATCTGTCCTCGCTCTTTCATAGAAACATAGAAAAATAGGTGCAGGAGTAGGCCATTCGGCCCTTCGAGCCTGCACCGCCATTCAATGTGATCATGGCTGATCATCCAACTCCGTATCCCGTAGCTGCCTTTTTTCCATACCCCCTGATCCCTTTAGCCACAAGGGCCACATCTAACGCCCTCTTAAATATAGCCAATGAACTGGCCTCAACTACCTTCTGTGGCAGAGAATTCCAGAGACTCACCACTCTCTGTGTAAATAATGTTTTCCTCATCTCGGTCCTAAAGGAATTCCCCCTTATCCTTAGTCTGTGACCCCTTGTTCTGGACTCCCCCAACATTGGGAACAATCTTCCAGCATCTAGCTTGTCCAACCCCTTAAGAATTTTGTAAGTTTCTATAAGGTCCCCCCTCAATCTTCTAAATTCTAGCGAGTACAAGCCAAGTCTATCCAGTCTTTCCTCATATGAAAGTCCTGACATCCCAGCAATCAGTTTGGTGAATCGTCTCTGTACCCCCTCTATGGCAAGAATGTCTTTCCTCAGATTTGGAGACCAAAACTGTATGCAATACTCCAGGTGTGGCCTCACCAAAACCCTGTACAACTGCAGTAGAACCTCCCTGCTCCTATACTCAAATCCTTTCACTATGAATGCTAACATACCATTTGCTTTCTTCACTGCCTGCTGCACCTGATTGCCTACTTTCAATGACTGGTGTACCATGACACCCAGGTCTCGTTGCATCTCCCCTTTTCCTAATCTGCCACCATTCAGATAATAGTCTACCCTCATGTTTTTGCCACCAAAGTGGATAACCTCACATTTATCCACATTATACTGCATCTGCCATGCATCTGCCCATTCACTCTGCCTATCCAAATCACCCTGCAGCCTCCAAGAATCCTCCTCACACCTAACTATACCCCCCAGCTTGGTGTCATCTGCAAATTTGGAGATGTTGCATTGAATTCCCACGTCCAAATCATTAATATATATTGTAAATAGCTGGGGTCCCAGCACTGAGCCTTGCAGTACCCCACTAGTCACTGCCTGCCATTCTGAAAAGGACCCGTTTACTCCTACCCTTTGCTTCCTGTCTGCTAGCCAGTTCTCTATCCACATCAATACTGAACCCCCAATACCGTGTGCTTTAAGTTTTTATGCTAATCTCTTATGCGGGACCTTGTCGAAAGCCTTCTGAAAGTCTAGATATCACACATCCACTGGTTCTCCCTTATCCACTCTACTAGTTACATCCTCGAAAATTCGAGCAGATTTGTCAGACATGATTTACCTTTCTTAAATCCATGCTGACTTTGTCCAATGATTTCACCACTTTCCAGATGCGCTGCTATCCCATCTTTAATAACTGACTCTAGCAATTTCCCCACTACCGATGTTAGACTAACTGGTCTGTAATTCCCCGCTTTCTCGCTTTTTCTGGCCAATTTGTATGCCTCATCTTTAGTTTTTATACTATCCCTGATTTCCCTTGTTATCCATGGATGCACCACCTTCCCTGATTTATTCTTTTGCCAAACTGGTAAGAACAATTTTTGTACTTCATCCATGCAGTCTTTAAATACCTTCCATTGCACATCCACTGTCAACCCTTTAAGAATCACCTGCAAGTCTATCTTGGCCAATTCACGTCTCATATCTTCAAAGTTACCTTTGTTCAAGTTCAGAACCATTGTTTCTGACTTAATTTTGTCACTCTCCATCCCAATGAAGAACTCAACCATATTATGGTCACTCTTGCCCAAGGGGCCACGCACAACAAGACTGCTAACTAACGCTTCCTCATTACTCAATACCCAGTCTAGAATAGCCTGCTCTCTCGTTGATTCCTCCACATGTTGGTTGAGAAAACTATCCCACATACATTCCAAGAAATTCTCTTCCTCAACATCCCTTGTTGCACGCATTTCATCTTTTCACTTGGTTTCCCCTACTTGTTTTTTCACACCCTTGTTTCATTTCTTCAGTTCCCATCCCTCCCCCCCCTCTCACATCCATTTCTTTCTGCCATCCTTTCATCACCAGTGGGTGTGATCTTGCTAGCTCTCCACTCTGCGTTAGACCGCTTGGACAATAGGAACAAATAGATCAGGCTGCTGTTCATTGATTACAGCTCGGCAATGATCACCATCATCCCCTCCAAACTCATCGCAAATCTCAGGGGATAGACAGATAATGCTGGAGTAACTCAGCGGGACAGGCAGCATCTCTGGAGAGAAGGAATGGGTGCCATTTCGGGTCGAGACCCTTCTTCAGACACATTCTACTGTCAAACTCAAGGGACCAGTCTTTGCTCCTCTCCATGCAACTGGATCCTTGACTTCCTTCTCAGCTGACCTCGGTCAGTACGGATTGCCACTGAACCATCCCACCATAACCACCGAGCAGTCCTGAACTACTATCAGACTATCTTTGATCGGACTTTATTGGCTTTACTTTGCATTAAAGTTATCTGTACACTGTGAATGGCTCGATTATCGTTTTTCCACTGACTGGTTAGTACACAACAAAAGCTTTTCACTGTACCTGGGTACACGTGACAATAAACTAACTGATAACTGACAGTGCTTTCTCCTCACGGACCATCAGCCCAGGGGCACCTCAAGGCTGCGTGCTCAGTCCCCTGCTCTACCCTTAACTGTGGTCTTACACAGCTCCAACACCATCTCCAAATTTGCAGTTGATACCTCTGTTGTTGGACGAATAATAGTTAACGCAACGAGTACAGGAAGGAGATCGATAATCTGATGCCAGATCATTATCTGCCTTGGCAACCCTGCGGTGGAGAGAATCAACAGTTTCAATTTCCTGTGTGTACACATCTCTGATGGTCTGTTCTGGGCTCAGACACAGGCATAATCATAACCCCAACGCCACAGAAACAAGCTGCACTAACCGCAACCCTTCCTCACACCTCCACCCTACAGAAGCACTGCCACCTTCGCTCTACTCTGGTTACTCTACATACTTTGTATCTTACCCCATCATCGTCTAGTTTACAAGAAATAACTGACAATTTATTGTACATTCATCATGGTTATTGCATCTAATGTTCCTGTAAAGCTGCAGCAAGTGATAGCAATGTTACAAAATTTTGAGATTTTAAAAATCAAGTCTGCAAGTTATCCCATCAGATAAAGCATAAGCAGAAGTTTAATTTGACACCTAATTCACTTTCATATCCTCAGTATTAAGAAAGGTATGACCATTTTCATACTCGGAAATTAGCATCTTGTTCCCCATTGCCTTTCAATTGACTAAACTCAAAAGCTGTGATCTTGAACAGTTAAAAGCCCATAACTTTCTTAAAAATTAAGAGAACTCAATGAAATCTTCAGTTATTATAGATTGAAGCATTATGAAACAAATATGAAACAATCTTACTTGGATGACCTGAAATTATACCATATAATTAGTTAGTTATCTAATTGTAGCTAATTACAAAATTCAATTAGATCTAAACATCTATCCATTTCTTAAGAAAAGATAAACTTTTTTTTAAATTGCCTAAGTGTCCAAATAACATTCACACAATAATGCACAATATAACATAATTTTTAAATCTCATTTTCATGAATTTATAGGCCAAATCGAAGGAATTTAGTGTTTAATGCCTGTAAATTAATGGCCATTTAAATCAACTAGCGAGTGGGTTTTAGTGCAATGCGGTGGATTAGAACATTGTGGTTTGCGGTGAAGTCAGTATGAAAAATAGAGCCAGTTCATACATTTTTTTTGTCCCCTTTTCGCAACATAAAAATATGATTAAAGCCTTCCAAAAAACAAGTTTTTATGTAAAAATAAACTGTGTAGCTTCTTTTATCGCCTACCTTAGGTCCGTTTTGCTGTCACCATTCAGAGCTTTCGAAGATGATTTTTAAACTACTCTTGTTAATAAATAATCTAGTGTAGTTTAAAAATACCTTTATGAATGAAATGTCGGAGCGATTTCTCTTTAGCGATGAAATCGCCCGACATGGATCGACTTGGACTGCCTAGAAAAAATCGGCATTTTAAACACGCCCCCCTCTGAAAGGCGCCAAAGTCGCGCATACGGGGAGCGGCAGAACTGCAGCGCTGCTAAAGGTAGGTATTGTAACATACCTACAAGTGAGAATGTCTGTTCCTGTTCAAATGAGGAATAAACACTTGGGTCTCGAACATTGTTTTAAATGAGGGTTTTTAATGTTGAACAGGACGTCAGCGCCGCCTTGTGGTGCTTTTACAGATGGACAACACCTTGTAAAATGTCCGGGTCAGGAGGCCCTTCAGCCCATCTTGTCCATGTCGTTTCATAAAGAATTGTGCTGCATCATCCCAATCTTGCAGCACCCAATCTGTGACTCAATCCGCAGATCAAGACTCTTAAAATACACAACCAGGTTCCGTTCAAATGAGACAAGGTCTTGATTGATTGAAAGATACAGCAGGAAACGGGCTTCTTGGTCCACTGAACCCACCGTCTATCGATCAACTGTCCACACCAGGTCTACATTATCCCACTTTCTCTGCACACTGGGGATAATTTAATGGAAGGCAAACACCCTACAAACCTGCAAATCTTTGGGATGCGAGGAAAAACCAGAACTGGAGTAAACCCATGTGGACACAGGGAGCGCCCAAGATCGGGATCGAACCCGGGTCTATGGCACTGTGAGCCAACTGTGAGCCACTGTGCTGACGTCTTCTGCTTTCCTGCCCTTTGAGGCAGTGAGTTCCAGATTCCACAGCCCTCCCCCATCCTCTGTGTGGAAGGAAAATCCTGTCTCCAGATGGGTCTCGACCCAAAACGTCACCTTGCAGCGAGGCCAGACTGGTTGAGCAAAGATAATTTTATTTTCAACAAAAACGAAAGTAAACTCGTGAAGTTCGACTCTGACTGAACTAACAATAACAGCTCCAGTTACTAGAAGGAGCGTTGACTGATTAACACACCCTAGATAATCAGTGCCACAACAACCTATTCCTTTTCCCCAGACCTGCTGCCTGACCCGCCGAGTTACTCCAACATTTTGTCCCCATTCTTATATTCTTTGTCTCGGTTGATAAAGGAAATCATGTATTTTTAATCACCTTATTAACAATCATCTGCAAGCTTTATCTAACCTGCTCCATTACTCATATGCAGAGGAAAAAGCAGGGAACCAGGTACTGAAGTTTGTGGCTTCCATTCATTAAATGCATTAGACAGCGATAACCCCGTCTGCCACTGAGTCAATTTGGATCCAAGTATATTGATTTCTCAATATTCAGTATAAAGAGCTGCAAGTCCCAAGCAACAGTTCAATGTAACATTAAAGATAAAGCTCTAAAAGGCCCAACAGTGCCTTCCCCTGTGAATGTGACTCACGTACGAGTTCTATCTTTTCACTGCTCAGCAAATCATTCACCTGGGTCTCCAGGGTCATTTTTCCTGGAGACAATTGTAGGCTCCTTGTTCCGCCATGGGATTTGCACAATGGACACAACTTGTTCTCGCTCCGGGACTGCGACAGGGTTCGGCGTTTAAACCTGCGAGCTTGCACTAGTCCGAGTGCCTCATTCTTGCATGAGTTCCCCACAGAATATGGCCATCCAGCACTGTGCACAGACAGAAGAATGTTTATGTTGCAGAGGAGCTTAGCTATGAGTTCGAGCTTGGTCCAATGGCAAATCGGCCCTGGGCATGGATCGGGAGAACACACTGCAGAATCTTTTGTCTGAAAGAGCAGGTGACCTGCAGAGAAACAAACATCAAAGATTCTGCTGGTTTTTCCCCTATGCAGTGACAAGTTATTGCTAGTTCTTTTCATGTTTTAAAACAGAACACAGGATGCTTGCAGTATTGTGTTCACGTCATTTCTGTCTCAATTATGCAAAAATGCACATTAGCTATTCACCTGACCACAACCGACATTGTAATTTTGATCCTCTAGATGATTGATTTTGCAGATAATCTCGCTGATGATTTATAAAATTAATATTGCAGGTCTGGAATTTATCTCCAGCAAAGCAAACAAGAGCATTAGTGATGCCAAAATGACTGCAATAAGGGCTGGGAGTTTGGGGGTGAATGCTGGGAATTTGGGGGTGATACGAGGCAAAGTGAAAGGGTGTAGAATATCTAATATGACTACATCTACAACTAATTTTACTTCGGAGTCACGTGAGTGACTACGTGAAGACCCCGCCGGCACACATGCGCGATATATCGTCGTTCGCATGCGGAAGCGACAGTCGGGAGGAGTGGGGCTCCTCCAGCATAAGTTTTTTAAAAATTACGAAAGGTAAGACTCACCGGAGTGGTGAGCGTGGCGTTTCAGGATGGAATCGCGAAGAGCAGCGGCAAGAGCTGCTGCCATGGAGAGCAGCAAGCAGCGTGCCGCTTCTCCTGAGCTGCAGGTGCTACCTGCAGCTCCCGACTTCTCGCCCGTAAGGGCCGCTGGTTCGCCACGGACAGGCGGTAAATCCACCCGAAAGTCGGACGGGACTGCCGACCCAGCTGGGTCCAGTCCCGAGGACACCCCGCTCGCTGATAGCGACGGAGGTTGGTTTGCCCGCATGGAGCGGATGGTGGAGCAATTGCTCCAGTGTGACCTGCTTTTGCAGGGGCAGGGTCCCGGTGGGCCTCTTCGCAGGCCCACGGCAGGATCCTATTATGGACTGCCTAATGTGTCACCCTCTTCGCAGGGGAGCATTGGGGGTCAGAACTGGGCTGACCCTGAAGAGGGGGAGTTGGCTGAACAACCAACAGTGTCAGGGGTGCAAGAAGAGTTACTGGATATGGTAAGCAAACATGCAGTTCCTTCTCAAAAAGGTCTACCTATCCACTAGGCAGCTAGTATCAATTATATGACTACAAACCAGCTTCAGGAGCAAGCCATCAATGCTACAACTGATAAGTATCTTGCTCCTGAAAATTGTAACTCGCTGATTGTTCCCGCGGTGAATAACCCTATTTGGGGGAACATGAGCCCTACGATTAGAGGGCAAGAAGTCAAACTTCAGAGGATCCTGAAGCTTTTGACCGCCGGAATTACGGCAGTGGGCAGAACTGCGGTGGGAATAGAGCTACCGGAAGAATTACAGGATGCTCTGGCCTTACTGTGTAACACACAGTTTGAGATAAAAAACTACAGGAAGAGCATTATCAAACCGGCACTCAACCCCAAATTTGCGGGGTTATGCAAACCAGGTAACGCTCAACCACCAAATCTGCTGTTCGGAGATAACCTCCCCAAACAGGTGAAAGACCTGGACGAAGAGGCCAAGGCCCGCACTACCAACAGCGACAGCACCCCTACACACCCACCGGACAGCGATATCACAACAGATCGTCCGGTGGTGAAAGCTCGAAGGCCGGCCCACCTGCACAACAGCCTTTTTTAGGCCATGGCCCAGCCTGGCCTTCTTGGAAAATGCGCCACCCCTACAACGCAGCAACTCAACAGATGAAACACCGGCAATAACCTTGGAGGTAGGTGGGTCTGCCTCCCCCAGGAACATAGTTTGTCTAAATTCATCTTATGTGGGGGCCCGTTGCACTTGTTTTATGAAGTATGGCGCACTTTTACCTCTGATCCTTACATACTCGGAAGTATTCAGGGCTATAAAATTGAATTCATTTACGAACTCCCTACCCCGGTCCAGCATTCGCCTAGCCGAAAGTTTATACTTTCACAAAAAGAAAGAACGGCGGGCCATGCTGAACTATTAAGACTAATTAGCAAAGGGGTAATTGAGAGAACCACCAGAGAATCACAGGAGTTCGTATCTAATATATTTACCAAAAATAAAAAGATGGCGGATGCCGCATAATCATAGACCTGACCGAACTGAATACTTCTGTTCAGTATGTTCATTTCAAAATGGACACTTTCGACACAGCCAGACAGCTAATAGCTTATGGGTACTACATGGCATGCATTGATCTCAAAGATGCATACTATTCAGTACCAATACACAAGGATCATAGGAAATACCTTAAATTTATCTGGATGGGACAATTATGGCAATATAAAGCCTTACCCAATGGGTTATCATCAGCACCCAGGCTGTTCACCAAATTATTGAAACCAGCTTTGGCCTATTTAAGGAAACAAAATCATACTGTTATGGCCTACTTTGATGATATCCTCATTGTCGGGGAGAATTTGGAAACGGCTACATTGGCAGTTCTAGCCACAAAACATCTCTTTCAAAAGCTGGGGTTCATCATACATCCAGATAAATCAAAGTTGGAACCCTCTACTACCATGGATTACTTGGGGTTCACCATTGACTCGGTGCAAATGTCTACCACCTTACCACCGAACAAGGTGGTGGACTTGATAGGAGCTTGCAGAAGCCTTTCTGGCATCAGGGATCCATCCATACGGCAGGTGGCCATGGTAATTGGGAAGGTGGTGGCTGCTTTTCCCGCAGGGCAATTCGGACCACTACATTATCAAAACCTACAAAGAGCTAAAATTATAGCTCTCAAAAGTCATGCATGCCATTTCGACAGGCCTATGAAGTTATCAGAAAAGGCAAGAGTTGAATTGAATTGGTGAATGGGAAATGCTCAATTCTGTTCCAAACCCATCACTATCATGAATCCCTCGGTTACATTACAGACTGATGCCAGTGTTAAAGGTGGGGAGCAGCTGATACCACCACTAGTTGTGGTGGCAGATGGAGTGCACAAGATTTAACCCTGTTGGGAGCACTAGGGGTTAATTATCTAGAAATGCTGGGAGCATTTCATGGACTCCGGGCCTACTGCTTAGATATGCACCAGTTGCATGTACGGTTACAAATTAATAATACCACAGTGGTGGCCTATATTAATCATATGTGTGGAATAAAAACGATATCATGTGATGAATTGCCTAATTACATCTGGCACTGGTGTCTGGATAGAGAGATTTGGATCTCAGCCACTTACCTTTCAGGTAAACTAAATACGGTGGCGAACACCAGGTCACGCAATTCAACGACAACATTGAATGGATGTTGGATCGGGACCCGGGGCCAGCAGCGATGGATGTTTCTCGCTGCATTGGGGGGATTGTTTGCTATGCATTCCCCCCTTCTGCCTCATCAGTCGGGTCTTACAAAAAATTTAATAGACTCCACAACGGGTATTTCGGGGTTCCCGACTGGCCTACCCAACCATGGTCCCCAGCAGTACAAAGATGGCCGCAGGACACTGCTTTCGGATCCTCAAACGGCCGGGCCTGTTGGCACACCCTGTGACGGGTAAGTCATCCGTGCCATGATCGCATGAACCTATTGATGCTGATTCTGAACAGGCCATTTCTGGACTTCGGACTCTCCGACAGGACGATCAATGTCATCACATCGTCGTGCAGGGAGTCCACCAGGGACAGCACTGACATATGTCAAAAGATGGGAGTGTTCTGCTTTAGAACAAACACTTCATATGACTCGGCCACCATCACTGCAGTGCTGGAGTTATGGCCACCCTTCATTCCATGAAGGTTTGAGCTACAGTGCCATTAAATTTGCAAGGAATGCCCTACCTACTAACCTGGACCGAGGGAGTGATCACCTGCCTATAGGATCACACCCACTGGTATCATACTGATGAGGGGTATTAATTCTATTCCCCCAGGGCCAGATACACCCATACATGGGACTTAGGCATAGAATTTACTATGCTTCGAGGATGGACACCAATATCGGGGCTCACTCTAGATAACTACATATAATATGGTTATGTTTATGGCACTTGTAACAGCACAACGGGTCCAGTCTTTATAAAGCTAAGTATGGATGCCATGTGTTTACCTATGGTAGATAACCTTTCTGATACAGGGGTACTCAAACTATATCGACCCAGTTCCTCTGGCCTAAAATTATCATTCTGGCCTACCCTGCAGATAGTCGTCTCTGCATTGTGACATATATTTTACGATATAGAAGGAACCAAGAATCTAGGGGCACGGAGAGGACTTTACCCATAAGCCACAAACGCCCTCATCATAAGGTCACAGTGCAAGCCACTTCGAGTTGGTTAAGGGTGGTATTGGGTGCAGCGGAGATGGACACTGATGATTTAAATCTCACTCCACCAGGGCTGCATCCACGTCGGCGGCTAGGATGATGGGAGTTCCTATGGACCACATCCTTGCTACAGCGGGTTGGAGCAGTGAACGGACTTTTCAGCACTTTTATTATAAACCCGTGGCTGCTCCTGAGACGTTTGCAGGGGAAAATGTTAAGTTTCTGTTACATGATTTACCCAATGTGGGGCATATCATTTTAGGTATGATTAAATACCTTCTTTGTTTTTCAGCACAGTATCATGTCTGAAATACGTTCATCCTCCATCACTAGCATGGCAGTGTGTGACCATGGACTCGTTCCAGGGCATGAAATCACAGAGCTTTGAAATCTTCACGTAGTCACTCACGTGACTCCGAAGTAAAATAGTAAGATTAAATGAGAACTTACCAGTTTGAAGTTTGATCTTTATTTTATGAGGAGTTACGATGAGGGATTACGTGCCCTCCGCTCCCAGAACCCTCTATTATAAAGTTCAACTCGTATGGAAGTTCTCTCTTATCTTACTATATTAGTCTATGTTGCTATCTGTGATTTCACACCACTGCTTTGAAGAATGTCGCGCATGCGTGCTGGCGGGGTCTTCACGTAATCCCTCATCGTAACTCCTCATAAAATAAAGATCAAACTTCAAACTGGTAAGTTATCATTTAATCTTACTATTAAACAACCCAGTTCCACCCAAGCCCTCTGTACATTCATGTGTGTCCAGAACCAGATTGAATTTGTAGCTTTTTCTGTTTCTGAACCCAAATTCCCCTCTGTTTGCATATTTTGCCAGTAGATTTGGAAGACTTTGCAGAGGCGTCACCTGTGGCATTTTGCCAGAGCTTAGAGCTGTTTCCTGCGGTAGTCCATGCCTCTAAAACACAATGGAGGCTGAGAACACTGTTACCTGCTAGACTACAAGCTTTGCACTGTTTGAGAGCTTCTTCAGATATTCTTTTCATCAGGTGACTGGAGATCACAGTGGATTTCCACATTGATGTTTTGATTCACCGAGAGGTGGCTCACAAAGTATGGAAGCAATCCGCTTATTCCAAGGTCCTTCCATGGAATGGTGCCATGCATTGGCTTCAAATTGATGGAAAACATTAGCGTTCCAGAGGGTAAGTGCAAGGCACATTTGCTTGTGAGCTTCAGTTAACGAGTCAACATTAAGTTGGAGCTTGCCCCTGGGCATTCATGCACTCATGCATGCATGGCCTGTCCCCTGCAGCTCTGAGGCTGAAGTAAATTTGATGCAGAGGCTGAACGGTTCCATTCTCTTCCTGCAGGTTAGCTTCACCTTGGCAGGGAGCTAGTTGAAGGTGATGGTGGTTGAACAGAGGGCTGGAGCAATGACACACCTACATAAGCCACAGTCCGCACTTGGACTGGGGGTGTGGTGGATCTAAGGGACATAATGACAACTTGGCGTGACACGGTGGCACAGCGCTAGAGTTGCTGCCTTACATCACCAGAGACCCAGGTTCGATTCTGTCTACAGGCGTTGTCTGTATTGAGTTTGTACATTTGTTGGGTACTTCCCCCCTCCCCCCCCCCCCCCCCCCCCCCCCCCCCCCGTGAATGCTATGTACATACCTTTCTGTTTCTCTGCAGGCCGTGGCTGGGAGCCAGGAATCAAGGGGTTAACAGCTTCTGTACCCGATTGGCCCAGCTACGTCAGGTGACTCATCGGGAGCTTTAAAAGGCAGAAGCTCCCAGAATTCTCTCTCTCTTCGTGATAGATCCCTGGCGAACTGAGCTGCAGGAGGCCTGGCCGCATGGCACAGCACTTTGTATATTTGTTGCATACTTTTGTAAATTAATGTTCTAGTGGGATGGTAGGGATGACCTGAGAGTTTTCAGGTATTTTGGTTGCAGTTGGGGCTATATAGGCAGTTTAGAGTCTTCAGTGCGACGGCCCATTGAGAGGCTGGCTGGAGCACACTTATATATTATTTGATAGCCGATTCTGGTCCCTGACCGTGTTGTTAAAAATCAGGTCCGGGTTTTGTTTTAGTGTTACAAAATTAAAGACTGTTTTTTTAATCTAAACTTGATCCTGGTTTTGATTTGTTACACGACTCTGAGGAACCAGCCTTCAGGAGTCGCAACAAAATGGGGGCTCGTCCTAAGCTTTGAGGACCTTAAACAGTTCGGGGTTTTTTTGGTAGGCTTCTGGTGACTGAGGGAGTCTGTGTTGTAAGGGGATTTTTTTTCTCTTCCATTTGTGGTGACATTTGTGCACAGGGTTTGGCTGTTTTTTCTTTGGTCCTGACATTTGATATGGAGTTTAAAGTGGATGACTTTATTGACGCTCCCAGTCAGGAGTTGTTTGACAAATGTACGAAGGAGCAGTTGTTAGTGCTGGCAGACAACTATAAGGTGTCTGTTGAAAAGCATTCGAAGAAAGCGGCTATAAAGTCGGTTTTATGGTTTGCGTTGAAGTGGACTGAGGTATTGCCTGCTGAGGCAGAGAGTCCTCTAGCTTCTACACAGCCTGGTCAGCAAATGGGGGACCTCATTCGATGGAAGGAGTTAGAGCTTGCAATGAAAATGGAGGAGAGGGCCTTAAGAGAGAAAGAGCTTGAGATTAAACACCTCGAGATACGGGAAAAGGAATTGAATGCCGCCTGAGTTCCTCCTGGGGAAAGGGAGTTTGACATGAGCAAGAACATCGCCTGGTTCCCCCGTTTAATGACAAGGATGTGGACAAATATTTCGAAGTGTTTGAACGGGTGGCTCCGTCCTTGAAGTGGCCTAAGGACATGTGGGCCTTGCTCTTGCAGTGTGTCCTTGTGGGTAAAGCACGGGAGGTGTACTCGTCTTTATCTCTTGAAAACAGTCTGGATTATGAGTGTGTGAAGTCAACAGTATTAAGGGCTTATGAATTAGTTCCAGAGGCGTACCGGCAGAATTTCCGGCACTTTAGGAAGTTTGATAGTCAGACTTATGTGGAGTTTGCTTGGGAGAAGGAGGCACTTTTTGACAGGTGGTGCGCTTCTCAAGGAGTGAAGGATTTTGAGCTGCTGCGGGCCTAGATGATTATGGAAGACTTTAAGAACTGTCTCCCTGAGAGGGTTGCTACTTACCTTAATGAGCAGAAGGTGACGGAGGTGTCTAAGACCGCGGTGTTAGCAGATGAGTATGTATTGACCCATAAAACGGAGTTTGTTGGGAGATCCAATAGTTTTGGTGCACGGCCGGTTAATCGTGGTGGTGTCGCCGGTGGCAGTGTCAAAGCTGTCTCTGTGCCTGCAAGCGTCAGCACAGTGATACAGGGGGAGGTCCGAGCTGATAAGGTTGACGGAGATCTCAGGACTAAGGAAGGTCCTGTGTGCTACTATTGTAAAGAGAGCGGGCACATCGTAAGGTCGTGTCCCGTCCTGCACAAGAAAAATGCAAAGCCTGTGGTTTTGGTTGGTACACAAAAAGCACCTGTGGTTCCTGGGATGCCTGCGTCTGATGAGTGTAGTAATTATTCTGCGTTCATCACGAAAGGTTTTGTTTCTCTAGAGGATGGGGGTCATAGAGTTCCAGTATCCATCTTGCGTGATACTGGTGCTACTAAGTCCTTTATATTGGATAGTGTACTGCCGTTTTCTGGGGAGTGATCGGTTGGGTCCAGTGAGTGATCCAGGTTTATCGGATCTGTTCGACTGCGCGGTGCCTGAGGGGGATATGGATTCCACAGCAAAGGGGTATTTTCTGAGGAATGGATTACTGATGCGAAAGTGGTCTCCCTTGGATATGTCAGGGCATGATGATTGGAGCGTGGTTGATCAGATTGTGATACCTCGTCGGTATAGGGACGAGATTCTCAGTTTGGGTCATGATGGACCTCTTGGTGGACATTTGGGGGTCAATAAGACGTTTGACCGTATCTTACAGAATTTCTTTTGGCCAGGGTTGAAAAAGGACGTGAAGCAGCACTGTAGGTGTTGTCACATTTGCCAGGTGGCAGGAAAGCCGAACCAATCAATTGTTCCTGCGCCTTTATATCCAATCCCTGTGGTCGGGGAGCCGTTTGAACAGATTCTAGGTGATTGTGTGGGTCCTCTACCTCGGACAAGGGTGGGCAACAAGTTTTTATTGACAATTATGTGTGCGTCTACCCGCTTTCCGGAGGTGGTCCCTTTGCGTAACATTACTGCCCCTGCCATTGTGAAGTCTCTCACTAAGTTTTTTCGTTGTTCGGTTTGCTCAAGGTTGTGCAGAGTGACCAAGGTTCCAACTTCATGTCAAAGTTTTTTGGTCAGGTCATGAAGTTGTTGGATATTGAGCATTGTCACTCCAGTGCGTATCATCCTGAGATCCTGTTGATGGGGAGGAGCTCTGTCCTTCGGTTTTGTCTAAGCCAGTTTTGGCTGTAGCAGTGCTGCCCCCTGACACGGGTGGTGATGTGGGTGAGGCACGGTTGTCTGTGGCAGTGACGCAGGGAAAGCTGTGCAACTCTGAAGCTTTGGAGTCGCTTCCCTTGCGGTTGTCTCATTTGTCTGGAAGTCAGCGGAATGATCTGCTTGCTTTAGTGGGGTCAAATGGGTCACTGTTCTCGGATGTGCCTTCCCAGACGTCTGTGCTGCAGCATGACATTGACGTGGCCGGTGCTGCGCCAATTAAACAGCATCCGTATCGGGTCAACCCTGACAAGCGTCATCGCCTAAGAGGTCAGGTTGACTATATGCTGCAGCATGCAATTGCTGAACCTAGTTGTAGTCCGTGGAGTTCTCCGTGTCTACTGGCTACGAAGGCTAATGGGGAGGACAGGTTTTGAATGGACTTTCGGAAGGTGAATGCTGTAACTAAGCCGGATTGCTATCCTCTTCCACGGATGGAGGATTGCGTGGATCATGTGGGAAGTGCATCTTTTGTGTCTAAGTTGGACTTGCTGAAAGGGTATTGGCAGGTTCCTTTGACTAGGCGAGCGAGGGAGATCTCAGCATTCGGTACGTCTGATAACTTTCTTCAGTACACGGGAATGGCATTTGTGATGCGCAATGCGCCGGCAACCTTCCAACGGTTAGTGAACATGGTATTGTCTGGTTTGTCCTTCTGTGAAGCATACCTTGATGATTTAGTTGTGTGCTCCAGGTCTTGGATTGAACACATCGGTCATCTGAAGGAGGTATTTTGTCGTCTAGCGGAGGCAAACCTAACGATCAATCTGGGGAAATGTGAGTTTGGCCAGGCCACGGTGACGTATCTGGGTAAGATAGTGGGCCGGGGTCAGGTTCACGCTCTCGAGGACAAGGTGGGACATATTGTCGCATTTCCTGTTCCAACATCTAGGACTGAAATCCGTAGGTATCTGGCTATGGTTGGGTACTATAGGGGGTTCTGTCCAAACTTCTCTGCAGTGGCTGCTCCTTTGAAGGATTTGCTGAGTCCGAAGGTAGCTTTTGTGTGGTCCGCTGAATGTCAACAAGCCTTTGATCATACTAAAGGTCTTCTGGTGCGCACACCTGTGCTTGCGGCACCTGATTTTGAGCATCCATTTAAGCTGGCAGTGGATACTAGTGATCGTGGGGTTGGTGGGGTTCTTATACAGGATGATTCAGGTGGGGTGGGGCATCCAGTTTTGTATTTCTCTAAGAAGTTTAATCCCCATCAGAGGTGGTACTCCACCATTGAGAAGGAAACCCTTGCTGTGTTATTGTCTCTGAGTCATTTCGAGGTTTATGTGGGCTCGAATGTCCCTGTCATCGTATTCACGGATCATAACCCTTTAGTTTTTTTGCAGAACATGAAAAATAAAAACCGGAGGTTAATGAGCTGGAGTTGGCAGCTCCAAGAATACAACTTCGAGTTCAGACACATCAGGGGCAAGGATAATATCTTGGCTGAAGCCTTGTCGTGCCAGTAGAGTTTTAAGACTGAATAATTTCATCAGAAGCTTATTCAGTATCTTTGGGTGGGGGTGTTAGGTACTTCCCCCCCCCCCCCCCCCCCCCCCCCCCGGTGATTGCTATGTACTTGAGGCCTGGCCGCATGGCACAGCACTTTGTATATTTGTCGCATTTTTTGTAAATTAATGTTCTATTGGAACGGAAGGGATGACCTGAGTGTTTTCAGGTATTTTGGTTGCAGAGTTAGGGCTATAAAGGCAGTTTGGCGTCTTCAGTCCGACGGCTCATTGAGAGGCTGGCGGGAGCACACTTATATATTATTTGATAGCCGATTCTGGTCCCTGACCGTGTTCTTAAAAATCAGGTTCGGGTTTTGTTTTAGTGTTACAAAATTAAAGACTGTTTTTTAATCTAAACTTGACCCTGGTTTTGATTTGTTACGCAACTCTGAGGAACCAGCCTTCGGGAGTCGTAACAACATTCTTCTTGTGACCGCGCGGGCTTTCTCCGGGTCCTCCGGTTTCTGCCCACATTCCAAAGATGTACAGGTATGTGGGCTAATTATGCGTGCCATTGTGTGTCATTGCGTGAGTGCTTCTTGCAGCTTTTCCTCCATCTCACATCTTGGTTCTATTTAAAGCTCCTTTGCTTCCTTGTGTCACGCTGAGATGGTCAGTTTGTACATTTGAATGTTTCAAAACTTCCTTCACCGTAGAGCTGTATAGGAAGGAATTTTCATAGTGGTTGCAGAGTGAGCTGAGGACTGTACGTTCAGAGGGGGAGAGATTAGAGTAGGTAAGGGTCTGATGAAAGGGCCTCCACCCAAAACGTCACCCATTCCTTCTCTCCAGAGATGCTGCCTGTCCCGCTGAGTTACTTCTGCATTTTGTGTCTATCTTCACTGGACAGCCGCCTCTCTCGATCTTGGTTTAACTAATTAAATGACATCATGCTCACAAATAATTGTCTCACACACACACACACACACACACACACGGGTGGGCGGACACACTCATCCTTGTCTCTGTTTATTCATCATCTGTCCTCACTCTTTCATAGAAACATAGAAAAATAGGTGCAGGAGTAGGCCATTCGGCCCTTCGAGCCTGCACCGCCATTCAATGTGATCATGGCTGATCATCCAACTCAGTATCCCGTACCTGCCTTTTCTCCATACCCCCTGATCCCTTTAGCCACAAGGGCCACATCTAACGCCCTCTTAAATATAGCCAATGAACTAGCCTCAACTACCTTCTGTGGCAGAGAATTCCAGAGACTCACCACTCTCTGTGTAAAGAATGTTTTCCTCATCTCGGTCCTAAAGGAATTCCCCCTTATCCTTAGTCTGTGACCCCTTGTTCTGGACTCCCCCAACATCAGGAACAATCTTCCAGCATCTAGCTTGTCCAACCCCTTAAGAATTTTGTAAGTTTCTATAAGGTCCCCCCTCAATCTTCTAAATTCTAGCGAGTACAAGCCAAGTCTATCCAGTCTTTCCTCATATGAAAGTCCTGACATCCCAGCAATCAGTTTGGTGAATCGTCTCTGTACCCCCTCTATGGCAAGAATGTCTTTCCTCAGATTTGGAGACCAAAACTGTACGCAATACTCCAGGTGTGGCCTCACCAAAACCCTGTACAACTGCAGTAGAACCTCCCTGCTCCTATACTCAAATCTTTCACTATGAATGCTAACATACCATTTGCTTTCTTCACTGCCTGCTGCATCTGATTGCCTACTTTCAATGACTGGTGTACCATGACACCCAGGTCTCGTTGCATCTCCCCTTTTCCTAATCTGCCACCATTCAGATAATAGTCTACCCTCATGTTTTTGCCACCAAAGTGGATAACCTCACATTTATCCACATTATACTGCATCTGCCATGCATCTGCCCATTCACTCTGCCTATCCAAATCACCCTGCAGCCTCCAAGAATCCTCCTCACACCTAACTATACCCCCCAGCTTGGTGTCCCAGCACTGAGCCTTGCAGTACCCCACTAGTCACTGCCTGCCATTCTGAAAAGGACCCGTTTACTCCTACCCTTTGCTTCCTGTCTGCTAGCCAGTTCTCTATCCACATCAATACTGAACCCCCAATACCGTGTGCTTTAGGTTTGTATGCTGATCTCTTATGCGGGACCTTGTCGAAAGCCTTCTGAAAGTCTAGATATCACACATCCACTGGTTCTCCCTTATCCACTCTACTAGTTACATCCTCAAAAAATTCTATCAGATTTGTCAGACATGATTTACCTTTCTTAAATCCATGCTGACTTTGTCCAATGATTTCACCACTTTCCAGATGCGCTGCTATCCCATCTTTAATAACTGACTACCGATGTTAGACTAACTGGTCTGTAATTCCCCGCTTTCTCGCTTTTTCTGGCCAATTTGTATGCCTCATCTTTTGTTTTTATACTATCCCTGATTTCCCTCGTTATCCATGGATGCACCACCTTCCCTGATTTATTCTTTTGCCAAACTGGTATGAACAACTTTTGTACTTCATCCATGCAGTCTTTAAATACCTTCCATTGCACATCCACTGTCAACCCTTTAAGAATCACCTGCCAGTCCATCTTGGCCAATTCACGTCTCATATCTTCAAAGTTACCTTTGTTCAAGTTCACAACCCTTGTTTCTGACTTAATTTTGTCACTCTCCATCCCAATAAAGAACTCAACCATATTATGGTCACTCTTGCCCAAGGGGCCACGCACAACAAGACTGCTAACTAACGCTTCCTCATTACTCAATACCCAGTCTAGAATAGCCTGCTCTCTCGTTGATTCCTCCACATGTTGGTTGAGAAAACTATCCCACATACATTCCAAGAAATTCTCTTCCTCAACATCCCTTGTTGCACGCATTTCATCTTTTCACTTGGTTTCCCCTACTTGTTTTTTCACACCCTTGTTTCATTTCTTCAGTTCCCATCCCTCCCCCCCTCTCACATCCATTTCTTTCTGCCATCCTTTCATCACCAGTGGGTGTGATCTTGCTAGCTCTCCATTCTGCGTTAGACCGCTTGGACAATAGAAACAAATAGATCAGGCTGCTGTTCATTGATTACAGCTCGGCAATGAGCACCATCATCCCCTCCAAACTCATCGCAAATCTCAGGGGATAGACAGATAATGCTGGAGTAACTCAGTGGGACAGGCAGCATCTCTGGAGAGAAGGAATGGGTGCCATTTCGGGTCGAGACCCTTCTTCAGACACATTCTACTGCCAAACTCAAGGAACCAGTCTTTGCTCCTCTCCATGCAACTGGATCCTTGACTTCCTTCTCAGCTGACCTCGGTCAGTACGGATTGCCACTGAACCATCCCACCATAACCACCGAGCAGTCCTGAACTACTATCAGACTATCTTTGATCGGACTTTATTGGCTTTACTTTGCATTAAAGTTATCTGTACACTGTGAATGGCTCGATTATCGTTTTTCCACTGAATGGTTAGTACACAACAAAAGCTTTTCACTGTACCTGGGTACACGTGACAATAAACTAACTGATAACTGACGGTGCTTTCTCCTCACTGCCCATCAGCCCAGGGGCACCTCAAGGCTGCGTGCTCAGTCCCCTGCTCTACCCTTAACTGTGGTCTTACACAGCTCCAACACCATCTCCAAATTTGCAGTTGATACCTCTGTTGTTGGACGAATAATAGTTAACGCAACGAGTACAGGAAGGAGACCGATAATCTGATGCCAGATCATTATCTGCCTTGGCAACCCTGCGGTGGAGAGAATCAACAGTTTCAATTTCCTGTGTGTACACATCTCTGATGGTCTGTTCTGGCTCAGACACAGGCATAATCATAACCCCAACGCCACAGAAACAAGCTGCACTAACCGCAACCCTTCCTCACCCCTCCACCGCACAGAAGCACTGCCACCTTCGCTCTACTCTGGTTACTCTACTTACTTTGTATCTTACCCCATCATCGTCTAGTTTACAAGAAATAACTGACAATTTATTGTACATTCATCATGGTTATTGCATCTAATGTTCCTGTAAAGCTGCAGCAAGTGATAGCAATGTAACAAAATTTTGAGATTTTAAAAATCAAGTCTGCAAGTTATCCCATCAGATAAAGCATAAGCAGAAGTTTAATTTGACACCTAATTCACTTTCATATCGTCAGTATTAAGAAAGTTATGGCCATTTTCATACTCGGAAATTAGCATCTTGTTGCCCATTGCCTTAACTCAAAAGCTGTGATCTAGAACAGTTAAAAGCCCGTATCTTTCTTAAAAATTAAGAGAACTCAATGAAATTTTCAGTTATTATAGATTGAAGCATTCTGAAACAAATATGAAACAATCTTACTTGGATGACCTGAAATTAAAGCATATAATTAGTTATCAAATTGTAGCTAATTACAAAATTCAATGAGTAGATCTAAACAATTTCTTAAGAAAAGATAAACTTTTTTAAAATTGCCTAAGTGTCCAAATAACATTCACACAATAATGCTCAATATAACATAATTTTTAAATCTCATTTTCAAGAATTTATAAGCCAAATGGAAGGAATTTAGTGTTTAATGCCTGTAAATTAATGGCCATTTAAATCAACTAGCGAGTGGGTTTTAGTGCAATGCGGTGGATTAGAACATTGTGGTTTGCGGTGAAGTCAGTATGAAAAATACAGCCGGTTCATACATTTTTTTTGTCCCCTTTTCGCAACATAAAAATATGATTAAAGCCTTCCTAAAAACCAAGTTTTTATGTAAAAATAAACTGTGTAGCTTCTTTTATCGCCTACCTTAGGTCCGTTTTGCTGTCACCATTCAGAGCTTTCGAAGATGATTTTTAAACTACTCTTGTTAATAAATAATCTAGTGTAGTTTAAAAATACCTTTATGAATGAAATGTCGGAGCGATTTCTCTTTAGCGACGAAATCGCCCGACATGGATCGACTTGGACTGCCTAGAAAAAAAATTGGCATTTTAAACCCGCCCCCCTCTGAAAGGTGCCAAAGTCGCGCATACGGGGAGCGGCAGAACTGCAGCGCTGCTAAAGGTAGGTATTGTAACATACCTACAAGTGAGAATGTCTGTTCCTGTTCAAATGAGGAATAAACACTTGGGTCTCGAACATTGTTTTAAATGAGGGTTTTTAATGTTGAACAGGACGTCAGCGCCGCCTTGTGGTGCTTTTACAGATGGACAACACCTTGTAAAATGTCCGGGTCAGGAGGCCCTTCAGCCCATCTTGTCCACGTCGTTTCATAAAGAATTGTGCAGCATCATCCCAATCTTGCAGCACCCAATCTGTGACTCAATCCGCAGGTCATGACTCTTAAAATACACAACCAGGTTCCGTTCAAATGCGACAAGGTCTTGATTGATTGAAAGATACATTACTCATATGCAGAGGAAAAAGCAGGGAATCATCCTCTAGATGATTGATTTTGCAGATAATCTCGCTGATGGTTTATAAAATTAATATTACAGGTCTGGAATTTATCTCCAGCAAAGCAAACAAGAGCATTAGTGATGCCAAAATGACTGCAATAAGGGCTGGGAGTTTGGGGGTGAATGCTGGGAATTTGGGGGTGATACGAGGCAAAGTGAAAGGGTGTAGAATATCTAATATGACTGCATCTACAACTAATTAAACAACCCAGTTCCACCCAAGCCCTCTGTACATTCATGTGTGTCCAGAACCAGATTGAATTTGTAGCATTTTTTGTTTCTGAACCCAAATTCCCCTCTGTTTGCATATTTTGCCAGTGGATTTGGAAGACTTTGCAGAGGCGTCACCTGTGGCATTTTGCCAGAGCTTTGTGTTGTTTCCTGCGGTAGTCCATGCCTCTAAAACACAATGGACGCTGAGAATACTGTTACCTGCTAGACTACAAGCTTTGCACTGTTTGAGTGCTTCTTCAGATATTCTTTTCATCAGGTGACTGGACATCACAGTGGATTTCCACATTGATGTTTGGCTTCACCGAGAGGTGGCTCACAAAGTATGGAAGCAATCCGCTTATTCCAAGGTCTTTCCATAGAATGGTGCCATGCATTGGCTTCAAATTGATGGAAAACATTAGCGTTCCAGAGGGTAAGTGCAAGGCACATTTGCTTGTGAGCTTCAGTTAACGAGTCAACATTAAGTTGGAGCTTGCCCCTGGGCATTCATGTACTCATGCATGCATGGCCTGTCCCCTGCAGCTCTGAGGCTGAAGTAAATTCGGTGCGGAGGCTGAACGGTTCCATTCCCCTCCTGCAGGTTAGCTTCACCTCGGCAGGGAGCTAGTTGAAGGTGATGATGATTGAACAGAGGGCTGGAGCAATGACACACCTACCTAAGCCACAGTCCGCACTAGGACTGGGGGTGTGGTGGATCTAAGGGACATAATGACAACTTGACGTGGCACGGTGGCACAGCGCTAGAGTTGCTGCCCGACATCACCAGAGTGTCAGGTCTCGCGTTTGATCTAATTTCTGTTTCTTATTGGGGTTTAGTATTTGAGTTTGCATTCTTGTTTTATTTTGGTGTCTCACATCTCCTCTTGTTTTGGGTCCCATTTCCTGTCAGGTCGTTTACCCTCAGGTGATTGTTTGCCCCGCCCTGATGTGTTTCACCTGTGTCTCATTATCCCCTGTTAAGTCTGTATTTAAGCCCTTTGTGTTTTAGTTCTCATTGCCAGTTCGTTGTGTATGCTACTTGGTATCACCTCGTTCCAGCTCTAGAAATGTTGTGACTTTATGATCTCGACCATTGCCTGTTTTTTGACCACTGTTTTTGCCTGCTCCTAGATTAGACTGTTGCTTCTGTGCTTGCTTACCTGTGTACTGACTTGGACCGATTAAACTCTGAATACGGATCTGCCCTGTGTCTGAGCCTGCATTTGTGTCCTCCTCATTCAGTTCTGACACAGAGACCCAGGTTCGATTCTGCCTGCAGGCGTTGTCTGTATTGAGTTTGTACATTCTTCCTGTAACCACGTGGGCTTTCTCTGGGTCCTCCACATTCCAAAGATGTACAGGTATGTGGGTTATTGGGGTTTGGTAAAATTGTCCAGTGCTTGTGTATGGAGTGATCACTGGTCGGTGAGGACTCGGTGGGTGAAGGGCTTCTTACCTTGCTGTATCTCTAAAATCAAAAGACTTGCATGTTGTAGCAAAAATGAACCAAGATTTCTTAGGGCAGCCAAACCTGAGAAAAATTGTGTAGGGTAGCCCCTCATGTTGGACAGCCACAGTGTCAGGGGAAGGGAGGGATTGCATCTTTCCCCTGTGAAACTATAATTCCCGAACTTATCCTGAAGCTTCTCCATGTGGAGCGAGGACTGATAAAAGATTGACCAGCTGAGCATTCTTACACCCAAAGCCTTTCAGGAATGAATCCAGACTTGGTGGAACCACATTGGCTGTTTCTCAGTGGAGTCGTAGGCCTAAAAGTTTTAGTTTTTAGAGACACAGCTTTGAAACAGGCCCTTCGGCCCATCGAGTGCATGCCGCCCAGCGATCACCCGTTCACATTAGTTTTATGTTATCCCACTCCCTGTAGTCCCTTTATGTAGACCACTCCCTGCACACTAGGGGGTATTTACAGAGGCCACTACAACCCTGCTTGTCTTTTTACATGTCCTAAATATGCCCAGGCCAGAGAAGAGGAAACAGTTAGATTCCAGCCAGTGCTGGTCATGTGGTTTGCTCGTTCCACATCTTGTGCGTGTCATTGCATGAGTGGTTCTTGCAGCATTTACTCCATCTCATGGTCAGTTGGTACATTTGAATGTTTCAAAATTTCCTTCACCGTAGAGCTGTGTAGGAAGGAATTTTCATGGTTGTTGCAGAGTGAGCTGAGGACTGTACGTTCAGAGGGGGAGAGATTTGAGTAGGTAAGGGTCTGATGAAAGGGCCTCGACCCAAAACATCACCCATTCCTTCTCTCCAGAGATGCTGCCTGTCCCGCTGAGTTATTTCTGCATTTTGTGTCTCTCTTCACTGAACAGCCGCCTCTCTCGATCTTGGTTTAACTAATTAAATGACTCCATGCTCACAAATAATTGTCCCCAGCACGCGCGCACACACACACGGTGGGCGGACACACTCATCCTTGTCTCCGTTTATTCACCATCTGTCCTCACATATTCATCTCTTCACTTGGTTTCCCCAACTTCTTTTTCCTCACCCTTGTTTCATTTCTTCAGTTCCCATCCCTCCCCCCCTCTCACATCCATTTCTTTCTGCCATCCTTTCCCCAAACTGCCCACCACTTGTCCATCACCTCATTTTGACACAAAAAGCTGGAGTAACTCAGCGGGACAGGCAGCATCTCTGGAGAGAAGGAATGGGTACCATTTCGGGTTGAGACCCTTCTTCAGACACATTCTATTGCCAAACTCAAGGGAGCAGTCTCGGCTCCTCTCCATGCAACTGGATCCTTGACTTCCTTCTCAGCTGACCTTGGTCAGTACGGATTGCCACTGAACCATCCCACCACAACCACCGAGCAGTCCTGAACTACTATCAGATTAGCTTTGATCGGACTTTATTGGCTTTACTTTGCATTAAAGTTATCTGTACACTATGAATGGCTCGATTATCGTTTTTCCACTGACTGGTTAGTACGCAACAAAAGCTTTTCACTGTACCTGAGTTCACGTGACAATAAACTAACTGATAACTGACAGTGTTTCTCCTCACGGACCATCAGCCCAGGGGCACCTCAAGGCTGCGTGCTCAGTCCCCTGCTCTACCCGTAACTATAGTCTTACACAGCTCCAACACCATCTCCAAATTTGCAGTTGATACATCTGTTGTTGGACGAATAATAGTTAACGCAACGAGTACAGGAAGGAGATCGATAATCTGATGCCAGATCATTATCTGCCTTGGCAACCCTGCGGTGGAGAGAATCAACAGTTTCAATTTCCTGTGTGTACACATCTCTGATCATCTGTTCTGGGCTCAGACACAGGCATAATCATAACTAACGCTCCCCAACGCCACAGAAACAAGCTGCATTAACCGCAACCCTTCCTCACCCCTCCACCCCACAGAGGCACTGCCACCTTCGCTCTACTCTGGTTACTCTACATACTTTGTATCTTACACCATCATCAAAGGAATAGGTGATGTTTTTGGTTGAGACCCTTCTTCAGATCCTCCGACAGAGAGAGGAAGAGAACTATTCAAAGTTGGCATACCTGACGCAGAGTGCCGGAGCAACTCAGTGGGTCTGGCAGCATCTCTGAAGGAAAAGGATAAGCAACATTTTGGTTTGGTGCCTTCTTCAGGCAGCACAGAAGCAGGCTCTTCAGCCCATCACATCCATGCAAGCTTTTTGCCCTTCTACACTAACCCCATTTGCCCACTTTTGGTCAGTATCCTTCTATGCCTTGCCTTTCTAAGCGTCTCGCTCCGGTGTCTTAAATGTGGTGATTGTATCCAAATCCATCCCCTCTGACAGTGTGTTCCAGATATCAACCACTCAGTGTTAAAAACGTACTCCTCTGACCTCTTTGAAAAATCCTCTCATTTTAAACCAATGCCCTCTTGTTTTTGATACCCTTAACCCTGCCATGGGTAAGGGATCTCGACTATCTACTCTCACACCCTTCTTTCACCCCTCAGCCTCCATTACAGTGGACCTTCTTCAGACTGATAGTCAGGGGGGAGGGAGACATAGAGATACCAAAGAGTAAGATGTGAGAACGACAGATCAAAGCAGACGATGATTGAGTGGGTTAAAACATATGGTAAACGCTGTAGGAATCACAGAGGAGGAGCAACGAGAGAGGGTGTTGCAGAACTCACATCAGATAGAGGAGGAGAACTTCAAAGTGAGCATAGCTTGAGGAGATTTCACAGTGGAGCAGACAATAGATGTGCACCGTTTTGTGTCTATATTTGGTGTGAACCAACATCTGCAGCTCCATCTTACACCCAGTTCCATATTACACCCAGCCTATTCAATCTCGCCCCGTATAGGTCCTCCAATCCAAACATCATCCCCTGGTGAATCTGCTCTGCAATCTCTCCAGCACAGACACATCCTTGCTACAACTGCACACAATACTACAATTAAAAAAGTACAAACAAATATATACCTTCGTTCTGTAGCACTTGTAAACGTTGAGTGAAGATAAAAGATGTGCTGTGGCAGACAGACATTGTGCAGTGATGTCACCATAATTCATAATTCATGCCACTCTCTAACCACGGCAGCTCAACAGCGCCATCTGCGGTAGATAATGGATTTAATTTGTAAAGGTCCATTATGTGTTCATCTTTACCATTACAAATAGTTTACTTTAGTTTGGAGATACAGCGCAGAAACAGGCCCTTCGGCTCACCGAGTCCGCGCCAACCAGCGTTCCCCGTACACTGGTACAATCCTACACACTAGGGACAATTTACAATTTTTATCAAAGCCAAATTAACCTACAAACCCGTACGTCTTTGGAATGTGGGAGGAAAACAGAGCACCCAGAGAAAGCCCACGCTGTCATAGGGAGAGCGTACATATTCTGTACAGACACCTGTAGTCATAGAAACATAGAAACATAGAAAAATGGGTGCAGGAGTAGGCCATTCGGCCCTTCGAGCCTGCACCGCCATTCAATGTGATCATGGCTGATCATCCAACTCAGTATCCCGTACCTGCCTTCTCTCCATACCACCTGATCCCTTTAGCCACAAGTGCCACATCTAACGCCCTCTTAAATATAGCCAATGAACTGGCCTCAACTACCTTCTGTGGCAGAGAATTCCAGAGACTCACCACTCTCTGTGTAAAGAATGTTTTCCTCATCTCGGTCCTAAAGGAATTCCCCCTTATCCTTAGACTGTGACCCCTTGTTCTGGACTCCCCAACATCGGGAACAATCTTCCAGCATCTAGCTTGTCCAACCCCTTAAGAATTTTGTAAGTTTCTATAAGATCCCCCCTCAATCTTCTAAATTCCAGCGAGTACAAGCCGAGTCTATCCAATCTTTCCTCATATGAAAGTCCTGACATCCCAGGAATCAGTCTGGTGAATCTTCTCTATACCCCCTCTATGGCAAGGATGTCTTTCCTCAGATTTGGAGACCAAAACTGTACGCAATACTCCAGGTGTGGCCTCACCAAAACCCTGTACAACTGCAGTAGAACCTCCCTGCTCCTATACTCAAATCCTTTCGCTATGAATGCTAACCTACCATTTGCTTTCTTCACTGCCTGCTGCACCTGCATGCCTACTTTCAATGACTGGTGTACCATGACACCCAGGTCTCGTTGCATCTCCCCTTTTCCTAATCTTCCACCATTCAGATAATAGTCTACCCTCATGTTTTTGCCACCAAAGTGGATAACCTCACATTTATCCACATTATACCGCATCTGCCATGCATCTGCCCATTCACTCAGCCTATCCAAATCACCCTGCAGCCTCCAAGCATCCTCCTCACACCTAACACTACCCCCCAGCTTGGTGTCATCTGCAAATTTGGAGATGTTGCATTGAATTCCCTCGTCCAAATCAATAATATATATTGTAAATAGCTGGGGTCCCAGCACTGAGCCTCGCGGTACCCCACTAGTCACTGCCTGCCATTCTGAAAAGGACCCGTTTACTCCTACCCTTTGCCTCCTGTCTGCTAGCCAGTTCTCTATCCACATCAATACTGAACCCCCAATACCGTGTGCTTTAAGTTTGTATGCTAATCTCTTATGCGGGACCTTGTCGAAAGCCTTCTGAAAGTCTAGATATAACACATCCACTGGTTCTCCCTTATCCACTCTACTAGTTACATCCTCGAAAAACTCTATCAGATTTGTCAGACATGATTTACCTTTCGTAAATCCATGCTGACTTTGTCCAATGATTTCACCACTTTCCAAATGCGCTGCTATCCCATCTTTAATAACTGACTCTAGCAGTTTCCCCACTACCGATGTTAGACTAACTGGTCTGTAATTCCCCGCTTTCTCTCTCCTTTTTTAAAAAGTGGGATTACATTAGCTACCCTCCAATCCTCAGGAACTACTCAAGAATCTAAGGAATTTTGAAAAATTATCACTAATGCATCCTCTATTTCTGTGGCTACCTCCTTGAGTTCTCTGGGATGCAGACTATCTGGCCCTGGGGATTTATCAGCCTTCAATCCGTTCAATTTACCCAACACCACCTCCCGGCTAACCTGGATTTCACTCAGTTCCTCCATCTTATTTGACCCCCGTTCCACTGCTATTTCCGGCAGATTATTTATGTCTTCCTTAGTGAAGACAGAACCAAAGTAGTTATTCAATTGGTCTGCCATGTCCTTGTTCCCCATGATCCATTCACCTGTTTCTGACTGCAAGGGACCAACATTTGTTTTAACTAGTCTCTTTCTCTTCACATATCTATAAAAACTTTTGCAGACAGTTTTTATGTTCCCTGCCAGTTTCCTTTCATAATCTATTTTCCCTTTCCTAATTAAGCCCTTTGTCCTCCTCTGCTGGTTTCTGAATTTATCCCAGTCCTCCGGTAGGCTGCTTTTTCTGGCAAATTTGTATGCCTCATCTTTTGTTTTTATACTGTCGTCTCAAACCTATGTCTCTGGCACTGTAATGGGGCTGTCCCACTGTACGAGCTTCTCCCGAGTTTGCCCTGATTCGAACTCGGAGATTTACGGTAATGGTCGCTCGTCGATACTCAGAGCTCCCGTGGACATTTTTCAACATGTTGAAAAATCTTCATGAGTCTTCACGAGCTTACCGCGCTTCCCGAGTACCTGCCATTAACGTTACGAGCTACAAAGAGATGTCCCGAGCTCCGACGTACCCGCTACGTACATTTCACGTACTTGCCACGAGTTTGATTTCTTTTTAAACACGGGAGAGCTCTAGAATTAGCTCGTACAGTGGGACAGGCCCATGAGGCAACAACAAAACCGCTGCACCACTGTTGCAATAATAAAATGAACGCCTCCAGCGCCTTATAGGGCCTCAGCATTACATCTCTGTGTTTGTATTCCGGTGCTTTTGATATAAATTCTTGCATTGAATTTGCCTTCCTTACTACCGATTCAACTTGCAATTTAACTGTTTGGGAGTCTTGCACCAAACACTCCCAAGTCCCTTTTCTGGAAACCCGATTTCTGGATTCTCTCTCCTCCTAGAAAATAACTCAAGTCTTTATTCTTATTACCAAAATGAGAATAGTGGGCAAACGAGCAGTGGGAAGGGACATGAGAGGGAAGCGTGGTGGGGTGGGCGGTGGTCTAAAGAACGTGGACACCCAGGATATCCATAACCCATAACTAAAACAAAACAACTGCAGGTGCTGGAATTCTAAAATCAAAACAGGAAATACTGAGCAGGTTTGGCCACATTAATAGTTAGAGAAACAGAGTTACCAAAGGATCTTAATCCTGCTTGGATCATTTTAGCGATTTTTTGCTTTATATCGATAACTTCCTGCCAGTAGCGCCGAAATCATTCTGAAGAAGGTTCCTGATCCGAAATGTTGTCTATCCATGTCCTCCAGAGATGCTGCCTGATCCGCTGAGTTTCTCCATCATGCAAATTAATTGAAGGAAGCATACACTAGGATACAACAAGTCAATGTATATGTTGCACCATTATGTCTCTAGTATATTATATGTACACCACCGTTCTTTATCAAGTCCTTGACACGATTTGGTAGGTAATCGACCAGATTGTAACAGTTTCCGAGGATTTTTTCATCTTGATACCACAGCTGAATTATGGCCTCAATGAGCTTCTATCTTGTGGTACGGTTCTTTCCTTTCATTCTCCCCTTGATAATCAGCCACCAATTCTAAATCGGATTCAGATCAGGCGAGGTAACAGGCCAGTCCAAGGCACATACCCCCTTCTGCTGGAAAAACTGGGCCACACATCTTTAATGTGTGGCATGGTGCAAGGTCATGCTGGAATATCCCAAATACATTTGGAAAAATCCTCGCCATCTCCAGCACCATGCTTCTGTTGTAATACATCAATACATCTGGGGCCATCTCATCATTCCATCAACTGGGTGTAGTGGATTGACACATGTAGTAGCTGAAACAACCCGAGAACATCAGCCTTTCAGGATGTTTGATGAACTGGTCGGTGAAACATTCTCTCACCGACTCTCCAACTGATCTCCAAACATGTTGGCCACATTGACCCAGAACCTGGAAATAGCTTTTGTCACTGAATAACATCTTTCTCCATTCTCACATGTCCATTCTTTATATTTTGGACCACTGGTATAGTTTCTTCTTCATTGTTGCATTTAGCTGCTCTTTTAAGAGGTGTTCTTGTTATATGACTGACCTCAATGAGGCGTTGGCACCCGGTACTTGAGCGTACTCCTGCTGCCTACAAATCTTTCCTCAGGGCATGCGCTTGTCTTTCTCGGGTCCTTCTTATTTTCATGAATCAGCAAGGCCTCATCTCCTGGAGTCATCTCCCTTTTGGTGCCACACCTGTCTGTCTCCTCCATCATTCACAGAATGATTGGGTCATCCCACCAACTTTGTGAAGTCTCGCTGTGACTTTGACCAAAGTTGACATGAGATTATCATCTTTGTTCGCCTCTTTGGCATTAATTCTTTGAATTGCTTGACGAGCTCTTCTCAAATGAAGATAAATCATTGGAAATGAATACCACTGTGGGTGGCTCGATTGTAATCATGTATAGTCTTTCCTCTGACTGATTAATACAGAACAAAAGATTTTCACTGTACCTCGGTACACATGACAATTGAGCTAAACTACCAGGAGAATGAGAAATGAGAACTTTTTCAGAGAGATTTATGTTTCAGGAAAAATATAAGAACGAATGATGGACGTAGAAACTCATCATATGAAAAAATAGCCAAATCAGCTTGTGATTCAATTAAGTTGCACAAAGATGTACTCCAGCACTATGTGCCTCCATCATGCCAATGTGATAAATGCCTTTGTAAATTTGGCCTGGATCGCCATCCCCTGGCATGTACTGGTAGTGCAGCAACTGTGGAATTTCCCAGAAATGCACATTTTGCTTTAAATATTGACAGACCACAGGCAAGTTTAGGAGGTAGTTGGTTGAATATTGCATATGATCAGCATGGAGAGAAAGAGGAAATATTAGGGATTTAGGATTTTTAACAGCAGGTGAATCACTAGGCCTGGATTAAATATTTCCCAGGCAAGGGAGCAATGTAGACACAATAATCTGGCCCCTGTAAAGATGGCACCTGCCTGCAGTGACTTTTGCGGAGCTCCGGAACATAAAAGGCTCAACTACAACTTCCAACACCTTACCTGGATCAGGAAAACGGCAGAAGTCGGTGCCGTTTCGGACAAGCTGCTTGAGCACCTCAAGGCTCTCGCAATTTTGCGATCTCCCGCAGCAGCAGGAGCCCCAGACTTTAAAATTTCCCACGCTGGCTGGAAATCACCCAACCCGACCCGACCCGACGGAGGAAGGCAGGTACTGTACCTGGAAACCCCGGGATGCCCTCCAGAGCCGACGGGCTGGATCCTCCAGGAACAACGGAGCTGGAGCTGCCGACGTTGAAGGTACCCCCGTTCGTTACGGAGCTGGAGCTGCCGTCTGTGACGAAATCCCCGTTCCAGCGCAGGTCCGCAGAAACGGCAGGTACAGTAACTTCAGTACCTGGAAACAAAGGGGAAGCCACCATTGTGTCCAGAAACGTGGCCGGTGGGCAGGACTTCAGGTCAGAATGAAGCGCAGGGGACTTCGGCCCCCTCTCCCTACTATCCTACTGGCCAATGTACAGTCCCTTGAAAATAAAGTGGAGGACTTAAGGGCAAGGCTGCTTTATCAAAGGGAGCTGAGGGAATGCTCTGTGTTCTGTTTTACAGAGACATGGCTCACCCCCAGCTCCCCAGACTCAGCGGTCCAGCCTGAAGGGTTCTCCATCCACCGTATGGACCGTACACTGGCATCGGGGAAAGGGCGAGGAGGGGGCGTCCGCCTCATGGTCAACTCTGTGTGGTGCTCAGACGTGGCAGTCCTGTCCAACTCCTGCTCTCCACACCTCGAACATCTGGCGGTGAAGTGCCGTCCCTTCTATCTCCCGAGGGAATTCACCTCCATCATCCTGACCGCAGTCTACATCCCACCCCAGGTAGGCGTCCGTCTGGCACTGGAGGAGCTGCACGCCGTGGTCAACAAACACCAGACGTCTTACCCCGAGGCATTTACCACCATTGCTGGGGACTTCAGTAAGGCAAACCTAAAGAAATCACTCCCCAACTTCCACCAACATGTCTCCTGCTGCACTAGAGGACCAAACACCCTCGACCACTGCTACACCACCATCAAGAATGCCTACCGCTCTATCCCTCGCCCTCACTTCGGTAAATCCGACCATACCACGGTGCTGCTTCTTCCTGCCTACAGGCAGCAATTAAAGAGTGCACCCCCAGAGGTGAGGACAGTACAGAGCTGGTCGGGGGGGGGGGGGGGGGGGGGGGGGGCAGAGGAACAACTACAGGACTATTTGGAGTCTGTAGACTGGACAATGTTCAAGGACTCGGAAACGGACTTGAACGAATATGCCACAGTCGTTACAGACTTCATTAAGAAACGTGTGGAGGACTGCATCCCTACAAAAACCTTCCGAGTGTTTCCCAATCAGAAACTTTGGATGAACTGTGAGATCCGCACTCTTCTGAAGACCAGACACCGGGCATTCATGTCTGATGATAGAGTGGTCTACAAGAAGTCCAGATATGTAAGGCAATCAAAAAGGCCATAAGGGACTTCTGCTCCAAGCTGGAGGATGAGACAGATGTTCGGCAGCTGTGGCATGGCCTGAATGCAATCACCTCCTACAAGGCGAAATCAGGAGGCAGCTAGAATGTCGGCGATACAACACTCCCTGATGAGCTCAATGTATTTTACGCACGCTTTGATAGGGAGAACACCTATGTGCCATCCCGAGCCCCCATTCGCTGTGATGGTATTTCAGTCTCAGTCATAGAGGCCAACGTCAGGAAATCCTTCAGAGGGGTGAACCCTCGAAAAGCGTCTGGACCTGATGGTATACCTGGTCGTGTTCTAAAAACCTGTGCGGACCAACTGGCTGGAGTTTTTACGGTTATTTTCAACCTGTCACTTCTGAGGTCTGATGTTCCCACCTGCTTCAAAAGGGCATCAATAATACCGGTGCCCAAGAAGAGCAAGGCGACGTGCCTCAATGACTATCGACCAGTGGCACTAATGTCGGTGGTGATGAAGTGCTTTGAGAGGTTGATCATGGCACAAATCAACTCCTACCTCGACAAAAACCTTGACCCACTGCAGTTCGCTTACCGCCACAACAGATCTCGCTGGCCCTCCACTCCGCTCTGGACCACTTGGACAACAAAAACTCATATGTCAGGCTGTTATTCATTGATTACAGCTTGGCATTTAACACAATCATCCCCTCCAAGCTGGTCACCAAACTCACAGAACTGGGTCTCTGCGCATCTCTTTGCAATTGGATCCTCGACTTCCTCATTCACAGACCACAGTCTGTTCGTATTGGTGGAAGTGTGTCAGACTCGATAACAATCAGCACGGGAGCACCTCAGATCTGCGTGCTCAGCCCCCTGCTGTACTCACTCTATTCTCATGACTGCGTAGTCGGTCATAGTGCGAACTCCATCATCAAGTTCGCTGACGACACCACTGTTATGGGACGTATCACTGATAGGGATGAGTCAGAGTATAGAAGAGAGATCGAGCGACTGTCCATATGGTGCCAGCACAACAACCTGGCCCTCAACACCAGCAAAACCAAGGAACTGATTGTGGACTTTGGAAGGAGTAGGATAGGGACCCGCAGTCCTGTTTATATCAACGGGTCGATGGTTAAAAGGATCAAGAGCTTCAAATTCCTGGGCGTGCACATCTCTGAAGATCTTTCCTGGTCCGAGAACACTGATGCAATTATTAAGAAAGCTCATCAGCGCCTCTACTTCCTGAGAAGATTACGGAGAGTTGGTTTGTCAAGAAGGACTCTCTCTAACTTCTACAGGTGCACAGTAGAGAGCATGCTGACCATTTGCATCGTGGCTTGGTTCAGCAACTTGAGCGCTCAGGAGAGGAAAAGACTACAAAAAGTGGTAAACACTGTCCAGTCCATCATCGGCTCTGACCTCCCTTCTATCGAGGGGATCTATCGCAGTCGCTGCCTCAAAAAGGCTGGCAGCATCATCAAGGACCCACACCATCCTGGCCACACACTCATCTCCCCGCTACCTTCAGGTAGAAGGTACAGGAGCCTGAAGACTGCAACAACCAGGATAAGGAATAGCTACTTCCCCACAGCCATCAGGCTATTAAACTTGGCTCGGACAAAACTCTGAACATTAATACCCCTTTATCTGCTATTTGCACTCCATCAGTTTATTAATTCATGTGTGTATTTACGTATATAATGGTATATGGACACACTGATCTGTTTTGTAGTCAATGCCTACTATGTTCTGTTGTGCTGAAGTAAAGCATGAATTTAATTATCCTGTCAGGGACACATGACAATAAACTCTCTTTACTCTTGGCAGAGGCTTTAGACTTTAGAGATACATTCCAGAAACAGGCCCCTCAGCCCATAGAGTCCGCACCGTCCATGTACACTAACACTATCCAACACACTAGGGACAATTTTACAACTTACCCAAGCTAATGAACCTACCGACTTATCTTGTATCTTTGGAATGTGGGAGGAAACCGGAGCACCCGGAGAAAACCCACACGGGCATGGGAAGAACGTACGAACTCTATACAGGCAGCACCCGTCATCAGGATCGAACCCGGGTCTCTGGCGCTGTACGGCAGCAGCTCTACCATTGCGCCACCGTGCCGCCCTAACATCATTTCACAGTCGTCTTTGATTATGCTCTGGTGCAGAAGGGGTGAAGGTACTTTCTACATTGTATAAACAATGAATGGCAGAGAATGAGTAATCAGCCTATTATCCATGGTGGGTAACTAATTTCAAACAACATCATGGGGCATCGTTTATAATGGAGATGCCACGTAAACTTGAGGAGAGACTGATGTGGCCACGCCATTGAAGAAAGCATGTGTGGATTTTATGAAGCCATGTCTCCATATAGTAGGCTGTAGGATCTAAAAGAAATTGGTAGATAGACACAAAATGCTGGAGTAACTCAGCGGGACAGTCAGCATCTCTGAAGAAAAGGAATGGGTGACGTTTTGGGTCGAGACCCTTCTACAGACTACCAGAGAATGGTAGATTGGATTCTAAATGGACTCCGTCAAAGAGCAATGCCAGCTGGAATCTCTGCCGAATGGCGGACTCGTTTATAGTGAGGACTTAGTGTTCAGTTCAGAGTGTACATTGGGAGCGGTAGTTGCAACACCATCCAAATGATTAGAGTTCGGTGATTTCTGTTACTTATTTACCTATTAATCAATTACATGATCTATAATGTTAATTGCTTGTCGATGGCCTTGCAGGTAAAATAGTAAGATTAAACTTGAACCTACCAGTTTGAAGTTTGATCCTTATTTTATGAGGAGTTACAATGAGGGATTTTGTAAAGACCCCATCAGCACGCATGCGCAACATTCTTAAAAGCAGCGGTGTGAAATCACAGATAGCTGAACTGACTGGAGATAGTAAGATTAAGAGAAACTAACATACCAGTTGACCTTATGATAGAGGGTTGGGAGCGGAGGGCACAAAATCCCTCATCGTAACTCCTCATAAAATAAGGATCAAACTTCAAACTGGTAAGTTCTCGTTTAATCTTACTATTTTACTTCGGAGTCACGTGAGTGACCGTGAAGATTTCAAAGCTCCATGATTTCATGCCCTGGATCTACGTCCATGCACATACACTGCCGTAATAACTGATGGAGGAAGTATGTTAACGTATTTCAGACTTGAAACAGAGATGTAAAACAATAATGTATTTATTAACACAAACAAAAACCCCTGACTTCGGGGAATGTTCATGGAACAGAACTTAAAACAGTGTGCAAACGTTGCGGGTGTGGCCACAGGTTTATTGTAAAACCATTGAAATGTGCCCTCATTGGCCCAACCCGCTGTTGCGAGGACATGGTCCATGGGCACCTCCATGGTCCTCGCCGCTGATGTGGATGCAGCCCTGGTAGAATGAGATTTTAAAATGTCAGTGTCTTCCCCTGCTGCACCCAACACCACCCTGAGCCACCTGGAAATAGTCTGCACAGTTACCCTGTAGTGTGGGCGTTTAAAACTGATAAAAATACCTACTTCCATACCCCTGATATTCTTGGTGACATCTATATAATGTTGGAGGTGGGTGGCTATACAAAGGCGTACATCAATAGGATATGCCAGGAATTCCAATTTAAGACCGGTTGTCCCAGGTCTGTGATGTTTTAGCAACTCGTCAATAAAGAAGGTTACCTTAGTGGGGGTCGAGACCATTCTGTCCAATTTTAGTTTGTGGAGGGTCTGGACCCGTAGTGCTGTGATAAGTGCCATCAGCATCACCACTTTGTAAGTGAGTTTTGCCAGTGGGATATTCGAAACCGGTGACCAACTCCTGAGTAGGGACAACACTACCCCAATATCCCAGGTCATATTGTATCGTGGCCTGGGAGGGTTGGAATGGAAAATACCCTCATTAGTTTTGATACCAATGGATGGGATCCCACTCCAAGTCTGAGGTAGGATGATAATCCACTCCTTGCACTGTTGATGGCACTGTAGCTGAGGCCCTCATCGTAGTGAAGGCCCGTGAGGAATTCCAGCACATCTGTGATGGTGGCAGAGCTGTAGATGATATCAGTCCTGGAACAGAAGGCCTCCCATTTCCTTACATGGGTAAGGTATTGCTTCCTTGTGGACTCTCTGCACGATGCCGTGATGATGTCCATGGTCCTGTTCGACAGCCCAAATTCCAGTAATGGTCTCTTCAGAACCTGCAAGCCAACAGGTACAGATGATCATGGCATGGATGACTCTCCCCTGTTATGCGATGTGTCAGGAGGTTCGGGCATTTGGGAACCTGAACCCACGGTTCCTTCACCATATCGAGGACCACTGGGAACCATGGCTGTGTGGGCCAGTCGGGTATTATCAGTATTCCTGATGCGGAATCTAACTGGATTTTCCGCAATACCCGACTGATGAGGCAGAAAGGGGGAAATGCATAGAAGAACAAGTTCCCCCAATGTAGCGAGAAAGCGTCCATCGCTACTGCCTCAGGGTCTGGTTCCCAAAAGACATATGTTGGTATCTGATGGTTCAATCTGGATGAAAAAAGGTCGATATCTGGTGTTCCATACTGAGCTATAATGTTAGCAAGTATTTGGTGGTTCAACATCCACTCGGTGTTGTCATTGAATATCCGTGACCTGATGTCCGCCACTGTATCAAGCTTACCCGGAAGGTATGTAGCTGAGATCCAAATGTTTCTTTCAATGCGCCAGTGCTAAATTGTGTTTGCCAATTCATCACAAGATATCGACTTGATACCACCCATATGGTTTAAATATGCCACCACTGTGGTATTGTCTATTTGAAGACGGACATGCGTATGATGCATATTTGTACAGTAAGCCCGTAGTCCGTGAAATGCTCCCAGCATTTCCAAATAGTTTATACCTCGTGATTGAAGCAATGTAGATTCGTGCAAATCCCATCTACCGCCACAACTGGAGGTGGTGTCGGTAGCTCCCCAGCTGTGGCCGCTGGCGTCAGTTTTCAACATGACTGAAGGGTTTGTAACTATGATGGGATTAAAACAGTCTCGGATGCTGCTAATCCACCATCGTAGCTCATTTCTTGCTTTGGTTGGTAGCTGCATAGGTCTGTCAAAATGCCCAGCATGAATTTTTAGTGCTGAGAGTTTTGCTCTTTGCAAATTTTGATAATGCAATGGTCCATATCGTGCAGCTGGAAATGTAGCTACAGGTTTCCCAATTGCCTTAGCAGCATGTCGAATAGTCGTTTTTTTGGCGCAAGCAAGGCTATTACATGCCTCTGTTATATCTGCCTCTGTTATATCTGCCGCTTTGATAGTCACATGATTTGTGTTAATCGTGAATCCCAGATAGTCCATAATGACAGAAGGTGTTAACTTAGATTTGTCTGGATGGATGACGAACCCCATCTTTTGGAATAGTGACTTGGTGGCTGTCACAGCTAATTTAGCCAATTCCAAAGTTTTCCCCACAATCAGGATGTCATCAAGATAGTCCATGACTATGTGGTTTTGTCTTCGTAGAGACGCCAATGCTGGTTTCAATATTTTGGTAAATAAACTGGGGGCTGTTGTAAGTCCATTAGGCAGTGCTCCATACTGCCACAACTGCCCCATCCAGATAAATTTCAAATATCTGCAGTGATCTTTACATATAGGTACTGAATAGTATGCACCTTTTAGATCGATGCAGGCCATGAAGTACCCTCTGGAAATCAGTTGTTTGGCAGTTTCAAATGTTTCCATCTTGAAATGGGTATATTGCAGGAAAGTATTCAGTTGAGTTAAATCAATAATAATACGACATCCACCACCTTTTTTGGTTTTGGTAAAGATGTTAGATACAAACTCAAGAGGTTCATGTAAGGTTTTCTCTATTAACCCCTTGGTATATAATCTGAATAGTTCTGCATGTCCTTCCACTTTCTCTTTTTGAGAAAGCACAAATTTTCGGCTAGGGGGAGTTGAACTGGGGGGAGTTGTTTGTTGATAAATTCAATTTCATATCCTTGAATACTGTGCAAAATAAAGATGTCTGAAGTTATGGAACTCCATGCATCCCCAAACAGACGCAACCTACCTCCCACTTGTGAGGTTATGCATGCAGAATTCCCAAGGGAACCAGACCCCCTTACCTCCATGGTTACCAGTGGGGCTTAGTCTTCCGTCCTTGGCTCTTGGGATGTGGTGGCGTTGTGGTGTGGGGTTGACCCATTTTCCAAGCGGGTCGCTCTGGGCCTTGGCCTAAAAAAGGCCTCTGTGGATGAGGCGCGACCTTTGGGTTTGCACCCGTCACCCTATCGGGGTGAAAGCGGGGCCCGTTGGGTGTTGCATATGGATGCTACCGTCGATACGCTGGTGGCCTGCTAGAGGAAGGCGGTTTTATCATGCCGACCGCTTTGGCTTCCTTATCTAGGTCTTTGACCTGTTTGGGCAGGTCATCGCCAAACAACAAGTTCGGTGATGGCGTAGCGCTGGCTTTACACAACCCCGCAAATTTGGGGTTGAGCGTGGGACGGATAGAGCTTTTCCTGAAGAAATTTATCTCATATTACGTGTTACAGAACACGGCTAACGCATCCTGCTGCTCTTCTGTCTTGTCCGCACCAGCGACTGATCTGGCAAATGCAGTGATCCCTGAGGTCAGTAGTTTGAGCATTTTCTGAATTTTCAATTCCTGCGCCCTTATCCCAGGCCTTATGTTCCCCATATGGGTGTGTTGATAGTGGGTACATTCAGCGACACGCAATTCTCCGGGGCCAGGTACTTGGCTGTGTCTCGGATATTACCTGTTCCTGTAGTTGGTGAGTAGTCATGTAATTGATGCTTGCTGCTGGCCGTGGCTGAAGTGGTTGCCCTTTCTGGGACGGCTGTGCAAATTTGGACACCATCCCCAGAAGTTCCTCTTCCTGCATCCCTTGCAAATTTGGGTCTTCGGTCAACCTCTCCTCAAAGTCAGCCAATCCCTGACTTCTGGCGCTCCCCTCCGAGGAGGGAGAGATGTTGGACAGTCCTGGATAAGGAGCTGTGGTGGACCTGTGTGATCCACGGGACACATGCTCCTGCTGGAGTAGGTCCCTCTGGAGCAGCTGCTCCATCATCCGCTCCATGCGGGCAATGTGACCGCCGTCGCTATCTGCGAACGGCAGGTCGTCTTCCCCATACTCGGCTGAGTCAATGAGGCTATGACCGCCAGTCCGCACCCCATTGCGGTGATGACTCCCGGACTGTTGCGGTAGAAAGTCGGACCCTGCCACTCCAGAGGGGCTACGCGACTCCTGCGTGGATCTGCCGCCTGTCCGCGGTATTCCGGACTGTGGCGGTGGGGAGTTGGTGCCTGCAGCTCCAGCGGGGCAACATGACATCTGCGCGGGCCTGCCGCCAGTCCGTGGTCTACCGGACTGATGCGGTGGAAAGTCGGTGCCTGCCGTAAAGACGGGGCTACTCGACTTCCGTGCAGTTTTACCACCAGTCCGCAGTCTTCCGGACTGAGGCGGTGGGGAGTCGGTGCCTGCAGCTCCAGCGGGGCTACACGACATCCACGCGGGCCTACCGGACTGATGCGGTGGAAAGTCAGTGCCTGCCGTAAAGACGGGGCTACTCGACTTCCGTGCAGTTTTACCGCCAGTCCGCAGTCTTCCGGACTGTCGCGGTGGAGAGTCCGGGCCTGCCGTATGAATGGGGCTGCCCAATTTCCGCACTTTTTTGCCGCCAGTCCGCGGTCGTCCGGACTGAAGCGGTGGAAAGTCGGGGCATGCCATATGAAAGGGACTTCCCGACTCTCGCGAGGTCCTACCGCCAGTCCGCAGTTTTCTGGACTGTTGCGGTGGAGAGTTGGGGCCTGCCAACTGAGCGGGGCTCCCCGACATCTGCGCTGTCTTCCCAGTCCGAGGTACGGGTGCTGCCGAAAACTCAACGGCCAGCTCCGGGGAATTTGTCCGCTGAACTCGCTCCAAAGTCCTCCATGGCATGCTTGGAAGCAGCCATCTTTTTGCTCCGATTTTTATCCATTGCGAGTCTCTGTAAAAGATTTAACTAATACAGAGCACCAACCAGCTCAAGGTCAGTAAAACTTACCTGATGGTCATTTTTTAAAGCTGCCGGCAGAGAAGCTGCGCCCCTCCCAGCTTGTCGATTGCAATGCGTTCGACGATATGTCACGCATGCGTGCTGGCGGGATCTTCACGAAGTCACTCACGTAACTCCGAAGTAAAATAGCGCAGTAGTTTTGAAGGTTGGATGTTGCAAATGGGGAAGTTAAATTTAAATAAATTAAAAATAATACAAAATTTAAAGCAAAACAAAATCTGTAATGAATCCCACAAACTATTGGATTGTCATAAAAACCTAAGCAGCGTCTGTGAAGCGATGAACAGAGCAAATGCCCAGGTTAAGGGCCACTCATTAGAACTGGGAAAGTGGGAAAACAAAGCAGACTCGATCTGGAACATTGGCTCTGTTTCTCTCTCTGTGGATCTCCCTGACCTGCTCGGTACTTCCAGCTCTTTTTGCTTTTATTGGTACTTGGTTGATTATTGTCACATAGAAACATAGAAAATAGGTGCAAGGGGAGGCCATTCGGCCCTTTGAGCCAGCACCGCCATTCATTGTGATCATGCCTGATCGTCCCCTATCAATAACCCATGCCTGCCTTCTCCCTGTATCCCTTGACTCCACTAGCCCCTAGAGCTCTATCTAACTCTCTCTTAAATCCATCCAGTGACTGGGCCTCCACTGCCCTCTGTGGCAGGGAATTCCATAAATTCACAACTCTCAGTTGAGGCAAGGCCTACCATACATGAGTGCATCAAGTAGTGCAAAAGAAAATCTTAGCAGAGTACAGAATGTAACAGCTGCAGGGAAAATGCAGATAAAAAAATGTTCAAGAGCCGTAGTGTGATAGATCGGAAGATGAGGGATTCGTCCTTAGTAAAGGGCGGCACGGTGGTGCAGCTGGTAAAGCTGTTGCCCCACGGAGCCAGAGACCAGGGCCCAAGTCTGACTTTGGGAGCTGTCTGATTGAAGTTTGCACATTCAATCTGTGACTGTGTGGGTTTCCTCTGGGTGCTCTAGTTTCCTCCCACTTTGGGTTATGCAAGTATGGTCCAGGTAATGAGAGCCTGGTAGATGACCGCTAACTCCAAGCAAAGTGGACCTATAGGACCATGTGGCATGGTGGTGCAGCGGTAGAGTTGCTGCCTTACAGCTGCAGAGACCCGGGTTCGATACTGACTACGGGTGCTGTCTGAATGGAGTTTGTACGTTCTCCCCGTGACCTGCATGGGATTTCTCTGGGAGCTCTGGTTTCCTCCCAAACTCCAAAGACTTATAGGTCTGTAGGATAATTGGTTTGGTGTAATTGTGCATTGTCCCCACTGTGTTGGATAGTGTAAGCATGCAGGGATTGCTGGTCCACATGGACTCGGTGGGATGAAGGGCCTGTTTCCGCTCTGTATTTTCAAACTAAACTAAAATAAAGCTTTCAATAAACTGGCTTTATCAAACTGTCCTCATCATTCATAGTAAAGATCAGACCAGCTATGTTTTCCAAGACCATCTGCAAAGAATAACCACCTAGCTCCTGCGATTGTTTGACAGCTCCATAAATACCTGCAAGGCCCCAATCTCCCGCCCTGCTGTAACGAGGGACCTGATCTTTTCCCTGGAAATCAATTGATCAATTCCAAAGGTGCGTCTTGCCGAATTGTTGGCCTCGCTCTCTCTCTCTCAGGCTGTCATGGGTATAAGAGGTTTGTTCTGAGGAAGAGATTTATTGCTGCGGTGCTCAGCTGAAATCTGTTCTTGCTTTGCTCGCCTCTTCACAGCACATTAAGTGGTGCACTGGGGACCAGGATACAACACTGATGATCCCTGTTGAAGCCAGTCTGGCAACTGGAATGGTTCCATGCTGCATTGTACGCGCGCGGGCTGCCAGCCAAGGCTGACAAAAGACCTGCGTTTGGGGGATGCTTGAACATTACCACTGCCGGGACCTCGCATTCCATCTAAATGGCATCTTGTTTTATTCATCTTTATTCGTGCTTTGGACGAAGTTTCCATGTCTCGCTGCATGAGAGGTGACAATCTCAAGGATCGGAAGCAGTTTACTCTTTTTATCCTCGGGGAGAGTTCGCTTCCCGGTCCCAGCCCAGATGGTCGTGCTGTTTACCGAATTCCCCAGCAATTCCACACACTGCGGCACGGTGGCGCAGCGGTAGAGTTGCTGCCAGGGTTCGATCCTCACTACGGGTGCTGTCTGTACGGAGTTTGTACGTTCTCCCCGTGACCGCTTGGGTTTTCCCTGGGTGCTCCGGTTTCCTCACACACTCGAAAGATGGATAGGTTTGTCAGTTAATTTGGAATCTGTAAATTGTAAATGGACCCATGTGTGTGTAGGATAGTGCTAGTGTACAGGGATGGACCCGGTGGGCCGAAGGACTTGTTTCTATGCTGTATCTCTAAACTAAATTAAACTAAAAGCCTTCATGTGTAGGACACTGCAGATGAACGCTATTCAGCCCATCAGACCTGATCTGGTTCCAATTAGTCCCACCCTTCCTCTTTTTCACAGTTCTGTCAATTTTATTCTCCCCACATACCTATGGAATTCTTGTTATCTCCAGTGCCCTTCCAACATGCTGTAAAACCGTGACCTCCTCACATTGCCTCTGGCCACTTTGTCCATGTATCCTGCTTGTATCAAGCCTTTAACCACAGGACCACTCATATCCCAAGCAAAGCACCAGGGAGGAATGAAAGTGCCCGAGTGTTGTTGAGACTCAGCAGTAAAAGATCATTCTGTTGTCATGAAGTTAAAAAAGGAATCGAACATTGAGCGCCTGCACAGATCACAGTGGTGCAGCGGTAGAGTTGCTGCCTTCCAGCGACAGAGATCCGGGTTTGATCCTGACTATAGGTGCTGGCTGTATGGAGTTTGTACGTTCTCCCTGTGATCGGGTACGGTTTCTCAGGGCCCTCTTCTACCACACTCCAAAGACGTGCAGGTTTTGTAGGATAATTGGCTTCTGCAAATTGTCTCTACAGTGTAGGATAGAACTAATGTAATGGTGATCGCTGGCCGGCATGGACTCAGTGGGCCGAAGAGCCTATTTCCACGCTGTATCTCGAAGTAAACTAGTGAGTCGGGCAGCATCTTTGGGGGTCATGGATAGGCAATGTTTTGGGTCAGGATCCTTCTTCAGAGACTCCAAATATCATCTATCATGTCCTCCAGAGATGCTGCTTGACCCGCTGAGTTACTGCAGCACTCTGTGTTCTATATAAACGGAGTCACGCAGGGGAGGGGTCACGACAATGGAGGTTGTTTCTCATGCTCCTCCAGGATCTCTTCTTCCTTCCTTCCTTCCCCCTTGATATTCACTGCAGTAATTACAACCTTGCATCTCAGTTCGTCTCCATCTAATAATGGGCCAGTTGCCTGGAGTGGACACGTTTGCAAAGGTGGTTCAGAGATGAGTTTAGCGATAGTTTAGTGATACGGCGCTGAAACAGGCCTTTCGGCCCGCCGAGTTTGTGCCGACCAGCGATCCCCGTACACTAATACTATCTTACACACAGTAGGGACAATGCACAATTTTACCAAGGCAATTGACTTACAAACCTGATAGTGTGGAAGGAAACCAGGGATCCCAGAGAAAACCCACGCAGGTCTGCAGAAGAACGTACGAACTCCGTACAGACAGCACCAGTGGTCAGGATCGGACCCAACTCTATTGCTGCACCACTGTGCCAATCCAAACTTGGTTAGTTTGGTTTGTGCCACGCCCAAATTATCACCCCTTTAAATCACGAATTTCTCACCAGGGAAAGTGAGATGGTCTTTCTGACCCTTAATTTCCTTAAATTGTGCGAGGTGCCACATGTGGCTGCATACAGGGACTTTACACTCCGCCATGGGAAATAACAGGAGGGGACTAGCTGGGTAGAATAGAGATACACTCATCAGCTGTGAAAGGTTCAGAACCCAGCCATGCACGCGTCAACTGGCTGTATGGTGGTGCAGATAGTAGAGCTGCTGCCTCACAGCTCCAGCCATCCGGGTTCAATCCTCACCTCCAAAGCTGTCTGTGAAGGCTGAAGTTTACCCCTGTGACGAGAAAAGGAACTAGTTTAGTTTATTGACACGTGTTGCAAGGTACAGTGAAAAGCCATTGTTGCGTGTCAACCAGTCAGCAGAAAGACAATACATGATTACAATCGACCGATTTACAGTGTATGCACACTTAATAAGGGAATAACGTTTAGTGCAATGTAAAGCCAGTCAAATCCGATCAAAGATAGTGCGAGGGTCACCAATGAGGTAGATAGTCGTTCAGGACCTCTCTAGTTGTGGCAGGATGGTTCAGATGCCCGTGAACCACTAAGGACCACATAGGATCTTTGCTTTCGTCTCACACCCTAAAGACAAGTGTGTTAGTAGCTGGTAAATTACACCTATGGGGCACAGGTAAGTGATAGAATATAGAAACATAGAAACATACAAAATAGGTGCAGGTGTAGGCCATTCGGCCCTTCAAGCCTGCACCGCCATTCCATATGATCATGGCTGATCATCCAACTCAGTATCCCGTACCTGCCTTCCCTCCATACCCCTGATCCCCTTAGCCACAAGGGCCACTCTAACTCTCTCTTAAATATAGCCAATGAACTGGCCTCAACTACCTTCTGTGGCAGAGAATTCCAGAGATTCACCACTCTCTGTGTGAAAAATGTTTTTCTCATCTCGGTCCTACAAGATTTCCCCCTTATCCTTAAACTGTGACCCCTTGTTCTGGACTTCCCCAACATCGGGAACAATCTTCCTGCATTTAGCCTGTCCAACCCCTTAAGAATTTTGTAAGTTTCTATAAGATCCCCCCTCAATCTTCTAAATTCTACCGAGTACATGCCGAGTCTATCCAGTCTTTCTTCATATGAAAGTCCTGACATCCCAGGAATCAGTCTGGTGAACCTTCTCTGTACTCCCTCTATGGCAAGAATGTCTTTACTCAGATTAGGAGACCAAAACTGTACGCAATATTCCAGGTGTGGTCTCACCAAGAACCTGCACAACTGCAGTAGAACCTCCCTGCTCCTATACTCAAATCCTTTTGCTATGAATGCCAACATACCATTCGCTTCCTTCACTGCCTGCTGCACCTGCATGCCTACTTTCATTGACTGGTGTACCATGACACCCAGGTCTCGTTGCATCTCCCCTTTTCCTAATCGGCCACCATTCAGATAATAGTCTACTTTCCTGTTTTTGCCACCAAAGTGGATAACCTCACATTTATCCACATTATACTGCATCTGCCATGCATTTTCCCACTCACCCAGCCTATCCAAGTCACCTTGCAGCCTCCTAGCATCCACCTCACAGCTAACACTGCCCTCCAGCTTAGTGTCACCGCAAACTTGGATATGTTGCATTCAATTCCCTCGTCCAAATCATTAATATATATTGTAAATAGCTGGGGTCCCAGCACTGAGCCTTGCGGTACCCCACTAGTCACTGCCTGCCATTCTGAAAAGGACCCGTTTACTGCTACTCTTTGCTTCCTGTCTGGGGGCCATGGGTGGGAAATAAATTGATGGGAATGTAGGGAGAAAAGATTTCTGAGAAAATTAATGTTGCATACGATAGCTCTGTGAGATGGCATAAACTTAGCTAGCTGAGCACGCAGATTATTAACTGCATACGATGTTCCCGATGTGGGCTCTTTATATCTGCGAGACCAAGTAGATTCAGCGACCGTTTTGCCGAACATTTGTACTCAGTCCGCCAAGGCCCACTGGATCTCCCGGGTGCTAATCATTTTAACTCCCCTTCCCATTCCCACACTGACCTTTCTGTCCTGGGCCTCCTCCATTGCCAAAATGAGGCCACACGCAAACTGGAGGAACATATTCTGCTTGGGTAGCTTACAAATCACGGTATTCTCCAATTTTAGGTAGCTACTCAAGAAACAATCCCTCCTTCCCCCCTTCCCACCCACTCTCTTTTCCTCCCCTCTCGTCTCTGGGCCCAACCTGAACTCACACCCAATTCTCCACCTTCCCCATCACCTATATTCTTTGCTCTGGCTTCACAATTTGCACCTCTTCTACGCTTATCTCCCCCCTTTGGTCATTCTATGTTAACCCACTTTCTCATCCACTCCCCACACACTCGGGGCAATTTACAGAGGCCAATTAACCTCCAAACACGCACATCGTTAGGACGTGGGAGGAAACCAGAGCACCTGGAGGAAACCCACATGATCACAGAGTGTGCAAACTCCACACAGACAGCAGCCGAGGTCGGGATAAATCACAGGTCTCCGGTGCTGCGAGGCAGCAGCTCCACCAGCTGCTGCACCCACCGTGCCACCCATTAGGGTGACTCCCAATGTAAATAATGGCCCCATAGCAGAAGCGTCCACTTCGCGGGGCTGGAAACTCGAAGTATCCTGAGCTGGGAGAAATTCAGCGGGTGCAGCAGCATCTATGGAGCTAATTCTGCCACCACCATCATTTATCGCGACAAGTGATGGCTCCTAATCCTTGTCGCCGGAAGCTTGCGTCCTTTACAGGACGGACGATGACAGTGAGGTCACCATTTGTAACAAGATGGACATGAAAAGAAGAAGAGGAATATAAATAATCAGAAAAGGCTTGAAAAGCGCTTTGCAATCCACAGAAAGCTGCCGGCACTGCTGGCTGTTAAACAACGCACGGACGCACTAGGGCTAATTAAACCCTTCGGCAATTGTTTGTTTGGATCTCCGCACTTCCTGGCCCAGGGGCCAGTCAACAGTGACAGGGAAAACAATCCCTGGGGGAAATTGGGAAACAGGAGCAGTGTGTATATTTAGCACAGCTCGCAGGGGACTGCGTTTGATGCAGTTTGCCACATTTATCAAGTTTGTGAATCTCTTCCCTCTGATCGGTTGGTTTAGGGACTCTGGAGCAATTAAGCAGCTTCCCTGCCAACTCCAGCTATTCCCTCACCACTGATCAGAATGGAAATTACCTCTGCCATTGACTGCTTATTGCAGCGTAAGGCAAGGCCGGATCATTATAACAGAGGGGGGTCATTGTCTCAATAATACCTGCAACATTCTATAATTATCAAGGTTGCGTGCTCACATTTCATAAATTGCTCTCAATTTATCGTAGAAGTGAAAGCAACATTTGAATTAACTTGATGGCTGCATAAAATGTCAGGGTTCCGCTGTGTATTTTTAAATACTGCACAGGAGCTGAGATGAGACTTGGGAGCCACGCAGCAGAATCCATTGCAATAAATATTAGCCAAAGTCATCAGGAAAAGACTTTGATCCACGTACAGGAACTGGAAAAACAAGCCTGGCATGGACAAACAAGAACATGGCTCTGTTTTGGTTCATTCTGACCTTTGACACATGTTCCTCTCACGACTGAAGAAGGATTCGGACCCAAAACGTTACCTATTCCTTTTCTCCAGAGATGCTGCCTGACCCGTATTTTTGTCTATCTTCACTCTGATCAGCATGTTGCATTGAAGTCTCGACAATAATTGGTATCATGTTCTTGGACGTAATCACTATTTAACCAAGGAGTTTTAAAACAAAATCATTTTTCTGATTTTCAACATTACTGGTAAGGTCACCATTTATTGCCCATCCCTAACTGCCCTTAAGAGGGCGCTGGTGAGCTGCCTACTGCAGCCTATCTAGTGATGGTGCACATTCGGTGCGATTGGGGACTAAACCTAATGACACACTTCCCAATCAGCGTGATGTGTGACTTGGGGAGCAGTTGGTATTCCAGTGAGCCTGCTGCCCTTATTGTACACAAGCCCGAAGAAGGGTCTGGACCCGAAATGTCACCCATTCCTTCTCTCCAGAGATGCTGCCTGTCTTGGCTGAGATATCCAGCATTTTGTGTCTATCTTCAGTTTAAACCAGCATCTGCAGTTCTTTCCTACACGCACTAGCTTTGCATTTAGTTACCCCACAAAGTGAGAAAACGTAAGTTGCATACTTTAATGGATAGATGAGTTGTTAATTGATTGAGTGAAAGGTACAGCATGGAAACAGGCCCTTCAGCCCACCGAGTCCATGAATATCATCAATCACCTGTTCATACTAGTTCTATGTTAACCCACTTTCTCATGGAAGGAATGGGTGATGTTTCGGGTCGAGACCCTTCATCAGACTGATGTCAGGGGAATGGGCGGGACTGGGATAGAATGTAGTCGGTGACAGTAATACCAGTGGGAAAACTGGGAAGGGGGTGGGGATGGAGAGAGAGGGAAAGCAAGGGCTATTTGAAGTTAGAGAAGTCAATGTTGATACCACTGGGGTGTAAGCTACCCAAGCGACATATGAGATGCTGTTCCTCCAATTTGCACTCTGCCTCACTCTGACAATGGAGGAGGCCCAGGACAGAAAAGTTAGATTGAGAATGGGGGGGGGAGTTAAAGTGCTGATGACCGGGAGATCAGGTAGGTTAAGATGGTCTGAGCAGAGGTGTTCAGCGAAATAATTGCCGAGCCTGCGCTTGGTCTCGTCGATGTACAGTTGACACCTAGAACGGCGGATACAGTAGATGAGGTTGGAGGAGATGCAAGTGAACCTCTGCCTCACCTGAAAAGACAGTCGGGGTTCTTAGATGGAGTTGAGGGGGGGAGGTGAAGACAGGGAGGTGTTGCATCTCCTTGCAGGGGAAAGTACCTGGGGTGGTTTGGGTGGAAAGCAACAAGTTGACCAAGGAGTTGTGGAGGGAACGATCTCTGCGGAAAGCAGAGAGGGGTGGAGATGGGAAGATGTGGCCAGTATTGGGTTCCTGTTGGATGTTATTGTCACATGTACCTAGATACAGTGGAATGCTAGAGTTCCTGTCCCACTTACGCAAATCTTTTGGCGACGTGCCGGCACCCGTCATAGTCGCAGCAGGTCGCCGAAAAATATCAACATGCTGAAAATCCAGCAGCGACCAGAAAAAGGTACGACTCCTTGGGCGAGTGCTCATGACCAAACAGGCGTCACCATAACCATACAGGCGACCCCGTGAATCGTCGTGAGTAGTCGCCCAAAGAATCGTACCTTTTTCTGGTCGCCGCTGGATTTTCAACATGTTGATATTTTTCGGCGAACCGCTGCCACTGTGACGGATGCCGGCAGTCGCCGATAAAATTGCTAAAGTGGGACAGGCCGCTTAGTTTTGCATACAATCTGGAAAAAATCAGGTAGCAGATCTCACCTAGGCAGTACCACGTTTTGGCGCTGACAACGTTATATCCTGGTATTTTCCTTAATAGATTAAAAATGATGGCCTTGTGTGGCCCAATTTCTTGTTGTAGGAGAATTGCGCAATGCACTATTACATTACTTGGTCTTGTACCATGGTGGCAGTGGTAGAGTTGTTGCTGAAGTAAAAGACTTGTGCCATCTCCTACCAGCATGTCTATGACCTCCTACGACCTCCCTCGACCTCAGTCTTCCACACCTACGACCAACTACCACTAGCTATGAGTGGAAATGCTCACATGATAAAATGATGTCATGTTTGCATTTTTTTTCTCCGGCCAGTTACCGACCTATGACTATCTACGACTATCTACGAATACCATCACGACCCACCTACGATCTACCTATGAGTAAAAAGTATCAATTTTTTCAACGCCGACCTTTTATTTACTCGTGGACATTTTTTATCAGGCTGGAACAAACGGCGCGAGCTACTTCAGGCCACGAGTATGCGGAGACCACTCACGAGCATGAGGAAGAGTAACGAAGACCTCCTACAACCTCCTACGACCTCGCGGCGACCATGCTGCGAGTATGAGTCGAGGGCAAACTTGGCAGAGGTCGCCAATTAAGTCGTGAACGTGGGACGGGGGCTTTACAGCGCCAGAGACCTGGGTTCGATCCTGCCTACAGGTGCTGTCTGTACAGAGGTTGTGCATTTTACCCGTGACCGCGTGGGTTTTCTCCAAGATCTTCGGTTTCTTACTACACTCCAAAGACTACTGGTTTGTAGGTTAATTTGCTTGCTATAAATGTACATTGTCCCTATTGTGTGTAGGATAGTGTTAGTGTGTGGGGATCGCTGGTCGGTGGGCCGAAAGACCAGTGTCTGCGATGTATCTCAGTAGTAAACTAAACTAAACTAAACTGACTCTAACCATGCTTGGTGTATATTCCTAAATTTAAAGACCAGACTAGAAGGAATAAGAAGCATCATCCCAGGGAATAGTGGGAGGAACGGGTGGAGTGGGAAGGAAAGCCTCCTTATCCAAATGTGATATTTGGCAATGATCCTGAAGGACTGTGGCCCCAAACCTCTAGCTTCACACAGATCTTTACACTATATCATTGAAACTACCTCCAAAGCAATGGTAAAACACACTCCCGAAATGACCAGCAGTAATCCAACTGCAGCCTTGAACTCCAGATGGGACAGAGCTCCTACACTTCAACTTGATATTCAGGCACGGAACTCTGAGAGATTTCTGCAGGAGCACTGGGCTCATTGAGTTGTGAAGCTGGCTCATCATCAACCACAGTGAATTGGCATCAATCCCACACTGCATCAACTAAATCGTCAAGGAAGGAAGTATCACGTTTCGGAGCTTGTTGTCTTGATTAATTGTTTTGACTTCTAAGCGACATTTGGTCTGTGTCATGTGGTCAGTGTGGGACATCAGTTGAGGCTGTGACTTCTGTTTGAAACCAGACTTCCTTCTACATGGTTTGCACTTGGGCCATGCAGCTCCGACCATCAAGCAAACAAACCTCCCTTCCATTGACTCCATCTATTCCTCACACTGCCTCGGCAAGGCCAGCAGCATCATCAAGGACCAGTCGCACCCCGGACACTCCCTCTTCTCCCCTCTCCCATCGGGCAAGAGGTACAGAAGTATGAAAACGCACACCTCCAGATTCAGGGACAGTTTCTTTCCAGCTGTTATCATGCAACTGAACCAACTAGAGAACAGTGTTAAAGAAGGAACTGCAGATGCTGGAGAATCGAGGGTACACAAAAGGCTGGAGAAACTCAGCGGGTGCAGCAGCATCTAAGGAGCGAAGGAGATAGGCGACGTTTCGGGTCGAGACCCAACTAGAGAACAGTCCTGACATCATCTACTTCATTGGAGATCTTCAGTCCATCTTTTATTGGGCTTTACTGAACTTTATTTTGCACTAAACACTATTCATTTGTCCTGTATCTGTCCATTGCGGACGGCTTCATAGTAATCATGTATAGTCTTTTTGCTGACTGGATAGCATGCGTCAAAATTGCTTTTCATTGCACCTCGGTACACATGACAATAATTAAAATAAACTGCACTAATGTAAATTAAACTAAACAAAGGCAGGCATACTCAAGTCAAGTCAAGTCAAGAGAGTTTATTGTCATGTGTCCCAGATAGGACGATGACATTCTTGCATTGCTGCAGCACAACAGAATATTGTCGTCATAAATACAGATCAGATCAGTGTGACCATACACCATAGAATATATATATACACACACATCAATAAACAGATAAAGTGCAATATGCTGTTATAGTTCAGAGTTTGTTTGAAGTTGTGTTTAATAGTCTGATGGCTGTAGGGAAAAAGCTGTTCCTGAATCTGAATGTTGCAGATTTCAGGCTCCTGTACCTTTGAATGAGAGGACTTCGGAAATATGCATGCCCAGGAATTTGAAGTTCTTGACCCTTTCCACCATCAACCTGTTGATATAAACGGGACTGTGGATCCCCATCCTACCCCTTCTGAAGTCCACAATCAGTTCCTTGGTTTTGCAGGTGTTGAGAGCCAGGTTATTGTGCTGGCACCATTTGATCAATCGGTCGATCTCACTTCTGTACTCTAACTCGTCCCCATCAGTGATATGTTCCACAACAGTGGTGTCGTCGGTGAACTTGATGATGGAGTTCGCACTATGTCCGGCTGCGCAGTCATGAGTATAGAGTGAGTACAGCAGGGGGCTGAGCACGCAGCCTTGTTGTGCTCCCGTGCTGATTGTTATCGAGTCTGACACATTTCCACCAGTACGGACAGACTGTGGTCTGTGAATGAGGAAGTCGAGGATCCAATTGCAGAGGGATGCGCAGAGACCCGGATCTGAGAGCTTGGTAACCAACTTGGAGGGGATGATGGTATTAAATGCCGAGCTGTAGTAAATGAATATCAGCCTGACATATGAGTTTTTGTTGTCCAAGTGGTCCAGAGCGGAGTGGAGAGCCAGTGAGATCGCATCCACCATTGATCTGTTGTGGCGGTAAGCGAACTGCAGTGGGTCCAGGTTTTTGTCGAGGTAGGAGTTGATTTGCGCCATGATCAGCCTCTCAAAGCACTTCATCACCACAGGCGTTAGTGCCACTGGTTGATAGTCATTGAGGCACGTCACCTTGCTCTTCTTGGGCACCGGTATTATTGACAGTACAATGCCGTCTTTATCACTCTATGTGTTGCCACTTTCAGGGAGTTGTGCACTTAAACCCAAGGATCTCTCTGTACATTGATGCTCTTAAGAGTCCCACCATTAATTTTACACTTTCCTCTCACATTCGTCCTCCAAAAAGTGCAACACCTCACATTTGTTCGAATTAAAGTGTCATCTCTTCTATTTTTCCAGAGATGCTGCCTGACCCGTAGCGTTGCTCTAGCACTTTGTGTCTATCTTCGGTATAAACACAACATCTGCTGTTCCTTCTTCCACATCCCATCCATCCTCTACTGTTTGTTGTTCCAGATCCAAGCATCTTCAGTCTCTTGTGACTCCCATGGAAGAGTGGAGTTGGAATTCTGGTATTTGGACCCGGTTCAATACGAGAATGGTGATATATTTCCAGAGTGGGTTGGTTGGTGTGCAGAATTCACTGCACCTTCAGTCCCAAAGAGAAACAGCTCCCACAGCAACATCAACCATTAAACCAAGAACAGACATTGTTGGATTCCTCTATACATGGGGTGGCACAGTGGCGCAGCGCTAGAGTTGCTGCCTTACAGCGCCAGAGACCTGGGTTCGATCCTGACAATGGGTGCTGTCTGTATGGAGTTTGTACGTTCTCCCCGTGATGCTGTGGCTTTTCTCTGGGTGCTCAGGTTTCCTCCCACACTCCAAAGATGTGCAGGTTTGTAGGTTAATTGGCTTTTGTAATTGTCCCTAGTGTGTAGGATAGAACTTGTGTGCGGGTGATCGCTGGTCAGTGAGAACTTAGTGGGCCTCGAGCCCCGGTTGACGGGACGATCTTGACTCCTGTAGCTGGTGGTGTTCGGGCCCTCCGTGTCGAGGCGATCCGCTCCCACATCGGGGGGGATGTCAGCTCCCCCGCGCCGGGCGATCGAACCTCGCATCGGGGCTGGTGAACCTTCCGTGACGTTGGAGCTCCCGACTCGGCCTCACCCGAGACTGCGAGCCCTTGATGTTAAAGTCGGCGGTGGTCGCGGTGGGAGCGATCCCAGGCAAGGGATCAGCTCCGATGTTAAGTACCACGCCCCACGGTGGGGCTCACAACAGTCCGAGGAAGCTTCCAGCTCCTTCGATGGTCGGCCGCAGAGCCCGGAGAATGTGATCCGAAAAATTGATCACATCTCCGGGAATGTAAGAACCTGAAAAAAAGTTTCCTCCCTCTCTCCCCACATAAAACAAACCGAAGAACTTTAAAACAAACTTGTAACAAACTAAAAAATAACCAAAAGAGTGATAAGACAGTAGGGCTGCCATCTCCCCGTGGCCACGCCCCTCTGATTACAATATATATTTATATATTCACACACAAACAGAAGTACATATACACATAAACACACACACCCACACCAATATACACACACAGATGCAAGTAGATGTGCACAATATGTACACTCTGATCACATTTATGGGCAAGTGTGTGCTGTATAGCTCCATCAATGCCCCTGCGTTTAGACTCCAATATGAATGCTGGTTTAACAAAGGTGGACAGAAATGCTGGAGAAACTCAGCTGATGAGGCAGCATCTATGGAGCGAAGGAATAGGTGAAGTTTCGGGTCGAGACCCTTCTTAGTTTATCAATATCACTTGAGTGCGATATTTAAGCAAATATGCCAGAGCATAGGTTGAACAAGTTAGGTCTTTATTCTTTGGAGCGCAGAAGATTAAGGGGGGACTTGATTGAGGTCTTTAAAATGATGAAAGAGATAGACAGAGTTGACGTGGATAAGCTTTTCCCATTGAGGGTAGGAAAGATTCAAACAAGAGGGCATGACATGAGAATTAAGGGACAGAAGTTTAGGGGTAACATGAGGGGGAACTTCTTTACTCAGAGAGTGGTGGCTGTGTGGAATGATCTTCCTGCAGAAGTGGTGGAGGCAGGATCAATTTTAACATTTAAAAGTAAAGTGGATAGGTATATGGACAGTAAGGGAATGGAGGGGTATGGTGTGAGTGCAGATAGATGGGACTAGGGGAAAATAAATGGTCGGCACGGACTGGAAGGGCCGAGAAGGCCTGTTTCCGTGCTGTAATTGTTCTATGGTTTGTTATATGGTCATATTAACATATTACCGAAGATAATGTTATACGGTTTCTGGAAGAGCTTGGAGTTTGGGGTTTGTTTGGTGTTCAGTGGGGCAGTTGTTCCGAGGCACCATGAGAGGAGGAGCAGGGCTCGGGAGCAGGGTCTCTTTGTACATCCCGCGCATATAATATTGCGACAAGCAGCGCTGGGCTGCCAGAGACCTCTACAGGATGGAGGGGTTGGAAAAACACAGGCTTTAATCTGGATAAAAGACATCTCAGGAGTCCCTGCTCAGCAGAGCAGAGGGTTCAGCACATGCAGAACATGCGTGAGAGAATGAAATAATGTCAGGGTACGAGGTTATGTGATTCCCCTGGGTTCATTGAAACACTGGAGCAGTAATGAAGCCATGTAATTTGTGATTCATTCAGAGTTATCTCATCGCCAGAAGCCAACACAGATAAAACGAGCTACTTAGATGACTAGAAGAGAATTCGATCAATGTCTTTAATTCTATTAAGCTTCTTATTGCATTCCAGGTGGGAAGCAAGACCAAGTGCAGTCTTTAGGTGAAGAGGGATGAAAGGAAGGGGATAATTGGATCAGGATATTCAGGAGAAATTTATCTCAAAGTTATCTCTCGGTGCTTTGATTTAAAAATGATGTTCAGTTAAATAGCAAAATTGGCAGCAATTCAGAAAGCAAAGAGATTCACCTCAATGTATCAAAAATCCTAGGATCGCACAAGAGAACAAAGCTTAGATCATAAAACTGATTTTACATGAAAGTAACATGAATAACATTACAATATTTCAACGTCTGTGTTAACATATTACAAATGTGTGCGCTGATCCTTTAAGTGAGCTGAAGTTTGTTTTTATTCCATAGACATCAATGGCCCTGAATGTCAACAGTTGACCGCAGGTGGGGCCCACACACCTGACCAAAGGTGGATTTGATCCAGGAGACTGTTATAATGAGGACTACTGACAACAAGAAGAAAGCTATTGCACCCTGAAAGTTTCACAGCCAGGTGGTATACATTACCTTCCTGTAACATAGAACACAGAACATAGACCAGTACAGCACTGGAACGGGCCCTTCGGCCCACAATGTCTATGCTGTCTAGACTAAATCTTATGAGCTTACATATGATCCATATCCCTCCATTCTGGCTTTCGGGGCTGCGGTGCTCCAGCGGCGACCTGGCTTTGGAGCTGCGGTGCTCCAGCATTCCAGCGGCGGGCCCTGTGCGGCAGCCCGGCTTCGGAGGCTCGGCCGTGGGCCTGGTGGACGGCAGCATCGGAGGCCTGGATCGCCTCAACGCAGAGGGAGAACACGGAGAGAAGAAGACAGAGACTCTAAGACTTTTGCCTTCCACCACAGTGAGGAGGTGTTTGGTGAACTCACTGTGGTGGATGTTAAATTTGTGTTTATTGTGTGTTTTTGTTACTTTTAATATGTGTATGACTGCAGGCACGAAATTTCGTTCAGACCGAAAGGTCTGAATGACAATAAAGATAATCTGAATCTGAATCTGAATCTGAATCTGAATGTGAATATAGTATCTGCCTCCACCACCACCCCCGTTCCAGGCGCTCGCCACCTCTGTGTAAAAATCATGCCCCACACATCTCCTTTAAACTTGGCCCCCCTTGACTAATGCTATGCCCTCTAATATTTGACATTTTCATCCCGGGACAAAGATTCTGAGTGTCTACCCTATCTCTGCCTGTCATAATTGTATATACTTCTATCAGGTCTCCCGTCAACCTCTGTAATTCCAGAGAAAACAATCCAAGTCTGTTCAACCTGTCCTTGTAGCTAGTACCCCCTAATATGGACATCATTCTAATAAACCTCCTCTGCACCTTTTCCAAGCCTCCACAACCTTCCAATAACGGCACCATGTCTTTCTAACCGTTATGAGTCTTATACTCTGAAGAAGGGCTCCAAGCCGAAACATCATCTGTCCATTCCCGCCGCAGATGCTGTCTGACCTATTGCGGTCAAAGTCCTCCAGCACTTTATGTTTTGCTCCAGCATCTGCAGTTCCTTTTGTCTCTAATAATACTCCATACTCTGGATTCTCCAGATCAACAAGTCAAAGTGAGACTTTTCTAATATAGTCAACCACGAAGCTACGTTGACCAGGATGGCTGTTCTTGAATGCTGGGTTCCTTGCTTGGTGGACCACAAAATAAACCAATAAGACAACTTCATACAAAGAAATTAAACATAAATTAGCAAGATAAAATAGCAAGACATAAGCTTCTTTCAGCACTGTACAGAATAACCAGGAGGAATCATTATCTTCTTTGTTGGGTTTGTTCAACAGAAGTCATGACCTGGTTGACTGGGCAAAGGTTGCAAAGAGGATTGAGGTTGTCCACATTTCCACTATCACTCAACAATGAGGGGTTGGTAGTGTTCTCTTTGGGGATTTTCGTTAGAGATACAGCATGGAAACAGGCCCTTCAGCTCACCGAGTCCATGTCGATCATCGATCACCCACTCGCGCTGGTTTTACATTATCCCGCTTTCTCATTCGCCCCCTACATACTAAGGCCGTTTTACAGGGCCAATTGACCTACAAACCCACGTGTCTTTGGGATGTGGGAGGAAACCGGAGCACCCAGAGGAAAGCCACACGGTCACAGGGAGAACGTGCAAACTCCACACAGACAGCACCCGAGGTCAGGATGAAAGCCAGATCTCTGGTGATGTGAGGCAGCAGTTCTACCAGCTGTGCCACTTTGCCGCCAATCCCTTACTGGGTTCAGGATAGGGAAAGGCCTGTTGTTCGGAAAACTGAGCAAAGAAAGGCGTCAACGCTTTTGGAATATAAGGGTTCAGTGGAGAAGGACAACATTTACACCAGTCTGGCAGAACCAAGCCTCCTGAAGTAAGTTGTGATCAGTGCTCAATAATGCAGTGCATCACAAGGTGGCAATATTGTACTATCGTGCTTTGTTCAGGACTAATTTACTGAGAGGCTCCGAATGTGAATGTTTTGTCCTTGTATGTTCAGACTGAAGATCAGAACACAAAGCTCAATAAATGCACAGATAACAGCTTGGGAAATGCAGAGAAGTGTTTCTGGATAGAAGGTAAAGAGGGTATTCTTGCTGGATCACTAAGATTTATTGCAAAATTGTCCTATTATGCTTCTTCTGCCATTTTCTTCCAAACACTCCAAGGTTATTGCTTCAGTATTAAACCTTCCAAGGCCATTTTTGAGGTCAACCCTAGGTTGGAACCTTGCTTTGATCCATATGACCTTTCGAGGGACAGAGATATGAAAGTTAAATGTAGTGAGATCTACTTGGTGAGTGATCAATGTTTTTAAAAATAAAATCCTCTTGGCTACATCAAGACATTTGTAACAACACACTTAGAGTATTGTTTTCAGTTTCCCTCACCCAGTTACAGGAAGGATGCCGTTTAGCTGGAATGTGTGCAGGGAAGATTTACGAGGATGTTGCCAGGACTTGAGGGCCTGAGCTAGAGGGAGAGGTTGGGCAGGCAAGGACCTTATTCCTTTGAGTGTAGGAGGCTGCGGGGTGATCCATAGAGGTGGAGAAGATCATGAGGGGAATAGATAGGGTGAGTACACAGTCTTTTACGCAGAGCAGTGGAAGCAAGAACCAGAGGGCATAGTTTATGGCAGGGGTTCCCAACCTTTTTTGTCCCGTTTACCCCTGAAAACTTTTCAAAAGTAAATTTACCCCCACCCTGCTTTGTTCAGGAATTTGAGTTCACACTTCGACCATAATAAAGCAATAGGCAAAGGAGAAATTTAAAAATACTATTTTTAAACATTATTATTTTAGGTTCCAGAATTAACAAATTTATCCCCTGGGGGTAAATTTACCCCAGGTTGGGAAACCTTTGGTTTATGGTGAGATGCGCAAGATTAAATACGGACCTTAGGGCAAACGTTTCATTCCAAGGGTGGTGGGTATATGGAACAAGCTGCCAGAAGAGATAGTTGTGGCAAGTACTACAGTCTAACATCATTTAAAAGACATTTGGACAGGTACATGGATTGGAAATATTTAGAGGGATACTAGACCAAGTGGACCCGTTGAGCCCCGTTCCCCAATGCTATAATCCTCCACTTTCCCGTTCCCCCAACGCAACCCGTTTCCACCACTCACCCGGTCCCCCAACGTAACCCGTTTCCCCAACACAATATTGCACCACTCACCCATAGCCCCCAACGGTGCAGGGGCTTATTCACACGCCCTCATTTTAAACTTTAAAAAAAATTCAGTGTACTTAAAGAAAAATTGATTTGCACTTGCTGGAGCTAGCAGGACTCAGTGTACTTGGATAAGAACAATGTACAATCCCATTGTGACGTCATTGGCAACGTATGTAAATGAGATCCCATTGAGATTGGATGACTGTGAGATGCCATTGTGATGTCATCGCTGGAAGCTGCGAAAAAAATCTCAAAGCAGAGTCACAGTTATCCTTCTCAAAGTTGGGTTTTTTAAACCTTTAAATATCAATAACGTGAAATATAACATCAAATCTGAAGCAAACTTGACAAGATCGATGACGGGAAAATGTTGAGTGAGGTTCTGCAAAGATTTTGGAGTTACTGTGTACCATTTTGGCGTAGATACAATCTCAATCACATACACACACACATATAGATAGAAACAAGACAAGATTTTAGTAGTATACTAGACCAGGTGCAGACCTGTTGCATCACTCACCTGTTCCCCCAATGCAACCGGTTCCCCCAACGCAATATTGCATCGCTCATCTTTTCACCCAACGCAACCCGTTCCCCCAATGCATAATTCCACCACTTTTGCTCTCCTCCCCCCCCCTCCTCCCCCACCCCCCACCCCCTCCGATACTCGGCACAGTGAAATAATGTGGGGGTCCGGGGGTGGAGGGGAGGGGGTTGAATGACCCCGTGTGGGAGTCGTGGTTCTGGGGTCGAGGGGGAGAATCATCCCGTGTCCGGTCGGGGGGGGGGGGGGGTAAATCACCCCGTGTGTGGGCCGGCCTCCGGGGGTCGGGTGGGTGAATCACCAAGGTGTCCGGGTCCGGGTTCGGTGCAGTGCGGTCATTGACTCTGGGTGGGCAGAGGGACCCGATTGTGTCCCCGTGTGTCTGGTGGCCGGACACGCTGACCCCTGGGGGAGAGTGGGGGGTGTCCCGCGGAATTCACTCTTCCAGCCGGGTGTCTGAGTAACCCTTGGTGCTCCGGTTCAGAGCGCTCAGTCACCCTCCATCCCCGAGTGGTCGTGGGTCGAGTGGCAGCTTGCACGCTGCTCTTTCGCAAGTCAGTCACGAAAAACATTTGTATCTTCTCTCTATCCGTGAGCAGCAGTGATGTTGGCAGTTTTTACCAGGTAAGAATGTACGCATTGTGTGTGTGGTACTGCTTAAGTGACTCTGTGCATCACCTGCCTTGCGAGTGCATTGTGATGTCATTCGGATTTGCTGTTGGAGCGCCAAAGTGCCCCTCCCTCCCAGAGTGGGCCGTCCTGCCTTGCAAGTGCATTGTGACATCACTCAGATTTTTTCTTTAAAATTTGTGAGTTTTCGGGGTGTTTATAAAATTTCAACGAACAATAACTTTGGAAATATAGATGGAAATGTGACGGGAAGATGTTTATCGCCACCACGGAAAAAATGTGAGTAGAATGTATGAAAATGGGAAGGCTGTGGCCTAGCGTTTGGATGAAGATAGGAATTAACCATTGACACAGAGACACATCGTGGGCACAAACTCAACCAAGACAAACTTTTAGTTATATAGAGATAGATGGGCCTAATGCAGGCAGGTGAGACTGGTGTAGATGGGGCATCTTGGTCAAAGGGCTTGCTATATGATTCTATGATTCTATGGGCCAACCAGAGTAATGTATTTTATAAAACCAAAATTTGGGGAAATAGTTTGGGGAAAAGGCCAATGATATTCACTGGAATTTGGAAATTTATTTTGAGTGCAAATGCAAGACATTTTGTGACAGCGCAAAAGCTTATTTTTTTGTAAGATCTACCTATTTTCTGTAGGTCTAAATAAATGTGATGTCAACACAGATAGATGCAGAAGGCTTGTCAGGCAACATGAGCGGGACAGAGAGCATCTCAGGAGAAAATGGTTAGGAGACGTTTTGGAACGGGACAATTCTTTAGACTGATTGTAGCGCAGAAGGAAATTGGAAGCAAGGAAACGTCTGGGCAAATTAGGATGGGCTTCTTACGATACGATATGATACGATATTATTTATTGTCAGAACTAAGTCTGAAATTTGTTTTGCATCGCAACAGCTCCATGTACAGCATCACATAAAAGATAAAAGAGACATTCAGACAAGGTTCCTTGATTGGATGACTGTTGGCTATGGACAGCTACAGGCCTATAAGGGATACGTAGTTGTTAACTGTTGATCTGGTTGCGGATTTTTTGTGGAGGAAGTTGGGGGGGGTGAATAAGGGTGGGCAGGGGTGGAAGTGTTTGTAGAATTTACCTATGGGCCCACCAGAGAACCTCCTTACCTGAGGTCATCTGTTACTGGCCCTAATTTGTCCTGATTTTTCTTGCTTCCAGTTTCTCCCTCCCTCCTACATCAATCCGAAGTGGAATCCTGATCCGTAATGTCATTTATCCATTTTCTCCAGAGATACTGTCTGACCTGCTGAGTTACTCCAGCTCTTTGTGTCTATCTTTGGTATAAACCAGCATCTGTAGTTCCTTTTCATTACACAATATCAACACAATTGATTTTAGTGATTGACTGTTTGATTTTGAAATCAACAGATGTACTTGTGTAGTATTTAACATGCAAAACATTCCGGATAATATTAATGGGTTAATTCAAGTAGACAGGTTTTTCTGTCAAAGCATTAATATTTTGTCAGAATCATATTTATATTTCAATATATTTGGTTTCTAAAGCCTATTTTTGAATGAACTATTATATGCTACAAATGTATTCCCAATCTTCCAATCTGCACCATTGTGGCCCTTGCACTTGTTAAAAAGTCTGCACTTCCTCTGGAGCTGCAACTATATTCTGCATTCTGCTTCCTTTTGCTTCGGCAACAATACCTGTTACACTCACCTGTGGTAGGATTTGCTCCAGCGCGCAGTGGGCCTGCAGGGAGAGAGCCACCGAGCTGCCCCATGCTCATCCCGTGCAGCCAAACGCAAGACCCGGTGATCCGCGGCCTACAGTGGAGAGGCCACGAGCCGGCCCCCACTCGTCCCCCATAGACCAGAGACCAGGAGGATGGAGCCAGTGACGAAGGGCGCAAGGAGAGAGGAGCGAGGCCGGTAGAAGGGGAGTGGGAACCGGGGGTCTGGTCCACCGCGCCCTCGAGATCGGCTGCAGGAGGCTCCCACCCCCCGGGGAACAAAGGTGGACGTGCAAGGAGAGGGACGTGGCATCTATAGAAGGAGATGGCTGGAGGCCGCAATGGCCTGGGACTTGCCTGAAACAGGCACTGCTCATAAGAACTAGAGCGTGGACTGGACTTTAAAAATGGTAGCAACACATGGCGCCTATTGCATGTGGGCTCAGTGGACTATTCCTGTACACTTGCTAATCGAGGATGTTCTTGGGTATGGGAATATTATACTGGACGTTGTGTAAGGAAAGAATTTCACTGTGCGTTTGCACGTGATAATAAAAGCATTATTGAACTAAGTAGCACACTGAACTGTATCTTGGTATATCAGTTAATAATAAACTAATACCAATGCCAATTTTACCTCTTCAATATTCAATGGTCGGAACTGTGAGTTATATTTTGCTTGCTCAATTGTCAATTCAGTCAGAAACAATACCATTCTCAACAGAATAGCACAAAAACAAATGCTCCCTTGTACAGTGAATCAGAATCAGCTGCAAAAGCAAAGCCAGCTCTCAGATTACAGCCCATTGTAAAACAGAAGTAAAAGCAGGGAATGGAAATACTCTGCAGGTCAGGCAGCAAATGTGGAGAGAGAAACAGGTTCACACCCATGACCTTACATCAGAAAGAGTAAAAGTAAGGAAATGAATTTATTTAATGTCGTAGAGAAGTCATACTCAATCGAGGGTACACAAAAGGCTGGAGAAACTCAGCGGGTGCAGCAGCAGGAGCGAAGGAGATAGACCCTTTGGGTCCTGACCCGAAACGTTGCCTATCTCCTTCGCTCCTTAGATGCTGCTGCACCCGCTGGGTTTCTCCAGCCTTTTGTGTACCCTCGATTCTCCAGCATCTGCAGTTCCTTCTTTCATACTCAATCCATGTGGGTGCTTTTAGTTTTTTAGTTTTTTAGAGATTCAGCGCAGAAACAGGCCCTTCGGCCCACCGAATCCACACCGACCAGCGATCCCGCACACTAACACTATCCTACACATGCTCGGGACAATTTACATTTATACCAAGCCAACTGACCTACAAACCTGTACGTCTTTGGAGTGTGGGAGGAAACCAAAAATCTCGGAGAAAATCCACGTAGATGACAGGGAGAACGTGAGAACTCCATACAGACAGCACCCGTAGTCAGGATCGAACCCGGGTCCCTGGCGCTGTAAGGCAGCGGTGCTATTACTACCCCGTCGTTCCGCCCCTAAATCTCATGGTATGTGGATAGAAAAGTAAGAATGCCCACGATAGAGTTGAGATCAAGAGAATCCAGGGAACGTATGTTGTTGATGCTGTCTTAGAGAGGGAGGAAAGTTTGTAAATCCCGGCTGTTCTGCCTTGGCGATAGTCTGAAGTAATCTGTAGCATTACTGCTACAAATACATCTGTCTGGATAGCAGTCTGAAGAAGGGTCTCGACCTGAGACATCATCTATTCCTTTTCTCCAGAGATGCACCCTGACCCGCTGAGTTACTCCAGCTTTTTGCGTCTTATCTGCCTGGATGAGATGTAAACGGAGCGAGAGTGAGAAGAAGAGAGAGAGATGAAAGATATTGTTGGTAATTTGAAGCGAAAGAATATTGCAAATAGCCAGCAGGTCGGGCAGCATCTGTGTAGAGGGAGAAAGGGTTGTTACTTAACATGAGAACGGGCCAATTCTGACACAACCTGGTAAGGCTAGCTATCAGTTGTCAGTATTCAGAAATGAACGTTGGTATTCCTCATGCGGCACGGTGGCGCAGCGGTAGAGTTGCTGCCTTACAGCGCTTACAGTGCCAGAGACCCGGGTTCGATCCTGACTACGGGTGCTGTCTGAATGGAGTTTATACGTTCTCCTTGTGGCCGGGTGGGGATCTCCGAGATCTTTGGTTTCTCCCAAACTCCAAAGACATGCAGGTTTGGAGATGAATTGGCTTGGTTTAAATGTGAGTTGTCCCTAGCGTGTTTAGGATAGTGTTAGTGTGCGGGAATCATTGGTTGGTGCGGACTGGACGGGCCGAAGGGCTTGTTTCCGCGCTGTATCTTTAAAACTAAACTCAGCAGGTCAGGTATCTGCAGTTGTTTTGCTTTAAGAAGCTGTAACACAGCACGGCAGCACGGTGGCGCAACGGTAGAGCTAATGCCTCACAGCGCCAGAGACCCGGGTTCGATCCTGACTACGGGTGCTTGTCTGTACGGAGTTTGTATGTTCTCCCCGTGACCTGCATGTGTCTTCTCTGAGACCTTTGGTTTCCTTCCACACTCCACAGACGTACAGGTTTGTAGGCTAATTGGGTTGGTATCAACGTAACAAAAATTGTCCTGAGTGTGTGTAGAGGGTAGTGTTAATGCGCTGACTCAATGGGCCGAAGGGCCTGCTTCTGTACTGTATCTCTAAACTAAACAAGCCCCACAAGGCACTACAGCAGTAGGCAAAGGTGAGCTTGCCACAGCCACAAATAAGCCAGAGGCTACAGCACCACACCCACCTTCATATCAGTGTCCGAAAACTGGAGCAACTGAGAAAGACTTTAATCTAAACGGTTTAGTGGTATCATCTATGGTGGAGGTCAATATAAATCACAGTGACAGATTAACTGTAAAAACTCGATCAACTTTAATGCACTTGGATCATTGGCTTCAAAAGCATCAAATTCAGCATTGGTACTCCAATTACATTGAGTTTTATCTAATATGTCAACTGCAGGCATGTCTCCAAAATTAAATAAAGGAGACATCTCCAGAGCCTTCGCAACTTATCACAAAATCTTCCCAACTGAAACAGTAAATGTTTTCAACTGTTCTGCCTAAAGTAGTCTTTACAATAATAAACATGCCAGCTGATAACATCTGCACAGCTGAGAGTGAAATGCAGAAGGCTGTCACGGAATCTTCAGCTGGGCTATAAACTCTGGTTTAACAGCAGACATACAAGGACATGTGACATCAGGAACAGCTTCTTCCCCTCTGTTATCAGGCTTCTGAACGGTCTTTCCATAAGCTGGGGTACTGTCTGATTCTGCTCTGCCCCATTGCGGACATTAGATTGTTTCTACGGAACTGGTGCGCTACAATGCTGAGAACTATATTCTGCACTCTGTATCTTCCCCTTTGCTCTACCGAATGTACTAGAGTTGACTTGATTGTATTTTTGTATGGTGTATCTGATATGTTTGGATAGCATGCAATGCAAAGCTTTTCACTCTACCTCGGTACACTTGAAAATAACAAACCTAACCCTAAACCATCCATAGACAAGGATCCACCACCAACAAGCTGCATATCACAGAAACCACATTTATTTTGTAATTAAACCTTTTATAGTTAGACACTGTTTTTTTATCAGTCAAACCCAGTCTGAAGAAGGGTCTCGACACGAAACGTCGCCTATCTCCTTCGCTCCTTAGATGCTGCTGCACCCGCTGAGTTTCTACAGCTTTTTGTGTAACCCACTGTTTTTTTAAATTGGCATCCACTCCATCACATGGAATTCAAGTATCAGTGACAGAATCAAGACATAATCTACCACTTGCCATTATTTCGTGCTGACATTATCATAGGAAGCAACTTGTTGCAAAGTCAGAGATGACAAAGATGACAAAGATGATGATGATGATGATCATGATGCTTTATTGTTACCTGTACCTACTGTGGGTGCAGTGAAATTCTTTGTATTTGCATATAAAATAAATAGAAGAGTCGGCACAAAGGCACCGACAAAAGTAACAAAATTACAAAAAGTAATCATCCCTCCTTCGTGACCCCCCTCCCCGCCAGGCCCCCCCTCAGTTCTCGGCGGCCTCTCCTCCGCAAAGATGCTAATACCTTTTGTGCAATCACCCTAAATGATGCCAAAATGTTTAACATTGAATGGGTTCAAGCCACAAGCTCAATGAAAATTCAATAGGGAGCAGAACCGCTGAACCAAGCAGCACGATATCATGGGGCAGGTTGTTGGTGGTGTTATGGACCTGGCATCCAATCTGTTTCTGATAGAAATTGTTCTATTGTCATAAGATATAAAAGTGGCATTTACTTCTGTCAGTGAGACAGACATGGTCTTGTAATCTGTGGCAGTTTTGCTTTCTATCAGCACTATTCTCAAATGTTAACAGGTAAAAATAAATGACCAAGACAATAGATCAGTGATGACAAAAGTCATTTTATCACCAGTCGCAATCAATACACTAGTACGAGGGAGATCCCTTGATCAATATCACCTTGAGAGACAATCCCAAATGTAAGAGAAATAAATGCTTCTCGATCTTCAACACTAAGCCTTTCAAGTTCAGGAATAGATGATATTATTAATCAAGAACACTCTTCAGAATTACATCTACTCTTGTTCGATAAGTTGACTTTAAAAGCAGCAGTAAGCATGAAGGAAATTGTGTCTGCCATGGAGTTAGTGTAGGAAGGAACTGTAGATGCTGGTTTATACCAAAGATTGACACAAAATGCTGGAGTAACTCAGCAGGACAGACAGCATCTCTGGAGAGAAGGAATTTGGTGACGCTTCGGGTTGAGACCCTTCTTCAGACTGAGCTAGTGTCTGTTTCTCTGACTGTTGCATGACAATAAAGGAATCGAATCTAATCTAATCCTCTATCCAATGAGATAGGTTAAGGGCCTGTCCCACAAGCATGCAACTCTATGCGATGAGCGCGAGCTAACGTGGTCGCTTGAGCCGTCCGGCGTCGCGGGGCCGGTCCCACTTCGATCGCCGGAGCCGTACGGAATTGTGCGGAGTTCGTCCCGACATCGCACGGGGCTCCGAAAAACTGGCTATGTTCAAAAATGTGTCACGCGGCAACGGCTTGTCGGCTCACAGTCGCCTCGACGCATGACACACCGCCTCGACGTCGTGCCTCCGTGACCCTCTCTGTAGGTGCCTCCGTGACCCTCTATGTGTGTGGCTCCATGGCCCTCTGTGTGTGTGCCTCTGTGCCCCTCTCTGTGTGCCCCTCTCTGTCCTGGCGAACTTACCGTAAGACTTCGCTCCAAGTTCGCCTCACTTTGCGCCGCGTTGCGCCACTCACCCGACCTTCGCGCGGCCCTCGCTGCCGGTTTGGTTGCGCTTGCCGCATGCAGGCGCATGCTGGTGGGAACGGCCCTGTACAGGGATCACCCGACCTCCGCGCGGCCCCCGCTTCTAGTTTGATCGCGCTCATCGCATGGAGTCGGATGCTGGTAGGACAGACCCTTAAGACTCTTCATCCATCTGCTGTAACATGACTTCAGAAAGAATGCATTTGTCTTGGGAAAGCTTTATGGCTTTTATCAGGTTGACAGTTTCTCCGGAATCATCGTGGCGCAGCGGTAGAGTTGCTGCCTCACAGCGCCAGAGACCCGGGTTAGATCCAGATAACAGGTGCTGTCTGTATGGAGTTTGAACGCTCTGCCCCTGATCGTGTGGGCTTTCTCCATGTGCTCCGGTTTCCTCCCACACTCCAAAGACGTACAGGTTTGTAGGTTAATTGGCATAGATAAAAATTATAAATTGTCCCTAGTGTGTAGGCTAGTGTTAGTGTACAGGCATCAGTGGTTGGCACGGACTCAGCCTGTTTCCGTTCTGTATCTCCAAACTAAACTAAACTAAATTACAGATACAGCCACACCGAGAGGAAATTAACCTTTAGATAATGGGCTAAAACAATGCAATAGGCCACAAATTAATGGGGAGACTGTTTCTGATTCAGCTGTTGCAATGAACATGTTCCCTGCTGTTAACCCGCATAAGTTAATTACTACAATAGTAGTTTTAACACAATAATAGGACATCATTTATTTGGTACTTTCATAGGCACAGAAAATCAACATGAAAAGGAATGTAAGTTCAAAACTGGCACTCAGTAAAGCTGTCACCATTAACCGTTCAATATCATCCTATCATTTGCAGTTAAAAATGTCATAGATTTGCAGTTTAGTTTACTTTGGAGATACAGAATGGAAACAGGCCCTTCGGCCCACCGAGTCCATGTTGACCATCACACCCGTTCACACTAGTTCTATGTTATCCCACTTTCTCATCCACTTCCTACACTCTGGGGACAATATATTTTTTTTTTTCTGGGGCTAATGAACCTACAAACCAGGACATTATTGGGATGTGGGAGGAAACTGCAAGTGCCGGTTTGCACTGAAGATAAACACAAAATGCTGGAGTAACTTAGCGGGTCAGGCAACATCACTGGAGAAAAAAGAATAGGTGATGTTTCTGTTCGAGACCCTTCATCAGAATGTGAATCAGGGGAGAATGAGAAACTAGCCTGGCTCCCAATTGGAAGAAGGGTCTTGACCGAAAAGTCACCGATTCCTTTTCTCCAGAGATACTACCTGACCCTCTGAGTTACTCCAGGTCTTCGTGTCTATCTTTGGTTAAAGAGTTGCCCTCATTGAGACAGGATTGCAGATACAAGGTTATGAGGCTAGCTCAGTGTTCCAGCCATGAAAGGTACTGCTCTAACAGTTCCGTGGCAGGGTTCAATCCTAATCTCGGACCACATTTGTGCTCTGGTTTCCTCCCACATCGCACAGGCCTGCAGGTTTGAACAGATTAACTGATAACCGTGAATCACCCCTAGTGTAGGTGGGTGACGAGAGAATCAGGATGAAGTTGGTGAACCTGTGTCTCCCTGCATATGGGCGGCACGGTGGCACATCCGGTAGAACCACTGCCCCACAGCGCCAGACACCCGAGTTCCATCCTGACTGGTTGCTGCGTGTGTGGAGTTTGCATGTTCTCCCTGTGATGATGTGGGTTTCCTCTGGGTGCTCCGGTTTCTTCCCACATCCCAAAGACGACCAGCAATTCCCGCACGCTAACATTATGCTTGACACACCAGGGAACAATTTACAATTATACTAAGCCAGGTAACATTGGTTAACATGTGAACATTTAACAAAGACTCCATGTCTTTGGAGTGTGGCCGGAAACCGGAGTACCCGGAGAAAACCCGTGGAGGTACAAACTCTACACAGATAGCACCCGTAGTCAGGTTCAAACCCGGGTCTCTGGCACTGTAAGGCAGCAACTCTACCGCTGCGCCACCGTGCCACCCTGTGTGCTGCGAGTGGATGAGAAGTGGGATAACAAAAGAATTTGTGTGAATGGGCGATCAAATGCTGGTCTGTTTCCATGCTGTATCCCGTAAACTAAAGAGAAACCAAACCAAGTGAGAGACAATAGGTTACAGGGAAATAATTGTAAGTGAGGATCTACACTGACATGATGGGCTGAATGGCCCCCTTCTCCGTAGCAAGAAAATAATGAGGATAAATAGTAAGCTTGGAACAAGAGTACATTGTGTCATTCAACGAGTCTGACATTAATGAACAAGAAGGTAGACCCAAAATGCTGGAGTAACTCAGCGGGTTGGGCAGCATCTTTGGAGAAAAGGAATAGGTGACGTTTCGGGCCGAGACCCTTCTTCAGACAATGTGCCCTCCAATTCTTTCTCACTGTTACTTCACTGTGAACTGGATACTGAAATCTCTCGCTACCCTGCCGAGCAAATGCGAGTGAAGAATTCTATAGGTCAATGGAGAGCTGGGGAAAACTTCAGTTGTGCAGGAGATTCGAAATGCAAGCTGTTAGCTCTAAAGCTGCCGCAGGGACAGATGGAAACCTTACAAAATTAACACATCAACAGCATTGGAAGCTCTTCAGTGAAGCTCGTGACACTGATAATGGGCCAAGGCTCGGGACAACTAAACATTAAATGCTGCAGCAAACACTTAGGCAATTAGGAAAATATGTTATGTAAAGATTGAGGAAAAAAAAGACCCCATTAAAATAAATGGCCTCGTAGTTTTATTAGAGTAAAGGACAAAGGAGTTGAACAGATGAAGATGTATACTGATTGAAAAATCCAGCAACTGCAGATGCTGGAAGTCTGAAATAAAAGCTGAAACTGCTGGATACAGAGATCATGTTAGACCACAGTCTGTGGGGAGAGAGAGACACACACACGGATAATGTTTCAGGTCGATGAATCTTTGGCAGAGCAGAGATTATTACATTGGAAATGTATACTGCACACAGCTGAATTTCAAGGCCTTTGATATGAACGCAAGTAAATATAGGGCCAAGCTGGGGAATATCCTATATTTTCCCTTGACTGTGCGCCACAGTGATATGATATTTTATGAGAAGACATTAATGTGAAAACAGTGCGCAAAATATCGAAATCACCAAAGTAATCGAGCCCAATATAAATAAAACATTTCTAATCAGTTTGTGGGGAGTGGGGAATGGGCCCAGTTAGTGTTTAGTTTCTCAGTGTCAGCATCAAGCACATCCATTTGTGGTCTTGCAACATCTCCAAGTGCGTCGCAACCAATGAGTTATTTCAGTCGTTTCACTGCAGTTGTAGGCAGCCAAATATAAATGATGTTGGTCCTTTATGAGCAGAAACACAGGAGTCATTGAGTCATAGAGCGTTACAGCACAGATTAGTTTCGTTCAGTTTAGTTTATTGTCACGTATACCGAGGTACTGTGAGAAGCTTTTGACGCGTGCTAACCAGCCAGCGGAAAGACAATACATGGCTACAATCGAGCCGTTTACAGTGTATAGATACATGATATGGGAATAACGTTTAGCGCAAGGTAAAACCAGCAAAATCTGATCAAGGGTTGTCCGTGGGTAACCAAAGGGTTGGATAGTAGTTCAGCACTGCTCTCTGGAACTGATTCAGTTGCCTGATAGAGGCCCTGTGACCCAACTCAGTACATGCTACCCAATGTGCGTTAGTCCCATTTACCCACATTCGCCCTACATCCTTCTAAACCTTTTCTATCCATGTACTGTCCAAGTCTGTTACATGTTGTTATCACACCTGCTTTAACTACCTCCTCTGGTAGTTTGTTCCATATACCCTCCACCCTCAGAGTGAAAAAGTTACCCCTCAGGTTCATATTAAATCTTGACCCTCTCACCTTAAATCTATGTTCACTGCTTTTTGATTCCCCAACTCTGGGTAAAAGATATCGTGCCTTCACCCCATCTATTTCCTCATGCTTTTATACAAACACCAAATCACCTTTCAACCTCCTGCGCACCAAGAATTAAAGTCCTAGCCAGTCCAACCGCTCCTTATAGCTCAGCCCCTGAAATCCTGACAACATCCTTATAAATCTCTACACACCTTCAAGCTTAACAACATCCTGTAGAAGGGTGACCAGAACTGAATGATACTGCAAATGCAGCCTCACCAATGTCTTGTACAAATGTAACATAAGTTTAGTTTAGTTTAGTTTAGAGTTACAGCGTGGAAACAGGCGCTTCAGTCCACCGTGTCCGACCAGTGATCCCCGCACACTATCCCACACACACCAGGACAATTTACAATTTTCTTCAGAAACCAAAGTTTGCAGGTCTCAGGGAGAACGTGCAAACTCCGTACTGACAGCACCCGCAGTCATGATGGCACCCAGGTCTCTGGCGCTGTAAAGCAGAAACTCTACCTCTGTGAGAGAATGTAATCACAAGAGCATTTTTTAATCACATTAACCTGCCTGAACCTTGGCTTTACACATATAATGCTGGTGTCTTTTTCACTACGATACCCAATGGGCCTGTCCCACTTACGCAACTTTTTCGGTGATGACTGGCACCCGTCATAGGTCGTTGCAGGTCGCCGAAAATGTTCAACACGTTGAAAATCCAGAAAGACGTGACGACTCTTTGAGCGACTGAGGAGACGACTCACGACCATACGGGTGACACTCTGGCGACATGTCGCGGTGTGAAGCCTCTATGGTCGTGAGTAGTCGCCCAAAGAGCCGTACCTTGTTCGGGTCACCACTGGATTTTCAACGTTGAAAATTTTGTAAGGATGTAAGGTGCCGGCACATTACTCTTCACTTTATGGAAAAAACTAATCTAAGGGCAATTCATCACTTACATTGTGAATTTGGCATTTTCTCTTTATTCCTTTTTATAGCCGTATTTATTTGGCTTAATATCTGCAGTCAAAACCAAAACCAGTCAATGCAAGGTCTGCTACACATTATACGATACGATACGATGAACTTTATTCATCTCCGGAGGGAAATTGGTCTGCTTTCTGTATCTGCCTGCAGTAGTTCCCAGATGATAAGGTGACGCTGAGGGAATGTAGTTACTGAATATATCAGATTTCAGATTGGCAAATTCAGAACGTATCAGGAATGTGCCAGGGATGGAGGGATAACCAAAAACTGGAAAGGATGCAAGAAAGACACACAAGGACGTTACCAGGTTTGGAGGATTTGAGTTTTAGAAAGAGGTTTGGTAGGTTATTTCCGGGAGCATAGGAGGCTGAGAGGTTCCCTTAATGAGGTTTATAAAAGCATGAGGACCATATATAAGGGTACAGTCTTCCCCCTTGTTAGGCAGTCTAAAACTAGAGGGAATAGGTTGAAGGTGAGAGGGGAAAGATTTGAAAGGGACCTGAGGGGAAACTTTATCACACAGTGGGTGGTGGATATACGAAACGAGCTGCCACAGGAAGTGGTAGAGGTGGGTACAATTATGACATTTAAAAGACACTTGGACAGATAGGAAAAGTTTTGAGCGAGATGGAGAAGGTGCAGGGAAGTGGGACTAGCTTGGCTCGGCAACTTGGTCGGCATGGACAAGTTGGGCCGAAGGGTCTGTTTCTATGCTGTACAACTCTGTCACTCTATGACTCTCTGACCCACCAAAAGCCTTCAAGATTCCAACCATTTTCGATGTAAGGGATAATGTTTCCATGTGAGTGGAACCAAAGCATGAAGGTCATCAGGAAATCCAGTGGGGAATTCAGAAAGAACCTCTTCACCTAAAGAGTGGTGGGAATGTGGAATGCTCTCCTACGTTAGTGCTCTCCCCATGCAGAGTACCATGAGGGGGAGTGGATTATTTAAGGTTTAAGGCCTTTGAATGAAATTCCCAAGCAAATAGTATAGATATATTTATGGTAGACACAAAAAGCTGGAGTAACTCTGGAGCAAAGGAATGGGTGACGTTTCTGGTCTGAAGAAGGGTCTCAAGCCGAAACATCCCCCATTTCTCCCATGCAGAGATGCTGCCAGTCCCGCTGAGTTACTCTAGCTTTTTGTGTCTACACGATCTTCGGTTTAAACCAGCAACTGCAGTTCCTTCCTGCACAGATACATTTATGGGTTGGCTGGACAAGCAAACGATAGAAAAGGGAGAGGACGGTGAGGATGATAGATTGTAGCGTAGCAAGATGGGCGAAGACTGCAGTTGAATATTGGATCCAGAATTGACAGGTTGGGCCTTTGTTTTGTAAAGTACAAATATTGAGCTTTTTATATTTATTGAACTTCCTTTTTTTGTTTGTTTGTTATGTTATTATGTTGACAGACCTGTTCAGCTGCTGCAAGTATGAATCTTGTTTCATTTCAGTACTTATGACAATGAACACTCTTGACCTCTCTTGAATGTCCAGTTTCTGCGCAGTAATCCATTGCCATCCTATTCACGTCTGTCCTGCTGATTTCTGGCAACTCCATTTCTTTGCTTTTCTCTTTCAAGTGGACATTACATTTCTTTTACAAGAATCTATGATGTTGTTCCAACTACAGGCCACATGTACTAAAGACCTTCAGCTGTTAGCAGGCAACTGAACCATCCTATCACCAGCTAGAGAGCGGTCCTGATCTACCGTCTACCTCACTGGAGATTGCCGGACTATCTTTAATCAAACTTTTCTGGACTTTATCTTGCACTTTATCCAGTGGCTGTACAGTGTGGGCGGCTTGATTGTAATCATGTATTGTCTTTCCGCTGACTGGATAGCACGCAACAAAAACGTTTTTCACTGTACCTCAGTACACGTAACAATAAACTAAATTAAACTAAACTAAACCAATAGACAATAGGTGCAGGAGTAGGCCATTTGGCCCTTCGAGCCAGCACCGCCATTCAATGTGATCATGGGTGATCATCCCCAATCAGTACCCCGTTCCTGCCTTCTCCCCATATCCCTTGACTCCGCCATCTTTAAGAGCCCAACCTAGCTCTCTCTTGAAAGTATCCAGAGAACCTGCCTTCACCGCCCTCATCTAAACTAAACTAAACTAAACTAAACTAAACTAAAACTGATCCTGATCCCTCTTACTAGTCTTTCTACAGACTTTTAAAATGTCCATCTGTAACCACTCAAATCATACCCATACTGAGATCTGGCAAGGATGCTGGATTGGGTTGGAAGGGGTTAGAGTGGGTTAGCCAGGGTATGGAGAGGTTGAGGGGATTGTCTGGGGTTTGGTGAGAGGGTGGGTGGATGGTCCTGGTTTAGAGATGGGATGGGTTGCCCAGTTTAGAGAGGGTGGGTGGGTTCCCCAATTACTTACTTAAAGAGTTCAAGATATTGAATGAGAAGACCAGCCCTGATGGGGAGTGGGTTGTTTAGGGTTGAAAGCCTTGAAGTGGAAGGTCCAAGGTTCAGAGAGGGTGGGTGCTGCCATTTTGTGGAGTGAATTTCAGCCATGGTGAGGTTGTATGGTGACCACGAGCATTTGGCCTGGTATTCATTTCACCTGTGTAGAATTAGTGAGACCCTGCTCCCTGCCACCGAGGAACTCCACTGCACACTGCCTCCCTCCCATTGTCAATGCTGCCAGCTGTAAAAAGAAGGCATTGTGAATTGTGAGGAAAGGCGCAGGGGTTAACTGAAGGGGTAAAGACACGCTCTGTCCAAGAGCCCCACTGAAAAGTGCAGAGAGCTGCGGACACAACCCTGTCCATCAGAACCAAACTTCTCACCCACCCGTTGACTCCATCAACACCTCACGCTGCCCAAGCAAAGCAGTCAGCATCACTAAAGACCACTCCCACACCGGCCATTCCCTCATCTCCCCTTTAAGATAAGGTAGAAGATATTTGAAAGCATGTTCCACCAGATTCAAGGATATTTTCTTCCTTTCTTGTGTCAGACTCTTGAACCAATCTCTTACTATCCATGGATATATTCCTGATCCTCCAGTCTACCTCCTTGTGGCACTTGCACTCTATTTCTTATCAACACTTTCTCTGTGGTTTTACACTATATTCTATATGGTTTGCTTGTATATATAATATATCTGGACAGCAAGCTAATATAGGCTTTCACTTTATGATGATAACGATCCAATATCAGTGAAGTGAAATATAATGCAAAAAATGTGTGATGTTCTTGACTGAATCCGAATAATAGGAATGTTTTAATTTAATAATGAGAGGATGAAAATGATTAGGTGTAGGAAGGAACTGCAGATGCTGGTTTAAATCGAAGGTGGACACAAAATGCTGGAGTAATGCAGCGGGACAGGCAGCACCTCTGGAGAGAAGGAATAGGTGACGTTTCTGGTGGAGACATTTCTTCAGTCTGAAAATTACTGGTGCTCAGAAGAGTCCCTGTACAAAAATCACTGAGAGCCAAGGTGCAGATAGAGCGGACAGTTATGAAGGCAAGTAGTATGTTGGCCTTGGCTACAAGTGTAAAGATGTCTTCAGCAATCATATCCGGTCAGACCACACCCATACCTGTGTCGGCCTGTTACCGGCCAGGAATTGTCCTGCCCCTCCTCTTTTCCAGTTTTTTCATCCCGTCCCTCCAACTAGTCTCGAGCCGAAAAACATCACCTATCCGTGTTCTCCAGAGGTTTTGCCTGACCCTCTGAGTTACTCCAGGACTTTGTGTCTTTTTGTAAATCAGCACTTGCAATGTCTTGCTTGTGTCCACTATTCTTAAAGTCTAGGGTCAGTGTCTCATAATAAGTACCGCGGCTGGTCAGGACAGAATTGAGGAGACACAGGAATTGCAGGTGCTGGAATTTCCAGCAAAACACAAAGTATGGAATAACTAAGTGGGTCAGGCAGCATCTGTGGAGGGAATGGATAGGTGACATTTTTGGTCGGGATCCACCTCCAGACTGAACCAAGAGCAAAGAAGAACTCAGAACTACGAGGGAACCCAGAAGATAGTGAAGTGTTGAAATTCTCCGGTGGGCGGTTGCCTTCAATGTAATCAAGACAGAGAAGAATCAATCTTTGGGTGACAAGGGAACAAAGTGGGTGGCACGGTGGCGCGGCGGGTAGAACTGATGCGTTACAGAGTTGTGGATCCGGGTTTGATCCTGACTTTGGGTGCTGTCTGTGTGGAGTTTACATGTTCTCCCCGTGACCGTGTGGGTTTCCTCCGGGTGCTCCGGCTTCCTCCCACATCCCAAAGACGTGCGGGTTTGGAGGTTAATTGGCCCGCTGTAAAATCAACCCCAGTGTGTAGGATAGTGGGTGAGGAAGTGGGATAACAGAGAACTAGTGTGAACGAGTGATCAATGGTCATTGTGGACTCGGTGGGCCAAAGGGCCAGTTTCCATGCTGCATTTCTAAACTACACCAATAACTAAACTAAAGAGATATGAGGTTAGGGCAGGAAAGTGATTCTGGTGAATAGCGGAGCTGGCATGAGGGGGGGTCACAAGGCTTGAACCTGCCTCCCTTTCATGTAACTCTTATCAGTAGAATTATTTTGCTCTTCATTGTAGTCGCTCTCTGAGAGGATTACTATTCAACATCCTAATTCTGCTCTCTAGCTGTAAGCATCATTTGAAGGAAATTATCGTGGTTTAGACACGGAGCCAAAATTCATCAAGACACTTCCTTGCGTCTTTGGAATGTGGAGATGAGTTATAGATGCAAAGATGCCAACGGCATGATCTGGATCAACTTCACTGCGAATATCTTGAAGAAGGACAAGGGGAAATTATCTGAGGCGTGATCCTTTCCTCTGTGGACAGAACGTGTTCTTCATTTTGTTACTCAAACATCCATGCCAGTTTCTCAAAGTTAAACATGGACCCTTACATATTGTGTCCACGTGATGGCAGTAAATCACCTTCCTTCCTCATGTGGCAGCAGCCTTGGGCTTATCTGGATCAGGAACGCTCCAGTACATCCAGCACATGGACCCAACTTTGGACTAGTGCAAGAACTTCACAGTAAAGTGCATGTGTGACAATATAGAACCATTGATCGGATCCTGAAAGGGTAAAAGCATAACAAATATTTACCACTGAAGCATTATCAATAAAATGTTGCAGCACACTACGCAAGGGAGATGTTAAGACAGAGGTCCAAAGAAAGTTACTAGCCTGAAATGCCATCCCTCCAAGTTCTCCATGGATGCTGCCTGACCCGCTGAGTTACTCCAACACCTTGTGTCTTTCTTCTTAAAACTGAGGAGTTACGTTTTAAAGTGTCTTAAGGGTGGAACAAGTTGGGGAAGGGTTCTTTGCAAACGTAATGCCCAGGCATTGAAGATAGATAACTGCAAATAATAAAGAACTGGAGGGATGCAGTTAGTTCAGAGGTCAGAGGGCACGAGGTCATTCATGACCGAGCTGAAGATGAGGAGCAGTGGAGAGAGATTTGTGAATTAGGTTGAACATTACAATTTAACAGAAGGATTGGAGGAATGATAAGAGGAGGGCAGTCAGGGATTTTCTCTCATACACGGATAGCAGATATTTTCTCAGGACATTTTCCCAGAAGAATACTTCCTAAAATTCAACAACCTAAGATGGTGTCCAATATTATAATTGATATTCTGAAGTAAGGGTGAAATTATGGAATCAAATGTGAGGCAGGTTCCTTTGTGCTAGAATAACTCGAGAGTTGTGGCATGGTGGCAATAAGTTGCTGGCTGACAGAGCCAGAGAGCCAGGATTTGACCCCTACTACGGGTGCTGTCTGTATGGAGTTTGCACGTTCTCCCTGTGACCTGTGTGGATTTTCTCCGAGATCTTTGGTTTCCTCCCACACTCCAAAGACATGCAAGTTTGTCGGTTAATTGGCTTGGTAAAAAATGTAAATTGTCCCTAGCGTGTGTAGGATAATGTTAGTGTAGCTGGTCGGTGGGGACTCGGTGGGCCGAAGGGCCTGTTTCCGCGCTGTATCTCTGAACTAAGCTAAACTAAACTAAGTTGGACGGCACAAATGTTTTGCAGAGTTTGGTGAAGATTTGCGTCCGGGTTGTTCCATTTTGATGCTCATTCTGACCGGCAGCGTGTGTCACAGCTCTCGGCCTTTTAGACCAAAGAAGCTGTTTGAATCTTGGTGCTTACTGCCACGGGCTCCAGTCGATCACATCTGCTCACCATGAATGACAATGAGTCACATACCATAACCCCTGCCAGTAAATATCGGCAATGCCTGCCACTAATTAATGCTTAATGTGTTAGTTTGGTTTAGTTTAGTTTAGTTTAGAGATACAGTGCGGAAACAGGCCCTTCGGCCCACCGAGTCCGTGCCGACCAGCGATCCCCACACACTAACACTATCCTGCACACACTAGGGACAATTTTACAATTATACCAAGCCAATTAACCTACAAACCTGTACGTTTTTGGAGTGTGGGAGGAAACTGAAGATCGCGGAGAAAACCCACGCAGGCCAAGAGGAGAACGTACAAACTTTGTACGTACTGTACAAGCACCCGTAGTCAGGATCAAACTCATAGATGTTGCCTGACCTACTGAATACTCCAGCAATTTGTGTATATCTTCAGTGTAAACCAGCATCTGCAGTTCCAATCTTTATCTCTGCTCATAATCCATACTCCTACGTTCTGTACACAACGCCAGTATCATATCTCCTTCCACCACCTACTCCCGGCATCCACCATCCACAGGGTAAAAAACCTTTCCCCTCATATTTCCTTTCAACTTTACCCCTCTTACCTTAAAGACATGCCCTCTAGTATTTGGAATTTTAATCCTGGGAAAAGGTTTCTGTCAGTCTACCCTCTCTACGCCTCTTAAATGTTACTTACTGCTATCAGGTAAATGGGAAAGCACTGGAAATGCTCAGCAGATCAGACAGCATCTAAGGGGAGTGAACCCAACCCGAGATGCCACTGCTGAAGACTTAACGGATGGCGGGATGACGAGGGAGGTGATGGAGACGCCGGACGTGAGGAGCAAGGGTCGGTAGGAGGGTGAACTGTGGTGTTGGTCAAAGGGGATGGAGGAGGTCCTGCAGCAACCTGGGGCTTACTTGGATCAGGGGCCGCTCCAGTACACCGGGAGCGCGGAAAGACCGGACTTTGGACTTTGGAAATGACTTCAAAACATGGCGGTGCCCTCATATGTAATATATACAAAATGAATTTCACTGTGCAGTTGCATATGGGACAAATAAAGCTCCGTGGGATCTATGAAACAGCATTAATGTTTCAGGATAACCTTCAGAACTGATGAAGATTCACTGAACAGCAACAGTGGAGCAGAACCCTAGTACTGGGTTTACATAAGATCAAAAGTGATAGGAGCAGAATTAGGCCATTCGGCCAAGTCTACTCCTCTATTCAATCATGGCTGATCTATCTCTCCCTCCTAACGCAGTTAGTTTTTATATTACACTAGAAATCCACCCCTGACCTCATGTATTAGACATGTACATACCCTAGCTGTGAACATGCAACCAAACTCTGCATCCAAAATGACCTTCCATTGGCTTCAGTGCAAACACTATGTTGCCAATGTTCTTCCCATTTAATCTGATTTTCTTATCATAGTTGTTGCTGAGTATTTCCCCCAGGGATAACTCACTGGCTTTATTTGGTTCAGTTTAGAGATACAGCGTGGAAACTGGCCCTTCGGCCCACCAAGACCATGCCACCCATTCATACCAGCTCTGTGTTATCCCACTTTCTTATCCACTACTTACACACTAGCAGTAATTTACAGAGGTCAATTGACGTACAAAGCGGTCCACAGACCCCAGTTTGCATTGACGGAGCCGAAGTAGAGATGGGAGTGTGCCAGGGAGCGGGGCGGGCCCAATCCACCCGCCAAACAACCGCTCTGCCGCTGCGGACCAGAACGATGATTGAAAACCTGATCGTGCCCCGGTGGGCCCGACTCGCCCCACAGGCCTCCTAAGGGACTGCGGTGAAGCTGGGCGGTGAGGCCTGTCTGGGACGAAGGAGCCTCAGTGGTGGCGGCAAATGGAAGCTTCAGTGGCAGCAGCGGGAGACTCGCGGTGGATGAGCGTGAGAGGGGGAGGGGAAGGCACTGGGGACCCAGCGTGGGGACACGGCTGTGTGGGACAGTGGGAGAACTAATAGGGACCCACTGTGGGGAGGGGCTGGGGACTCTAGTTTAGGATCCTCTGCCCAGGGGATATGTGCAGAGGCTCTGTGCACATGGCAGCCAGACAACAATGTGTTGTAACTGTCGGCAGACCAATTTCCCTCCGGGGATGAATAAAGTTTCATCGTATCGTGTCATATCGTATCGTATCGTTAACTTGTCCTGGACCACCCATATTGAAGCAACGACCAAGAAGGCACACCAATGCCTCTACATCCTTGGAAGGTTTAGGAAGTTCGGCACGTCCCCTACAACTCTCACCAACTTCTACAGATGCACCAATGAAAGCATTTTATCAGGAGGCATCACAGCTTGGTTTGGGAACAGCTCCATCCAGGACAGGTAAGAAATTGTAGCGAATTGTGAACGCAGCCCAGATCATCACACAGGCTAACCACCCTTTCGTCAATTCCATTTGCACCCCACGCTGCCTCGGCAGAGACAGCAGCATAATCAAGGACGAGTCGCACCCTGGCCACCCCCTCTTCTCCCCTTCCCCATCAGGCAAAAGGTATAGAAGTGTGAAAATACACAACTCCAGAATCGGAGACAGTTTCTTCCCAGCTGTTATCAGTCAACTGAATCATCCCACCACAACCAGAGAGCAATGCTGAACTACAATTTATCTCTGATGTCCCTCGGACTATCCTTGACCAGACTTTTGTGCCTTTACCTTACACTAAACGTTATTCCCTTGTCATGTATCTATACACTGTAAATGGATTGATTGTAATCATGTATTGTGTTTCTGCTGACTGGTTAGCGCGCAACAAAAAGCTTTTCACTGTACCTCAGTACACGTGACAATAAACTGAGCTGAAACTGAAACTAAAACTAACCCGCATGTCTTTGGGATGTGGGAGAAACCGGAGCACCCGGAGAAAGCCCACGGGGTCACAGAGTGGATGTGCACACTCCACACGGACAGCGCCCGGGGTCAAATTCGAACCCTGGTCTCTGGTGTTGTGAGGTAGCAGCTCTACCCGCTGTGCTGCTGAGATCATGGTGTGGCAAGCATCACTAGAGGTCAGGATTAAACACAGTTCACTGTTTAACTGTGGCCTTACTCCCTCCTCACTGGATGCACGATTCAGAGACAGAGAGAGTTGTGTTTGAGTTTAGTTTATTGTCACGTGTGCCGAGGCACAGTGAAAAGCTTTTGCCGCATGCTAACCAGTCAGTGGAAGGACAATACATGATTACAATCGAGCCGTCCACAGTGTACTGATATATAGTGCAAGATAAAGCCACTAGAGTCCGATCAATGTTCGTCCAAAGGTCTCCAATGAGGTAGATAGTAGCTCAGGCCCACTCTCTAGTTGTTGGTAGGATGGTTCAGTTGCCTAATGACAGCTGGGAAGAAACTGTCTCTGAATCTGGAGGTGTTAATTTTAACACTTCTATACCTTTTGCCCGATGGGAGAGGGGAGAAGAGGGAGTGGCCGGGGTGCGACTAGTCCTTGATCATGCTGCTGGCCTTGCCGAGGCAGCGTGAAGTGTAGATGGAGTCGATGCAAGGGGGGGTTGGTTTGTGTGATGGTCTGGGCTGCGTCCACAATTCCCTGCAATTTCTTGCATCCCGATGAAATGCTTTCTGCGTCACATCTGTAGGAGTTGTTGAGAGTTGTTGGGGAACATTGCCAAATGAGACCGGCCAGACGGACTGGTGCTGAGCCCGACTGTAACACAGTGACGACTCTGAAGCAGCTGCGACTGGTACGGCGTGGTAGTGCGCGTGAGAAGGGTCCAACGGTAATGACTTGTGTCTGTGACTATTTCCTGGGGGACTGGAGCAACTGCTACTGGCTCTCAGTTCTTCCCCAAATACTGATAAAATGAGGATGTGGTTTGTTGCACAGAAACACATGAATGGCGGAGATAAAAGAACATTCTGACTGGCTGCACTTCAATCGTTCCCAATGTTTCAAGCAGAGGAATGGAAGTTATTCAAGGGGCTGGGCTATCCCTTCATTCAAAATGTTGCCTTTGGGCTAGGTTGTTGGTCACGAACCTCACCATGGGTGGTTGTAGAGGATGCCTCTCCTTGGCTGGGCCTGGGGCAAACATGGAAACGTGTAGAATCATGCAGGCTGAGCCGTTGACTGTCAACGAGGTCTGATATTGTTGTTCTGCAGATGGAGTTAGCTATCAGTGATTCACTATCATGGGGACAACACATTTGTGGCAGGACGGGACGCAGCGGTAGAGTTGCTGCCTTGCAGTGCCAGAGACCAGGAATCAATCCTGACCTGGGGTGCTGTCTGAGTGGAGTTTGTACGTTCTCCCTGTGACCACGTGGGTTTTCTCCGGGTACTCCGGTCTCCTCCTACACTCCAAAGATGTGCAGGTTTGCAGGTTAATTGGCTTCGGTAAAAATTGTCCCTAGTCTGTGGGATGGAGCTAGTGTGTGGAGTGATTGCTGGTCAGTGCAGGCTCAGTGGGCCAAAGGGCTTAGTTCCAAGCTGTATGTCTAAAGTCCAAAGTCTAAACGGTGGAGTCGCTGTTGCTGCGGGAAAGATACATCCAATTTGAATGCAACAAACTCCTACAAACAGCAATGTGATAAGGATCAAATTATCTGCCTTTTAAAGTGTACTGAGGGACAAATAATGGCCAGGACACGGAGATTAACTTCTCCATTCCTCTTCCCCACAAGAGTCTTTGGATCTTGTTCATCTATATGGGGGAATAGCCAACAGGTGACTGTCATTGTTCGTTTGATTGTCAGCATGTCTGACAGTGGAGGCCAGCACTGGATGTTGCTCTGGAACTGTGGGCCGTGGTCTTTGGAGTGGGACTTGAAGTACATCACGCAACATAGACTAGGTATGTTACAAAACTTACCTTAAGCAGCGCTGCAGTTCTGCCGCTCTCCATGTGTGCGACTTTGGCGCCTTTCAGAGGGGGGCGGGCTTAAAATGCCGTTTTTCTTCAGCCTGGGCAAATCGATCAATGTCGGGCGATTTCGTTGCGGAAGAAAAATCGCTCCGACATTTCATGAATGAAGGTATTTTTAAATTACGCTAGATTATTTATTATCTAGCGTAATTTAAAAATCACCTTCAAAAGCCGTGAGCGCCGACAACGAGAAGGATTTTGCGTAGGGGAGAAAAAAAGGTAAATAGTTTATTTTTATATTAAAAGTTGGTTTTTATGGAGGCTTTAATAATATTTTCATGTTGCGAAATGGGGTCCAAAAAAAATGTATGAACCGGCTGTATTTTTTATACCGACTTCACAGCAAACCACAACGTTCCAATCCACCGCATTCCACTAAAACCCACTCGCTAGTTGATTTAAATGGCCATTAATTTACAGGCATTAAACACTAAATTCCTTCCATTTGGCCCAGAAATTCATGAAAATTAGATTTAAAAATTATGTTATATTGTGGATTATTGTGTGAATGTTATTTGGACACTCAGGCAATTTGAAAAATGTTTATCTTTTCTTAAGAAATGGTTAGATGTTTAGATCTACTCATTGAATTTTGTAATTAGCTACAATTAGATAACTAACTAATTATATGCTTTAATTTCAGGTCATCCAAGTAAGATTGTTTCATATTTGTTTCAGAATGCTTCAATCTATAATAACTGGAAATTTCATTGAGTTCTCTTAATTTTTAACAAAGTTATGGGCTTTTAACGATTCTAGATCACAGCTTTTGAGTTAAGTCAATTGAAAGGAAATGGGGAACAAGATGCTAATTTCTGAGTATGAAAATGGTCATAACTTTCTTAATACTGAAGATATGAAAGTGAATTAGGTGTCAAATTAAACTTCTTTTTATGCTTTATCTGATGGGATAAATTGCAGACTTGATTTTTAAAATCTCAAAATATAGTAACATTGCTACATAGACCATAGAATAGTACAGCTCAAGAACAGGCCCCTCGGCCCCACACTTTCTGTGCTGAACATGATGCCAAGACCATTGCAGAGAGTTGTGGACGCAGCCCAGCCCATCACACAAACCAACCTCCCTTCCATTGACTCCATCTACACTTCACGCTGCCCCGGCAAGGCCAGCAGCATCATCAAGAATGAGTCGCACCCTGGCCATTCCTTCTTCTCCCCCCTCCCATCAGGCAAGAGGTACAGAAGTGTGAAAACGTACACCTCCAGATCCAGGGACAGTTTCTTCCCAGCTGTTATCAGGCAACTGAACCATCCCCTCAATAACTAGAGAGCGGTTCAGAGATACTATCCACCTCATTGTAGACTCTCGGACAATCTTTAATCGGACTTTACTGGACTTTATCTTGCACTAAAAGCTATTCCCTTTATCCTGTGTCTGTCCACTGTGGACGGCTCGATTGTAATCATGTATAGTTTTTCCACTGACGTGACAGCACGCAACAAAAGTGTTTTTCACTGCACCTCGGTACATGTGAACTAAATAAACTAAACTAAACTAAGACCATTTTGTTATCTACCTGCACATAATCCATATTTCTCCATTCACTGCATATCCATGTACCTATCAAAAAGCCCCTTAAATGCCACTATCGTAGCTACCTCCACCACCACCCCCGGCAGCACATACCAGGTGCTCACCACCCTCTGTGTACAAAGTTGTCCTGCACATCTTTAAACATTGCCCCTCCCAAGTCTAAGCAATGCCCTCTGGTACTTTAATTTTCTATCCTGGGAAAAAAGGTTCTGGCCCTCTATCCTATCTATGTTCCTCGTCATTTTATATACTTCTATCAGGTTTTCCCAATGCAACCAACCTCTGGCAATTCAGGGAAAAATATCCATGTTTGTCCAACCTTTCCCTGTAGCTAATACCCCCTGATCCAGACAACATCCTGGTAAACCTCCTCTGCTCCCTTTCCAAAGCCTCCATATCCTTCCTGTAAGGGGGGTGACAAGAGCCGGATGCAATACTCCAAATCTGCCCAAACTATCAAGCAGCATCATGGCATCCTGACTCGTACACAATGCCCCGACCTACAAAAGCAAGCATCCCACGTGCCTCCTTCTACCTGTGTTGCCACTTTCAGGGAGCTATGGACAAACCTCAAGATCCCACTGTACATCAATGCTGGTGAGAGTCGTGCCATTAGTTGTAGATTTTCCCCTTACATTTGATCTCTCAACGTGCAACACTTCACACTTGCTCAGATTTTAAAATGTCTTTTTTCTTTTTTTTTCTCTTTGAAATGGCAGATGTAGTTTAATCCGAGCAATTTAGTCTTATCAATGGTTCTTTATTGTCTCACATGCATCGCTCAGTGAAATTATGTTTGCACAGCTCACACATGGACAAGTCGCTGTCTTTTGGTGCATTTCCACAAAGAAGATGTCCAAAGTCTGGTCCAGGTGCAGGATATACTGGAGCAGCTCCTGATCCAGGTAAGCCCCAGACTGCTGCAGGACCTCCTCCGTCCCCACCAACCCACGTCCATCTCATCGCCCGGCCGCCTCTGTGTCCCGGGGGAGCCTCCTGTAGCCGACCTTGAAGGTGCTGGAGGCAATAAGGTCATAAGGTCATAAGTGATAGGAGTAGAATTTGGCCCATCAAGTCCACTCCGCCATTCAATCATGGCTGATCTATCTCTCCCTCCATTCTAGTCATCACCAGTGGCTCCCTCCTCCTCTACTCTCCGGTCTTCGGGACCGAGCTCGACGGTTCTGAGCTTCCCTCCTGCTGGCAGCAGCCGACCGGGTCCTTCTCCGCGGCGGTGATCCAGGTCTGCCGTCGCACGTGGATGCCGTCGACCTGCTGTGTCCATCATCATTTGTGGCGGCCCATCTTTACATAAGCACATCGATTTAATAAAGGCGGAAAATGATGCTCTTATATCTGACGCAACCAGCTCCATGCATTTAATCGCCAGCTAACAGCATTATTGTTACGGGTATCAGGGGTTATAGAAGGAGAAGGCAGGACAATGGGGTTGAGAGGGAAAGATACATCGGCCACTTGTAACTGTGCTTTTAGCAGCTGACTCCCAGGACTCCCTCTCTGAACCATCGACAGCATCTTATTGGGATGCATCACAGCACGGTTTGGGAACAGCTCCATCCAAGACCTCACGAAATTGCTAAGGATTGTGAGCCAGCCCAGACCATCACACAAACCAACATCCTCACCATTGACTCCATTTCACGCTGCCTCGGCAAGGCCAGCAACATAATCAAGGGCGAGTCACGCCCTGGTCGCTCCCTCTTCTCCCCTCTCCAATCAGGCAAGAGGCACAGAAGTGTGAAAGCGCACACCTCCAGATTTGGGGACAGTTTCTTCCCAGCTGTTATCAGGTAACTAAACCATCCCATCAACAACCAGAGGGGTCCTGGCCTCCCATCTACATCATTGGAGATTCTCAAACCATCGTTAATCAGACTTCATCATGTATCTGTACCTTGTACATGGCTCAGTTGTAATCATGTAGGGTCTTTCTGTTGACTGGATACCACGCAACAAAAGCTGTACCTCGGTACATGTGACAAAACCTAAGCTAACCTATACCTTTCCATTGAAGATGAACACAAAGAGCTGGAGTATCTCAGCGGGTCAAGCAGCATCTCTGGAGCGATGGTGATGTTTCCAGTCACGTCCCTTCTTCAGACTGAGGGTCAGTGGAGAGGAAAAAGAGAAGTATGAAAAGGTAACCATATAACATATAACCATATAACAATTACAGCACGGAAACAGGCCATCTCGGCCCTTCAAGTCCGTGCCGAACAACCTTTTTCCCTTAGTCCCACCTGCCTGCACTCATACCATAACCCTCCACACCCTTCTCATCCATATGCCTATCCAATTTATTTTTAAATGATACCAACGAACCTGCCGCCACCACTTCCACTGGAAGCTCATTCCACACCGCTACCACTCTCTGAGTAAAGAAGTTCCCCCTCATGTTACCCCTAAACCTCTGTCCCTTAATTCTAAAGTCATGTCCTCTTGTTTGAATCTTCCCTATTCTCAAAGGGAAAAGCTTGTCCACCTCAACTCTGTCTATCCCTCTCATCATTTTAAAGACCTCTATCAAATCCCCCCTTAACCTTCTGCGCTCCAGAGAATAAAGACCTAACTTATTCAACCTATCTCTGTAACTTAGCTGTTGAAACCCAGGCAACATTCTAGTAAATCTACCCGGCGTGGGGGGTACATAGAACAAATGAATGAAAGATATGCAAAAAGAACAAATCAAAGCCAGCAATGATGAGCAAGGAAAGATGGAGCCCACAATGTTCCATTGTTGGCTGTGGAGAAGGTGATAGTGAGCGAAAACTAGTACAACGACTAGGGTGGGGGAGGGATGCAGAGAGGGTGGATGGAAGGGTTACTTGAGGTTAGAGAAATATTCATACATGACCAAAGGGCATCGGTTTAAGGTGAAGGGGAAAAGATTTAATAGGAATCTGAGGGATATCTTTTTCACACAAAGGGTGGTGGGTGCATGGAACGAGCTGCCAGAGGAGGTAGTTGAGGCTGGGACTATCCCAACATTTAAGAAACAGTTAGACCGGAACATGAATAGGACAGGTTTGGAGGGATATGGGCCAAATCCAGTCATGTAGCTGGGAGATGTTGGCTGGTGTGGGCAAGTTGGGCTGAAGGGCCTGTTTCCACACTGTATCACTCTTTGGCTCTGTGACTCCACATTCCCTGATCTCTCCAGCTCTTTGTATCGCTTCTTGAACCCTACCCTGGTAGTCAATGCCTACTATGTTCTGTTGTGCTGAAGCAAAGCAAGAATTTCATTGTCCTATCAGGGACACATGACAATAAACTCACTTGAACTTGAACTTGAACTAGGGCGTAGATTATCTGCACTAGTACGTGACTCCTGGTTGATGACATTGGTTGTGTCCTGGGGAGCCGTGCGGGACAGATCCATGTTGAACAGCCGCGCCACCGACCGGATCGCATCCCTGCAGGCCTGACTCACCCCAAATGCCTCCCAGGGGACTGTGAAGCCAGGGGGGGGGGTTGGGGGAGGGAGGCAGTATGAGCCTCGGCGGTGGTGGGGTGTCAGCGGCGGTGTGAGCCTCAGCGGCGGTGTGAGCCTCGGCGGCGGTGTGAGCCTCGGCGGCGGTGGGGCCTCGACGGTGGTGTGAGCCTCGGCGGCAATGTGAGCCTCGGCGGTGGTGGGGCCTCGGCGGTGGTGGGGCCTCGGCGGCGGTGTGAGCCTCGGCGGCGGTGGGGCCTCGGTGGTGGTGGGGCCTCGGCGGCGGTGTGAGCCTCGGCGTCGGTGTGAGCCTCGGTGTCGGTGTGAGCCTCGGCGGCGGTGGGGCCTCGGCGGTGGTGGGGCCTCGGCGGCGGTGTGAGCCTCGGCGGCGGTGTGAGCCTCGGTGTCGGTGTGAGCCTCGGCAGCGGTGGGGCCTCGGCGGTGGTGGGGCCTCGGCGGCGGTGTGAGCCTCGGCGGCAATGTGAGCCTCGGCGGCAGGGTGAGCCTCGGCGGTGGTGGGGCCTCGGCGGTGGTGGGGCCTCGGCGGTGGTGGGGCCTCGGCGGTGGTGGGGCCTCGGCGGTGGTGGGGCCTCGGCGGTGGTGGAGCCTCGGAGGTGGTGGGGCCTTAGCAGTGGTGGGATCTTGTGATTGACCTGCGATCGGCGGCTGATGAGAGTGAGGGAGGAGGGGAGGACAATGGGGACCCGGCGTGGGGGGACCGCCGTGAGGGACAGTGGGAGAACAAAAGGGGACTCGGTGTGGGTGGGGGGCACTCTAGTTTACAATCCTCTGCCCAGGGCATAAGCCTGCGTTTGTTTGTTTGGTCGTTCATTCTGGTGAAGGTGCTGTACACATGGCAACCAGAGAACAGTCGTTTGTCTTTTTTTCACTTTTAATTTCAATTTCCGTGTACCTTGTGTGTTGTGACTGTTGGCAGACCAATTTCCCTCCGGGGGTGAGTAAAGTTTTATTGAACCGTATCGTACTCCGGTGAAGGTGCTCGCAATGTTGTGGTTGTGCCCATGGAAAGGCAAGTTCTTGTTGTTGATCAAACTCCTGTCTGCATGGCCTTAGACAGACACAAAATGCTGGAGTAACTCAGCGGGACAGACAGCATCTCTGTAGCGAAGGAATGGGTGTCATTTCAGATGGAGACCCTTCTTCAGGCTGAAGAAGACTGATCAGTCTGAAGAAGGGTCTCGACCCGAAACGTCACCCATGCTGCCTGTCCCGCTGAGTTACTCCGGCATTTTGTGTCTATCTTCAGTTTAACCCAGCATGTGCAGTTCCATCATCAGCATGGCCTTGTTGTGTTCACACTGGCCTGGGGGACGACACGAGTGCTCTTCACAAGGTAATTTGCGGGCAGCAGAGTGCTTGGGGATGCACTGTGGTTGTGAAAAGTGTCATATAATTGCGATTATTTATTTTATTGAACGAGGACCCCATTTAGAGTACTAGAGCAGCACTTTAGATGCTTGGACTAGTTTAAGGGGAGGGATTATAAATCATACTTGTGAGAAAACATTACAGCTAGTTTGTTAGATTTGCATCCGGACATCTGATGCATTATTTCCCTCGCAATAAATGTGTGATGGAGTGATGGATATCTTCATGTTTAGTGTGAGATTCATATGTTCCTGTGATTTTCTGTGGAGATCTCTTATGAGGATGATCTTTATGAGATGGTTCTCTGCATACGCAGTACTGAGGTAAGTCTTGAAACCCACCCCACCCCTCGCAAACAATTGGCGTGCCTCTCTCCGTCCCTCCCCCGCCCTCGTTCACCTACTAGTTTCACTGTCCTGATTAATTTTACTGTTTGTACACCTCTTTGTCACCTTCCCCTCAGCCAACAATGACCCATTGGATATTTCCTTGATCATCGTCTGCTTTGATATGTCATTTTCACACCTTACATGCTCTTTGTACCCTTTCATGTCTCTAGATTCCCTCTCTCCTGACTGTCAGTTTGAAGAAGGGTCTCGACACAAAATGTCACCCATTTCTTTTCTCCAGAGATGATGCCTGACCTGCTGAGTTACTCCAGCTTTTTGTGTCTATCTTCGGTGTGCCAGTGCTTTGCCTTAGTGACTGGGCCCAAAGCCTGTGGCCTAGTGAGCTTAGACCTCACTGCATCAATAGCTTCCTGATGTTCTCCCTCTGGTCTCATGTTCATAAGTGATAGGAGCAGAATCAGCCCATTCCGCCATTTAATCATGTCTGATCTAATTTTCCATCTCAACCTCAGCCCACAGATTCATCACCCTCTAAGTAAAGAAATTCCTCCTCATCTGCTTTTTAAAGGTACGCCCTTTTATTCTGAGGCTACGGTCTCTGGTCCTGGACTCTCCTACAAGTGGAAACATCTTCACATCCATTCCATCCAGGTCTTTCACTATTCGGTAAGTTTCAAAGAAGGCCCCCCCACATCCTTCTAAATTCCACCGAGTACAGGCCCAGTGCCGTCAAACGCTCATCATACATTAACCCAATCATCCCTGGGATCATTCTGGTAAAGCTCCTGAAGTTTCCACAGATTGTAGTCGAGGCACTAGTTCTGCCACACACTTCATGCTGATTCCCTCCTGAGTGCGATGAGCTTGGTATCATTCACATGGCCACTGGGCTTTCTGCTCCAGCTCATGGCCTTGTCCATTATCAGCCGGTTGCCAGAGGACTCGGTGGGCCAAAGGGCCTGTTTTCGTACTGTCTAAAGTCTAAAGCTGCCCTGGTACCTGGTCATCATGCAACATGGTCAAACAGGCACTTTGGCCAGCAAAACAGGACACTGGGATGATAGAAACAAGGAATTGCAGATGCCTGCTTACAGAAATAGACACACAGTGCTGGAGTAACTCAAATGGTCAGGTAGCAACTCTGGAGAACATGGTTAGGTGACATTTGGGGTTGGGATTCTTCTTCGGAATCAGAAGAAAGGTCCCGACCCCAAAACATCACCTATTTATGTGTAGGAAGAAACTGCAGATGCTGGTTTAAATTGAAGATAGAAACAAAATGCTGGAGTAACTCAGCGGGACAGGCAGCATCTCTGGAGAGAAGGAATGGGTGACATTTCGGATCGAGACTCCGAAGAAGAGCTGATTCGGACTCAATGGTCCAAACTGTCTCCTCCTTTTCTGGATGAATCAATGGGATTAGTTTGGTGGCTCCATGATTGTACACCATTATCTCATTGGGATAGAAAGCAGCCAGATTGATGATTGCAACATACAGCATTGAAACAGGCCCTTCGGCCCATCGAGTCCACTCTGACCACCGATCAGCTATTCACATTAGTTTTATGTTATCCCAATTTCTCATCCGTTCCATACACATTAAGGGCCTGTCCCACAAGCATGCAAATCTATGCGATGAGCGCGACCTAACGTGGTCGCTTGAGCCGTCCGGCGTAGCGGGGCCGGTCCCACTTCGATCGCCGGAGCCGTGCGGAATTGTGCGGAGTTCGTCCCGACATCGCGCAGGGCTCTGAAAAACTGACTATGTTCAAAAATGCCGCGCAGCAACGGCTTGTCGGCTCGCAGTCGCCTCAACGCATTACACACCACCTCGTCGTCGTGCCCCCGTGACCCTCTATGTGTGTGGTTCCGTGACCCTCTCTGTGTGTGGCTCCGTGGCCCTCTCTGTGTGTCCCTCTCTGTCCTGGCGAACTTACCTTCAGACTTCGCTCCAAGTTCGCCTCACTTTGCGCCGCGTTGCGCCACTCACCCAACCTCTGCGCGGCCCCCGCTGCCGGTGTGGTCGCGCTCATCGCATGGAGTCGGATGCTGGTGGGAACGGCCCTTTAGGCAATTTAGAGAGACCAATTAGCCTACAAACCCACATGCCTTTGCGGATATGTGAGGAAACTGGTGCACCCGGAACAAACCCACGTGGTCACAGAGAAAACGTGCAAACTCCACACAGACATAATCTGAGGTCAGGATTGAACCCGGGTCTCCGGCGCTGTGAGGCAGTGGCTCTACCAGCTGCGCCACTGTGCCGTCATGGATCGGACCTTTGGACGAAATGTAGAAACAAGGAATTACAGGTGTGTTTTATACAAAAGGGCACAAAGTCCTGGAGCAACTCATTGGGTCAGGCAGCATCTCAGCAAATTCCACACAGACACAGCACCCGAGGTTAGGATCGAACCTGGGTCCCTGGCGCTGTCAAACAGCAGCTCTACCTGTGCCGCCCAACGCAAGGAAATAACAAGTTTCCGCTCCACAGTTAATGATGACTCTCTTTATCGCTAAAACAACCCTGTAATTCTGGGATTATGCAAAGATATTACAGTAGGAATCAACAGAGCTGCTTTAGAGTAAATATTCTCAATGGATTCACAACTGTGCATGGCAGGTGTGAATTATGTTTGGGTACAAATGGCAGTAAACGCACAGATGGTAAAATGGGTCTATTAAATTAGATAAATGCTACAATATGTAATTTAAATAAAAATGTTAATTTAACCACTGCAAATTTATTGCATAGTAAGTAAATGTACCACATGGAGCGATTTCGTACACACAGTTTCAGAATCAATCTAGGATAATCTTCAGATTTTTATGTTACGAGAAAATAATTTTTCAGTGAAAATGAATGAATTTACTGCAATCAGCCCGCACGCCTGCAGGAGAATTAGATTACAGGTGCTCACCAGCTGACCTTTAAACTCCATGTGGGAACGAGCATGTTTCACAGCAGCCTGAAATACGATCTCGAAAACCAGAAAGAGCTGGAAATAGTCAACAGGGAGGGGAGGGGGTGGAGGGGGGGGGGGGGGTGGAGGGGAGGAGTGGAAGAGAGAGAGAGAGAATGAGTGGGGGAGGGAGAGGGGAGAGAGGAAGAGAGAGTGGTGAGAGGGGGAGAGAGGGAGAGTGAGGGCGAGAGTTGGGGAGGGAGAGGGTAGAGAGGGAGAGTGAGTGGGAGAGAGAGAGAGTGAGGGAGAGAGAGCGAAAGTGGGAGAGGGAGAGGGGAGAGGGATGGAGAGAAAGAGAGACTGGGGAGGGGGAGAGGGAGAGAGTGAGAGTGGGGGAGGGAGAGGGGAGAGAGGGTAGAGACAGAGGGATAGAGTGTATGGGGGAGGGGAGGGAAGAGAGAGAGAGTGTGTGTGGGAGGGGGAAAGTACGAGAGTGATAAAGTGATGCAGAGACTGAGTGACTCAAACAGTGGTGGTGCTGGCTGAAAGGTGGAGGGCAAAGAGAGGTGGTATAAAGGATACGATTGGAGAGGGTTAAGCAACAGCAGACGAATGACATCTGAAATTACCAAGAGGGAGGAAAGATAGGAAACAGATTTTGTTTTATTCTTTCCAGGGCTTCATCGGCAGAGGCAGCATTTACGTACCCACCCCGATTGCCTCTGGGCTGGCTGCTTGAACACACCCGGCCAGCGTAGGTACAGCCACAATACTGGAGAAGTGCCCTTTAATCCTGCGGCAGGAACAATGGCGCAGGTGCAGAGTTGCTCCCTCACAGCCCCAGAGACCCTGGATCGATCCTGACTACGGCTGCTGTCTGTACGGAGTTTGCACGTTCTCCCTGTGACCGTGTAGGTTTACTCCAGTTTCCTCCCACATTGTAAAGGCATGCAGGTTTAAAGGTTAATTGTCCCGAGTCTGCAGGATACAACAAGTGTACGGGTGCTCACTGGATAGCGTGGACTTGGTGGGCAGCAGGGCCTGTTTGTACGCTGTATCGCTAAACTAAACTAAACTAAACTAAACTAAAGTGGTTGGAATGGTTGACTATCCGAACGATGTATTGTTGAATTGCTGCCAAGCCATAGAGTTATAGACTCATTTAGGCATGGAGACAGGCCCTTCGGCCCATCTTATCCATGCCGACCCAGTTGCCCGACTGAACTCACCTCAATTATTTGGACCATTTGCCGTCTTAACCCTTGCTGTCCAATGTCTTTTGAAATGTACTTTAATGAGTCCGGTGGGAAGAGAGATCTCGTTGGGCGTCATTGTTTTAGTTTAGTTTATTTGAGAGGTACAGCGTGGAAACCCCCAAGTACATGCCGGCCAACGCTCCCCGCACACTGACACTACCCTACACACACTAGGGACAATTTACAATGACACCAAGCCAATTAACCTACAGGCCTGTAAGTCTTTGGTGTTTGTGAGGACACTGGAGATCCCAGAGAAAACCCACACAGGTCACGGAGAGAACGTAAAAACTCCGTACAGACAGCACCCGTGGTCGGGATCGAACCCGGGCCTCAGGTGCTGTAAGGCAGCAACTTTACTGCTGCGCCACCGTGCCGCCCATTGGGGATGGGTGGGAGAACGGGTTTGCAGGGATCAGCGTGGGGTGGTGCAAGGGAAGGATTGGAGAAACCTTCCCAAACTTCCAACATTATCCCGAGGTGCTCCGGGGCCCAGATGCCAGACATAAGGGAGAGAGATCCTTGGGAAGTTTAGAAACCGTTGCATATCTCTTGCAGCGTTCCCTTTGAACCGTTTTATTTATTATTTACATAAGCATTGGCCTTGGGAGTTGGACAGGACGGTCGGAGATGGGAGGGAGTAGATGGCGCAGGTGGTGGTCGGAGCAGAATTGCCAACTCTGGATTCAGATCAGCTGAGCAGTGAGAATTAGGGAAAGGAGCAGGAAGCGTTTATCTCCATCCTGGGATGCCCCGTGAAGCTTTACTATCAGCCAAGTACTTTACGAAGTGCCATCTCCGAGTGCAACATAGCAAATCCATCAGCTGATTTACGCAATAGAGTTTTATTATACAAAATATTACTACTAAAATAAAAGTTGTTATTGCTTTCCTAAATGGCAATGAAGCCTGGGGTTTAGAGTGCTGTAAAAATCCCTGGCACTTGCAGTGAGCACACCGTTAGGTCCTCACCTTGGTTTCCTTATCCCAGTGGGCGACTTGGAAGCAGCAGCTGGTGCCAAATGCCAACTCTTTCTTGTTGTTTACAGAACCTACATTATTTAATACCCTTGCCTCACACACTTTGGTGTAAAGATACAAAAGGATTTGTGCATGTGATTAATTTTTAAATGAAATTACGCAAACTGAGTTTAATTTAGTTTTAGAGATACAGCGGGGAAACAGGCCTTTCGGCCCACCGAGTCCGCGCCGACCAGCGATCCCCGTACACTAGCACTATCCTACACACTAGGGACAATTTTCCAGTTTTACCAAAGCCAATTCACCTCCAAACCTGCACGTCTTTTGTTTATGAATGATGCACAGCAACACACATAGTGAAGATCAACTTTATTCCACAGGCAAACAGGAGCATTCCAACAGCCAGCCATTCTGTCACTGTATGTCATGTTGTTATTTATGGGCGGAGCACCAAGGCAAATTCCTTGTATGGGAATACTTGGCCAATAAACTTACTTACTTACTTCTCATCTCGCTCCGCTGGCTTGTGAGAGAGAGGGAGCGAGCTGGCTGACCTTGCTAGTGTCAAGCTGTGTAGTACCGTAATACCATGTAAAGGGTGGCATGCACATATGTGTAGTGGAGATTCTAAATGGCATGAATTAATAAGGGTTAATCTACATTCTTCCTCTTAACCCTGGACCCTCAGTGTGGGAGGAAACTAGAGGACCCGGAGAAAACCCACGCAGGTCACGGGGAGAAGGTACGAACTCTGTACAGGCAGCGCCCATAGTCAGGATTGAACTCTGGTGCTGTGAGGGCGGCAACTCTACCGCTGCGCAGCTGTGCCGCCCCTTAAATAGTCTCCCTTGGTTTCTTATTTAATGGAGGCTTAACAGACTGCAGATGCTGGGATCTTGAGTGAAGAACCACACTGCAGGAACTCAGCAGGTCGGGAAACATACCTGGAAAACTATGGACAGACTACATTTTGGGACAGGACCCTTAATTGTTCCCTTTAGGAACCAGTCTGATTTTGCAATTGGTCATGCTTAGTAAATGAAGGAGGCAAAGGGCTGAACACAACGAATATACCATGAGCACCACCAATAAATTATTGACCAGGACACACATAATGAAAGTGTTTCATATATTTCTTACATAATTAAGGGCACTGAAAACAAATGTTTACTTCAAACAAAGGTATTCAGGTCCACCACTGATTTTCCAGCACTTAGTTCCAGAGCTTTCCTGGATTATCCATTTTGCCGGACCAACAGAGGTCACGGGCTGCGAGCGGAGACGAACGCTACCGGGGGGGCCCAGATACCGGGCCGCGGATGTCGGCTATGGGAACAGATCTGCCGGCTGTGGCCGGGCCAGAGTTCCAGAGCCCTGGCCGCAGGGGACAAATTCGTCCCTCCGATCAGCCGCGGAAGTCTCGATGAGGCAGAGATCGGCCACCTCACCCGGTCTAGGCACCACATTTTCCTGGAGGAGGGAGTGGGGAGGATTTCAAATGCACTCTAGTAATTTTGTCCAGATTAAAGGAGGTGTCGGACCAACAGTTGCCGGAAAATGGATGGTGGGACCTGTACTTCAATTAAAATAGCTGTAAGCTAAAGGTTATACACACAAAAAATATATATAATTTACAGTACATCAGGTGATGAAAGGTCTTTGATGGATGGATACAGGGAAAACATTACAATTTGTGAAGAACTTGTGCAGAAGAGGCGGCACGGTGGGGCAGTGGTAGAGTTGCTGCCTCACAGCGTCAGAGACCCGGGTTCGATCCTGACTACGGGCGCAGTCTGTACGGAGTTCTCCCTGTGACCGCGTGGGTTTTCCCCGGGTGCTCCAGTTCCCTCCAACACTTCAAAGACATACAGGTTTGTAGGTTAATTGGCATCGGTAAAGATTGTAAATCGTCCCTGGTGTGTGTAGGATAGTGCTCGTGTACGGGGATCGCTGGTGGACGCGGACACGGTGGGCTGAAGGGCCTGGTTGCGCGATGTATCTCTAAACTAAACTAAAACAACTTTAACAAAATAGCATAACCAGAGGCCATCATCTGAGAGGGAGTTCAGCACAAGCAGCTTCATGAAAAAGTGGGTCGGACTTGTAGCTTACTCTCACAGGAGGGGATGAAGTGAACCTGTAGATACTCTTCAGAGGAAACTAGATGTTAAGGCGATGGAGAAATGAGGAGTGAGTTCGGATGAAGAACTATGAGGGGGGGGGGGGGGGGAGAGATTTTGATGCAAAAACTGATGAGAAGAATACTTCTGTACCACGTACACTGTGCAATCCAATTACCTTGTATTGCTAACAATTCAATTTTAAACAGTTTTGCATAATTTGATGCTGATATTTGTCATATTCATGTTAGCGAGTCTTCATATTTTGTATGTAGTGGTTTATTTAATGCAAAAAATGCAGTGGGAAAATAGTTTCAAGTCTAAAACGTATAAATTATGGTTCAATGGTAATTTATTGTCACAAACACCTAGGTAAAGTGATTTTTTTTTTTTTGCATACAATTCAGTGGCAATCCGACCACACATTAGACACAATTATACTAAGTATAAGAGTGTGAGATAGTGGACCACACTGAGTCTGTACATAAGAGTCACCATGTTTAAGGCACCGTCTTGTACCCTTGTTCTCGTGTAGTTTATACACATATCTTCACTCTTCCTTTCTCTGGTCTTGCCATGTTTTCTTGCTTTGGTTTTCGTCAGACTGGTTGTAAGACGAGCAAATTTGTGGCCTCAGTATTTGATAACATCGAGAGAGAATACCTGTCCTGACATGTGAAGGGAGGAACTGCAGATGCTGGTTTAAATCAAAGATAGACACAAAAATACTGGAGTAACTCAGCGGGTCAGACAGCATCTCCGGAGACAAGGAATCGGTGAAGTTTCGGGTCGAGAGAAGGGTCTTGGCCCCAAACGTCACCTATTTCTTTTCTCCAGAGATGCTGTCTGACCCGCTGAGTTACTCCAGTATTTAGTGTCTACCTGTCCTGACATGTCTGTATCTGCTCAAAGGCTGTGCTGTTTGAAAAAAAATCACTGATGAGAACAGAGAGCAAAATTATTAATAAACAAAGTGTGTGTAGAGGAGGTTACTGATATAGAAACATAGGACACAGAACAGTACACAGGCCATTCGGCCCACAATGTCTGTGCCGAACATGATGCCAAGACCAAATCTCATCTGCCTGCTCATAATCCATATCCCTCCATTCCCTGCATATCCATGTGCCTATCCAAAAGTCTCTTGAATGCCACTGTCGTATCTGCCTCCCCCACTACCCCCGGGAGCATGTTCCAGGCACTCACCACCCTCTGTGTCACAAAACATGCCCTGCACATCTCCTTTAAACTTTGCCCCTCTCACCTTAAAGTTATGCCTGCTAGTATTTGATTTTTTCATCCAGAGAAAAAGGTTCTGACTGTCTGCCCTATCTATGTCTCTCATCACTATGTGTACATATCAGGTCTTCCTGCATCCTCTGGCGTTCCAGAGAAAACAATCCAAGTTTGTCCCGCCTCTCCGTGTAGCTAATATTGCGAGCAGATTCGAGTGCAGACCGATAGAGGCCTGAGCTAATGCAGAATGTTGCTAATGAGAAAAGGCTCCATCGGGGACAGGATACTCTAGAAATAAAACGTTTCATTGAAGCCCACTAAATTCAGTCAAATATTCAGTGAAATTAAATACCTTTCATCATTTAGCTACTCTATTTTAGTTCAGTTTCATTCTGAGTTTAGAGGTACAGTATTAACACAGGCCCTTCAGCCCGTTGAGTCCATGCTGACCATTGATCACTGGTTCACACTAGTTCTATGTTATCTCACTTTCTCATCCACTCCCTACACACAAGGTGCAACGTACAGAGGCCGATTATCCTACAAACTCACACGTCTTTGGGATGTGGGAAGAGACCGGGGCACCCAGAGGAAGCCCAAGTGGTGTGACTGAGAATGTGCCTGATGTTGTTAAACTGGAGCGGGTGCAGAGAATATTTACACGGATGTTGCCAGGATTCGAGGGCCTGAGCTACAGGGAGAGGTAGAGCAGGCTAGGACTATTCCTTGGAGCGCAGGAGGATAAGGGGAGATCTTATAGAGGTGTATAAGATCACAAGAAGAATAGACAGGGAAAATGTACAGTCTTTTACCCAGAGTGGGGAATCAAGAACCAGAGGACATAGGTTTAAGTAGAAGGGGAGAAAGATTTAATTGGAACCCGAGGGGCAACTTTTTTACGCTTGAGTTTGACTTGATTTGGCAATTATGTACTGTGTTATCTGATTTGACTGAAAACATGCAAAACACAGCTTTTCCCAGTGCACATGACAATAATAAACCTAAACCTACCTTGAGGCACAGTGGCTCAGGAGCGGGACAGTGGTGCAGCGGTAGAGTTACTGCCTTACAGCGCCAGGGACCCAGGTTCCATCTTGACTCCGGGTGATGTCTGTACGGGGTTTGTACGTCCTCCCTGTGACTGCGTGAGACGTCTCTGGTTGCTCCGGTTCCCTCCGGCGCTCCAAAGATGTGCAGATGTGTAGGTTAATTTGCTTCTGTAAAATTGTCCATAGTGTGTAGGGTAGAACTAGTGCACTAGGTGATGTGTAAGAAGGAACTGCGGATGCTGGTTTAAACCGAAGATTGACACAAAAAAACCTGAGTCACTCAGCGGGACAGGCGGCATCTCTGGAGAGAAGGAAAGGGTGACGCTTCGGGTCGGGACCCTCCTTCTACCAGTACCGGTGATCGCTGGTCGGCATGGACTTGCTGGGCCGAAGTGCCTGTTTCCACACTGTATATCTCAAAGCAAAAACTAAAACTACCTGGGTGAATATATGAAGTGGAGTAAGTCATCACAGGTTGCAGATGGAGCCTGGGAAGTGGATTTATCTTCAGTAATGTTTCTGGGCTAGCACAATGGAAATGGCCGAATGGCCTTGCCTGAGCCGAACATTTCCATCCCTATAGCTCTTATGTATTTATTTTTCCCTTTTTTTCACCGAATTGTTCCGAATTAATTCCCAGATTTAATGCCTGGTTAAAAGCAAATGTTCCTCTCCATTAATTTCTATCTAAACCTGCTCTGTTGGAATATTCAGAATGTCATTTGCATCCTCTTCACTCTGTTGAAAATGTTAATCTGTTAATTGTTCTTCTAAAGTAGGTCATCTTAACAGCTCATTACTACCTCACCATTATGCTGTGTAACAGGTGGAAATGTCACGTTTAAGGTCCCACAAATCATCTTATTATTAAATATATATTAAAATAGTAAACTATTGTATTAAAAATGCTTCTAAGCGAGCCAGCTCAAATGCTGTAGACTCTGCTCTTGAGTATGGATCTCTCTCATTTATATTAAAAATTGGGTACAAATTTGCGGAAGAATGGAAACATGAATCAAATTGTAAATTTTTATTAATTAACGGCGCATAAGTGATAGGAGCAGAATTAGGCCATTCGGCCCATCAAGTCAACTCCGCCATTCAATCATGGCTGATCTATCTCTCCCTCCTAACCCCATTCTCCTGCCTTCTCCCCATAACTCCTGACACACGCACTAATCAAGAATCTATCTATCTCTGCTTTAAAAATATCCACTGACTTTAAAAACGCCTCCACAGCTGTCTGTGGCAAAGAATTCTACAGATTCACCACCCTCTGGCTAAAGTGTCACTGGTAGATTTCAATTGCAACTTTAGTCATTGGACCTTAGAGATATAGCGTGGAAAGATGCCCATTGGCCCACCGAGTGTACGCCGACCAGCGGTCACCCCATATGCTAACCTACACACACTAGGGATAAGTTTACAACTTACAGAACCCTACAAACCTGAACCTCTTTGGAATATAGAGGAGGGTTTGGCGTATGGCAGAAACTGGAGCACCCGGGGAAAACACTGTGTGGATGGGGCATAGGTCCCCGTGGGCAACTTGTGTAGTGGACCAAAGACAGGAAAATACTCAGCAGTTCAGGCCAAAGATCCTATAGCGAGCAAGATAGACCACTCGACGAAAAAGACTTAGTACGGTCATGGGCAGATTCATGGGTAATTTTCGGCCCCATTTCCGTAACCGGCTTCCGTCTCCGCACCATAGATCCCGTAGCGGAGCAAAGATACTAGTGCGGAGACGGAAGCCGGTTACGGAAACATCCTCGTAAAAATAAAAGTTCTTTGGTAAAAAGTTCTTCTCATTTTCAGAATTATAATTTATTAACACAAACTGTTCCCCCACAACGTTGATCACACTGCGAGTCGGGTTACTGAAATGGATGAAAAAAAGGCCCAGGTTCCGCTCCGTTGCGTACTACACATCAGCCCATTGCATTTAGCAGGAGTGGTCTATCTTGCTCCGCTATAAGATCTTTGGTTCAGGCAGCATCTTGGGAGAGAGGAATGACCAACAGTTCAGGTCCATGATCTCTCCTGTATGTAGTGGGTAAGGCCCATTCTCTTCACAACCCATCTATATGAATTATGAATTCTCCAGTTTCAAGCAATACTCCCCTACCCCCCCTCCCCTTCCACACCAAGGTACACACATTTCTCCCACTATATCCTCCCCCCTCCCCACCAGTCACCCTGCTCCTTTATTATCTGTCGTACTTTCATCTCCAATCCCCGATTCCTCGTTTTCCTTCATCCCCCCTCTCCCCTCCCCCCCCTTTGCACCCAGATTCCTCCCACCAGCTTTACAATTCACTCATAGAAACATAGAAACTTAGAAAGTAGGTGCAGGAGTAGGCAATTTGACCCTTCGAGCCAGCACCCCCATTCAATATGATCATGGCTGATCATCTAAAATGAGTACCCTGTTCCTGCTTTCTTCCCATATCCCCTGATTCCGTTAGCCCTAAGAGCTAAATCTAACTCTTGAAAACATCCAGCGATTGGCCTCCACTGCCTTCTGTGGCAGAGAATTCCATAGATCCACAACTCCCTGGGTGAGAACGTTTTTCTTCACCTCAGTCCTAAATGACCTACCCCTTATTCTTAAACTGGACCCCTGGTTCTAGACTCCCCCAACAATGGGAACACTCCTCCTCTACTCGAGGTCTGACACCCTATAGTCTCCTTTACACCTCCAGCCTTTGACATTTACTCCGTGCATTTGCCAATGTACCCTCCCCCTCCCCCCCCCCCCATCTGTATCCACCTATCACTTGCCAGGCCTGGCTTTGCCCCATCCCCACTGCTCTTCTCCAGCTTTCTCCACCCACTCCCACTACAATCAGTACAGATCCCGGAGAAAACCCACGCGGGCACTGGGAGAACGTACAAACTCTGTACAGACAGCACCCGCAGTCAGGATCGAACCTGGATCTTTGTCTCTGCAAGGCAGCAACTCTACCGCTGCACCACCGTGCCGCCCAAGATCACAGATGGCATGCCATCATCGTGCAGATGCCAAGTGACAGGACAGGTAGATCAATAGTTTACGAGGCAAGGCACTCCACCATCATTTTATCCATTTGCCTTCACATAGAGACATAGAATCATACAGTGTGGAAACAGCCCAAGTTGCCCACGGCCACCTATGCCCCATCCACACTAGTTCCACCTGTGTAAAAAAGGTTACACTTATCACCTTTAGCATTGGCTACTATCTCCGCCCATCTCACTCACTCCGATCTACCTCTCCCCTTCTTGACTCACCTGCCAAGCACCCTCTCGTCAACCCCAAACGTGGCACGGTGGTGCAGCGGTAGAATTGCTGCCCCACTGTGCCAGACACCCGGGTTCCATCCTGACTACGGTGTTTGTACGTCCTCCCCGTGAACGTGTGCGTTTTCGCCGAGATCTTCGGTTTCAAAAGACGTACAGGTTTGTAGATTAATTGGCTTGGTGTAAGTATAAATTGTCCCAAGTGTGTGAAGGATAGTGTAGATTTGTGGGGATAGCTGGTTGGTGCAGACTCGGTGGGCCGAATGGCCAGTTTCTGCGCTGTATCTCTACACTAAACTAAATCTGCATTCACCTATCATTTGCCGGTTCTTGGACTCCCCTTTCGCTTCTCCTCTCCCCTCTACCTGCTTTCCCCCCTCTACTCCATCAGTCTGAAGAAGGGCCCCTACCCAAAACGTCCTGTCCGCAGATACTGCCTGGCCTGCCGAGTTCCTCCAGCACTTGGTCTTTTTGCTTATAATTCTTTTACATCTCTATTAAATCTTCCCTCAAATTCTTCCTTCTCTATAGTTGGCAATAACCATCCAAGCCAATCTTTGCTGACAATTATTCTCATATAATCCCATCCTTCCTGTAACATGTAAGATGGCACCCGCTCGGTACTGTTCCGAGGATCAGCTGAGATATTGTTCTACAATTAGGGGGCGGCAAGGTGGCAAAGCGGTAGAGTTGCTGCCTGACAGAGCCAGAGACCCGGGTTCCACCCTGACTTCGGGTGCTGTCTCTACGGAGTTTGCATGTTCTCCCCGTGACAGCTTGGGTTTTCTCTGGTTGCTCCAGTTTCCTCCTACACCCCAAAGATGTACAGGTTTGTAGATAAATTGGGTTGGTATAAACGTAAATTGTCCCTAGTGTGTGTAGGATAGCGTTAATACACGGGGATCGCTGGTTGGTGTGGACTCTGTAGACTGAAGGGCCTATTTCCGCGCTAAACTTGAATCTATCTAGGAGTAGGATCAAACATAGCGACCTACCGTGGAGCTCAGTGTTATCCCCTGAGTGCAGCTGACACGGTGGAATGCAAACAAAACTAATTTTAATATATATAAAAAGCAATATTTAATAAACTCAAGCACTGAGATAAATGACTTGAAAACATACTTGAATGATTAAAAGATTACATCTCGCTATTTTTCTGCGCAACAAGAATGCTTATTACAGCTTTGAGAAGAGCTGACAGTGATGTGGTCTGTAGAAGTCACGATTGTGGACAAATGCTGAATTTCTCTGCTTTTCATGTGGCTTATTTTATCACATAACTTATCATTTGACCACTAAACTTATTACAAAGTGAAATTTTTCCTTTTTATCTTTTTATTTCTCATTCAAAGGATTGAGGAACATGTGTTCCACATCTGGCTTTTGTGCAATATGCTTTAAAGTCAATTTTATTAATCTATTTCAGTATTCCCCCCAAGATGCTTACAATAAATTAGCTTTGAAATCATAATGCAGCTTTTTAGTTTGTTGACAAAGTTAACTAAGATAGTGGTACCATTGGCATGTGCCTCGAACGCTCATAAATGCCAGGCCAGATGCATAGATCAATGTAAACCGGAACCCAAATTATCAATGACACGCTTCCATTTCCTTGATCTTTCGGTCTTTTGGAGCTGTGTGCAAGCTGCAGCTCGCTAGCACATCTTTTTAATTTGCAGCAGTCTTTTAAAAAAAAAGGCTGTTTGGTTTCTAAAAAAAACCCTATTTTCTCTTCCTTCAGATATTGATGTTCGCCTTCACAAATCTTGCCTGCGGCCCCAGGGTGAGTCGAAATGGGTTGCAGAAGACTGAAGCTGTGGCGGGGGGTAGGTCTCAGGAAAGGAGGGTGGTTCATGAAGGGCTGGAGAGTCTGCCAGGCTCAACGCTCCCTTCCTTCAGAAGACAGGCACAGAAAGCTGGAGTAACTCAGCGGGACAGGCAGCATCTCTACAGAGAAGGAATGGGTGACGTTCCGGGTCGAGACTCTTCTTCGGATGAGCGACGGTGTTTGTTTAGTTTAGTTTGGAGTTACAGCGTGGAAACAGGCCCTTCGGCCCACCGAGTCCGCACCGGCCAGCGATCTCCGCATACTAACACTATCCTACACACTAGGGCCAATTTACAATTGCACGGGGAGAACATTCAAACTCTATACAGCCTGCACCCATAGTCAACCCACCATGCCATGTATAGCAAATAATGAGTCTTACTGTAAACCCAACTCACTTCAACAGAGTGAAGGGTTCAGAGTGTTTCATCACTGTAAACTTTAGAGATACCGCATGGAAGCAGGTCATTCGGCCCACTGAGTCTGCTCCGACCAGCTATCACCCCGTACACTAACACTATCCTACAAACTAGGGCAAATTTACAATTTTATTTACAGAAGGCAATTAATGTACAAACCTGTATGCCTTTGGAGTGTGGGAGCAAAGTTGAGCACCCAAAGAAAACCCACAAAGGTCACGGGGAGAACATACAAACTCCGTACAGACAGCATCCGTAGTCAGGATTGAATCCGGGTCTCAGGCGCTGTAAGGCAGCAACTTTACCACTGCCCCACTGTCTCACCCCTCCTATGTTTCATTGTTATATGTACAGACAATGGAACCATGAAATCTTACTTGCAGCAGCATCGTAGGATTGGTGACTTGTACCGCCACCACACCCAATAGGGCTACAAGGAAAACAAGGAAGATGGTGATGTGGGCGGAAACTGGCAGACTGACGCTGCTTCATGATGCTAAACTACCAAAATCGTTCAACAGCTGCAGATGAATGAATGAATAAGTTTATTGGCCAAGTATTCACATACAAGGAATTTGCCTTGGTGCTCCACCCGCAAGTGACAACATGACATACAGTGACAGTGAGGAATAACACATAAAACATTAAACATTGATAATAAAACATTATTGATTTATGGAAGATGGAAAAGAAGCTACAACCCTGAAGAAATGTCAGAAGAAATGTCAGGATTGTCAGAAGAAATGTCACCGCTTGATACAAAACGCTTGAACAGCCAATTCCCGGGTCTCAGCATCGACCAATTGGGATCCACATCACGGCCGCAGTGACCCCAAAAAACCCTCCCGTACTCCAACGCGATTCAATTTCAGAAAGGGGGACTGGGAGGCTTTTGTTAAGGCTACTGATAAATGTGCAAGATATAGAAAGTCCACCACACAACTACAACCACACAGCAGCAGGCAAGACCATTCCGCGGGGCTGCCGGCTTAACTACATTGCAGGCGTGGACGCTGAAGCTGCTGACTTAGTCTCTATGTACGAAGAACTTTTCGATGAAGATCCATTCGTAGACAAAACAGCTGAGATGGGGAAACAGCTCACAGATGCACTCAATTAGTCAAAATGCAGACAATGGCAGGAGCTAATAGAAGCAACAGACCTACGACCCAGCAGCAGGAAGGCATGGGCGACACTGAGACGTCTCGGTAATGACCCCACCCACAGTAAACCATGTGGAAATGTGACTGCTAACCAGGTGGCCCACCAGTTGTTGCTAAACGGCAAGAGTAGTGGTAAGAAACCTCCGCCCCCAAAGGTTGCTGATGGCAGCAACCAAAACGATGGATGGTACATTCAACATTTCACCATGGACAAACTCAACAAAGCCCTGAATGTGATGAAACCTAACAGGGCAGCTGGCTTAGACAACATCAGAACTGAGATGCTGCAACATCTGGGTCCCAGAGCATGAGAATGGCTGCTGGACATGTTTAACATCTGCACAGCAACCAACTCCATTCCACGAGTCTGGCGGAAATCCCAGCTTGTTGCTTTACAAAAACCAGGCCAAGATTGCTGCCAATCTTCCCAGCAGCTACTGGCCTATGTCCCTGCTGTGCCCCTCATACAAACTGATGGAAAGATGCATCTGAACCGCATCACACTAGATGTAGACGATGTCTTGATACATGAAGCTGCTGGGTTCCGCCAGGGAAAGTCAACAACAGGACAACTGCTGAACCTCGCTCAGCACATTGAAGATGGCTTTGAGTGGAAGCTGATCACAGGTGCAGTATTTGTAGACTTGTCCGCAGCATATGACACTGTAAACCACCGTACCATGAAAGCCAAACTGCAACAAACACTACAGGGCTCTCAAGTCTGAAGAAGGGTTTCGACCGAAACGTTGCCTATTTCCTTCGCTCCATAGATGCTGCCTCACCCTCTGAGTTTCTCCAGCATTTTTGTCTACCTAGGACTCTCATCTTGTCCAGTCCATCATGACAATGATGGAGAACCGCTGCTTCCTCATATTGCCTGAATGGTCAGAATGGTCTAGCACAGGGCAGTGTCCTTGCCCCAACATTGTTCAATGCAAACACCAATGACCAACCCATCATCCCGAACACGAGGCCGTTTCTGTATGCTGATGACTTATGCATCGCAACGCAATCCTCGGACTTCAGCCAGATTGAGAACATACTAGAGGCTGCTCTGCAGAAAATGACAACATGCTACCAACACAACTCCCTGCACCCAAACCCAACAATAACGCAGCACTCCACCTCCGGAACCGGGATGCGAAACGTCAACTGCAGGTGTGATGGAATGATGTCCTGTTGGAACATTGCAAAGCCCCAAAGTACCTAGGTGTGGTCCTCAATCGCACGTTATCATAGGCAATATACAATAGACAATAGGTGCAAGAGTAGGCCATTCGGCCCTTCGTCATTCTAGCCAGCACCGTCTTTCAATGTGATCGTGGCTGATCAACCACAATCAGTACCCCGTTCCTGCCTTCTGCCCATATCCCCTGACTCCGCTATCTTTAAGAGCCCTATCCAGCTCTCTCTTGAAAGTATCCAGAGAACCCGCCTCTACCGCCCTCTGAGGCAGAGAATCATGTTGGGAAAACCAAGGCAAAGGTCAAAACCCGGAACAATGTCATCGAAAAATTGGTAAACAGCTCATTTGGAAGAACCGCTGACGCAACAGCACTCCGCACTGCAGCCCTGGTGTTTTGTTTCTCAGTGGCAGAATATGCAAGCCCCGTCTGGAGCCGCTCTAAACATGCACGCAAGGTGGACTCTGCATTGAACACTGCCTGCAGGAAAACTACAGGATGCCTGAAGGCGACAAAGGTTGAAGATGTGTACGAGCTGGCTAACATCGACGAACCATCTCAAAGACGTGATCGGGCATTTGCAGTAGAACGCTTCAACGTAGACACAGACCCCCGTCACCCCTTGCACAATCCCCAACATGCCAAGAAACGCTTGAAGAATAAGGAACAGCTTCATGGAACTAGAGCCAACCGAGCCAGGCCCCAAACCACAGACAGCACCAGGACACCACCCGCCTTATACTACCTGGAAAGCCCTAAACAGCCTCCGCACTAGAGTGGGACATTGCGGACTCAACCTGAAGAAGTGGGGCCTCTCGAACTCTGACAAGTGCAACTGTGGGGAGGTACATACAATGGCCCACCTACTGACATGCGACGGAGAGGCATGCACTACGGACGATCTACGCAGAGGCACAGATGTGGCGCTGGCTGCGGCAAAGCGACGGCAGAACGCCGTCTGGCACACGAGCGAACCAAAGTCGGCCTGGAAACACAATACTCAGAGATAACTTATATTAAACAAAAAAATCTACAAATTAATAACCCTGATACTGGTACCAAGAAGCCCAAGGTTCTTAGTGCAAGTAAAAATAGTCTATAGTTGGAGACATAGAGTGCTGGAATAACTCAGCGGTTCAGGCAACATCTCTGGAGAACATGGAGTGGTGCTGTTTTGGGTTGGAATTTGTCTAAGGTCCATAGGTCACAGTTTAGTTGGTGTTTGTAGTGTTGGAAACATAGAAAAAATAGATGCAGTAGGCCATTCGGCCCTTCGAGCCAGCACCGCCATTGAATTTGATCATGGCTGAGCATCCAAAATCAGTACCCCATTCCTGCTTTCTCCCCATATCCCTTGATTCCATGAATCCTCAGAGCTATTATCTAACTCTTTAGTTAGATATAACGCTATATCTAACTATATTCAACTCTCACTTGAAAACATCCAGTGAATTGGCCACCACTGCCTTTTTTGGCAGAGAATCCCACAGATCTCCATCTCTCCGGGTGAAAAAGGAATGAACCTGGTGAACCTATGCTACACTGCCTCAAGAGCTTGATGGATGTTGGGAAGAATCTATTCTTGAACATGGTGGTCCTGATTTTACCTTCTTGCCAATTATGGGAATGAAATGGGAGCATGGCTAGGGTGGTGAGGGTCCTTGATGATACTGGCTGCTTTTTTGAGGCTGTGCCTCCTCTAGAGCTCTTCGATGGTGGGGAGGTCGGTAGTCAGTACCTGTGACGGACCGGGCAGTGTCCACCACTTTTTGTAATTTTGTTCATCCTTGGGCATTCGAGTTGCCATTGCAGGCTTTGATGCAACCAGTACTGTGCTCCTTGTTCCAGCCCCTGTCCCTGAGATCAACTCTGATCCGTATCACTGGCAGACAGGCCAGGAGAGGCCAATCCACAGCAACACTGGTAACATCTGGGTCCAAGTAACAGATTATCATTTTCCACGGCCTCATTCGCAACGCCTCAACCTGCAGATGTACAAAAGTGTGCTCGTCAACAGAGCCAAACGCTTGCATCTTCTAATGAGAGGCGTTAGTTCAGCGTTTGTCTTCACCTGTGTGATCCTTCCACAAGGCTCTACACACTCCTGCTGCCTTGGGTTCATGTTGCCATGGCAGCATCGATCCTTGTGAAGATGCAATGTGATCTCACTCCTACCGTGGGCCGTGGGTCGTGGTCGTAGGTCGTGGGTCGTGGGCTAACACTAGGGCTGTCCATCCGTGCGGTACTGGGGGCGTGTGGCTCTGCCACAGTAGCGGCTTGTGGACGAGATGTGAAACATCTGACCTTTGTGGAGCTCTCTGATGGGTTTGGACGGTGGACAGCGTGTCCGCTGATATCTGTGGTTCACGGTCTCCAAATAAGGGGTCTGAGTTTAGTTTACTTTCGAGATACAGAGGTGGAAACAGGTCCTTTGGCCCACATTGTCCACGCCGACCAGCGATCACCCCGTACACTAGTTATATCTCAGAGTTTCGCTAGGGGCCGCTACTCTTCACATTGTATATTAATGATTTATCTTTGTGGCAAAGTTTGCTGATGATACAAAAATAGGTGGTGGGGCAGGTAGTGCAGAGAAAGCAGGGACTCTGCAGAAGGACTTGGACAGGTTGGGAGAATGGGCAGATGGAATATAGTGTAGCAAAGTGTGAAGTCATGCATTTTCCACATTTTGTCACGTTATAACCACAAATGTAAAATTATTTTATTGGGATTTTATGTGATAGACCAAGAATACTTTTGCACGCCACACTTTTCAGTTTTTTTTTGTAAAAATATTTGAAAACTTTGTACCATTTTTCTTCCACTTCACAATTATGCACCACTTTGTGTTGGTTTATCACATAAAATCCCAATAAAATACATTTACGTTTGTGGTTGTAGCGTGACAAAATGTGGAATAGTTCAAGGGGTATGAAAACTTTTGTTAGCCACTGTAGGCATAGACTATTTTCTAAATGGGGTGAGAATCCAGAAACTTAGGAGTGCTGGTGCAGGATTTCCAAAATGATAGTCTGCAAGTCATATCGGTAGTAAAGAAAGCAAACTCGATGCTCGCATTTATTGCAAGAGGGCTTGTATATAAAAATAGAGATGTAATGTTGAGGCTCTATAAGGCGCTGGTAAGGCCACATTTGGAATATTGTGAGCAATTTTGGGTACCATATCTGAGGAAGGATGAGCTGGCTCTGTGGAAGGTCCAGAGGTGATTTACAAGAATTATTGCAGGAATGGGTAGGTTAACCTATGATGAGCTTTTGTCGGCACTGGTCCTGTACTCGCAGCAGTTTAGAAGAATGAGGGGGGACCTCATTGAAACATACAGAATAGTGAAAGGCTTGGATAGAGTGGATGTGGAGAGGATGTTTCCACTAGTGGGAGAGTCTAGGACCAGAGGTCATAGCCTCAGAATTAAAGGACGTTCTTTTAGGAAGGAGATGAGGAGAAATTTCTTTAGTCAGAGGGTGGTGAATCTGTGGATTTTTTTGCTGCAGATGGCTGTGGAGGCCAAGTCAGTGGATATTTTTAAGGCAGAGATAGGGAGATTCTTTAGTACAGGTGTCAGAGGTTATGGGGAAACGCCAGAATGGGGTTTGGAGGGAGAGACAATTGAATGGTGGAATAAATGATGGGCCGAATGGCCTAATTCTGCTCGTATTCCTTATGACCTTACCCTACACACTAGGGACAGTTTACAGAAACCTGCAAACCCGCACATCTGTGGAGTGTGGGAGGAAACCGAAGGACCCAGAGAACGTCCACGTGCTCACTGGGAGAACGAGCAAACTCCATACAGGCAGCACCTTTAGTCAGGATCGAACTCATGCCTCTGGCGCTGTAAGGCAGCAATCTACCGCTGCGCCACCGTGCCGCCCCATCCATTCAGGATAGAGAGGGGAATGTATTCATTCACCCAATGGATGGTGATCCTTGGGCAGTCACTACTCCAGTGTGTTGTAGAGCCTCTGCCATGGTCTTTATTCAGGACGGAGATCAATATTTATCAAAATATTCATTGGTGCTTATGGGGAGCAAGATAGAAGTATATAAAATTATGGGAAGCACAGATAGGATAGACAGTCAGAAATATTTTCCTAGCGTAAAAATGTGCAGTACTGGAAGGCATAGCTATAAAGTGAGAGGGGGAAAGTTAAATGGAGCGGTGAGGGGCAAGGTTTGATACAGAGAGTGGTGGAGCGTGGAACACATTGCCAGGGGTGGCGGTGGAGGCACATGCGATAGTGGCGTTTGGATAGGCAAATGTGATCAGTTTAATGTGGCGTTATGTTTGGCCCGATCCTGTACCATGATAATTATTAAGGGTATTAAGGGTTATGGTGAGTGCAGGAAAGTGGTTCTGATGTGCAGGATCAGCTGTGATCTCAGTGCATGCACAGCTGGTGACGTGACATGCTCCTGGTCATGTTTCTCGTGTTCCAGTGGTGCAGCTTTGGAAGGCTGGAGATAGTGGCCCAGCGTCCTTGTCGATGTTAACCTCTCATCATGACCAACACCCATCACCCGTTCATTATCTCATCGCAACATGTGGGTGCAACTTCTGCACAATTGGACAGCCCACGTTTCTTTCTTGATGACAATTAACACACTGAGAAAGTACTTCATTAAATTTTTAGTTGAATTGTAAGACACAGCTTGGAAACAGGCCCCCTGGCCCACCGAGACCATGCCGACCATCCACCATCCCATTCACACGAGTGCTTATGTTATCTCACTTTCTCATCCACTCCCTCCACACTAGGGGCACTTTGCCGAGCCCACAAACCAGCACGACTTGGGCATGTGGGAGGAAACCGGAGCACCCGGAGGAAACCCACGAGGTCACAGGGAGAACGTGCAAACTCCACACTGACAGCAGCAGAGGTCAGGATTGAACCCGGGTCTCTGGCGCTGTGAGGCAGCGGCGCTATCAGTGGGAAAAAATAGTGAGATTAAACGAGAACTTACCTGTTCGAAGTTTGATCTTTATTTTATGAGGAGTTACGATGAGGGATTACGTGCCCTCCACTCCCAACCCTCATAATATAAATGATCATCTGGTAGTTCTAGTCTATTTTGAGCCTTACTATTTTACTCCGGCTATTGGTTCTGTGTTTTTCATGCCGCTGCTTTGAAGTATGCCGTTCCAGCGCCAGGCGGGGTCTTCACGTAGTCACTCACGTGACTCCGAAGTAAAATTATATTGGAACACCTTAAATACCTAATACATTTGTAAATCTATTCCTTTGTAAATTAGTAATGGGCCTGTCCAACCTGGCGGTGTTTTAAGCAACTGCCGGTGACTGTCATAGCTGTAGCAGGTCGTTGAAAAACCGGCGGCAACCTACATCATCCTGGCGACAACCTACGAGCACATACGTCAGGAGAAGTCAAGCTACGCTTATTGGCGTCAAACCCTCTGCCGCCATAAATTTATCCACAAGTCGAAAATTTAGCGGCGACCAGAAAAACGCTACGACTTTTTGCGCGACTGCGGAGAATTCTCCCAGCGACTACCGGCGAAGATGTGGCGACAAACTAGTCGCCTGTAGATGCCTAAAATATCGCCCAAGTGGGACAGGCCCATAAGTCAGTCTTGATTTGAAACTGCACTAATTGAAGAGAAGAGCATTAATGGAGGAATACCGATCATTAACTTCCGTTTAGCCGCTTCAGTGCATTTATAATAACCCACTGATAAGGTTAGTGACTGATCTGGACTATTTAAGGAGTTTTTTCATTTCAGTGCTTTCCTCCTATTCCTCAGCAGCGTAGTAGATGTGTTGTTCCGCTCACATGTCTGGCAGTGTGGGTCGAATGAGTTCAATGATTTATTGAGGAAGACAGATATATCGGATTCCCCTGCGCTATCTTTACCAGTGAATGATCCCTGGAGAGTGAGCGCCTTGTCTCTTTAATCTTTTCCCTGCTGATGCTTTTCCAGTCTGGTTTCCCCAATAAATGTGACGTTCGGTAACGCGTGGAGTGCTCTGACTTCCAATTAAATTAAGTTAAGAATCTAAATGTCACCATGTTAAATCCAACAGTTTGCTGCCAGCAACAGGTGTGTGTGTGTGTGGCTGTTCGAGATACATGAGTATATTCTTTGCCAGTAATATTTGCAGCTTGTCTATAACCTTTCTACTTGCTTTCTGCCAGTTGTTTTGTTGTAATCTGAGTTGTCCGTAGAAATGGTTGAGAGCAGTGTTATTGTGTTCACTAATTGTGATATTATTGTCTGTGTGTGTGTGAGAGTGTGTCTGCGTGCGCGTGTTCACCTGTGTGTGTGTTTGTGTACGAGTGTGTGTGTGTGCACGTGTCTGTTCATGTGTGTGTTTGTGTGCAAGAGTGTGTCTGCGTGCATGTGTCTGTGCGTACGTATGCATGTGTACGAGAGTGTGTGTATGTGTGTGTACATGTGCCTGTTCATATGTGTGTCTGTGTATGAGAGTGTGTGTGTGTACATGTGTCTGTTTGTGTGTGTGTACGTATTAACTTGTGTATGAGAGTGTGTGTGTGTACATGTGTCTGTTTTTCATGTGTGTTTGTGTACGAGAGTGTGTGTGTGCATGTGTCTGTTTGTGCGTACGTATTAACTTGTGTATGAGAGTGTGTGTGTGTACATGTGTCTGTTTGTATGTGTGTTTGTGTACGAGTGTGTGTGTGTGCATGTGTCTGTTTGTGCGTAGGTATTGACTTGTGTATGAGAGTGTGTGTGTGTACATGTGTCTGTTTGTATGTGTGTTTGTGTACGAGTGTGTGTGTGCGCATGTGTCTGTTTGTGTGTGTGTACGTATGCACTTGTGTACAAGAGTGTGTGTGCAAGTGTCTGTATGTGGCATATGTATTTATGTACGAGAGTGTGTGTGTGCAGGTGTTTGTGAGTATGTGTGTGTTATGTATATGTATGTGTACACATGTATGTGTACGTGTATGTGTACGTGTGCATGCGTGCTTGTGTGTATGAGGGAGTGAGTGGGAGATGTTGTCTGTGTGAGTGTGGGAGGGCTTTGGAAAAGGCTGTATAACCTTTATGAGAGGGAGTATACATATGGACGAGGAGGCCTGTCATCCTTGCAAAGTTTCAATGTTATTTAATGTCTTTTTCTGGTGTTGTATAAACCTATTATCTGTGAATCCTTATTTATTTGAAGGAATAAAGAACAATTCACAGAAAGCAGACTGCATCGGACCGTGGTTTCATCACATTGTCGAGAAAAGGTGGGGAATGTCTGAGTGAGAATGCTTTGGACTTAAGAAATACAGCACAGAAACAGGCCCTTCAGCCCATCGAGTCCGCACCGGCCAGCGATCCCTGTACACTAACACTATCCTACACACTAGGGTCAATTTATAATTTTACAGCAGCCAATGAACCTACAAAGCTGAACGTGGTTGGAATGTGGGAGTAAACCGCAGAACCCGGAGAAAACTCATGCGGTCACGGGGAGAAAGTGCAAACTCCGTACAGACTGCACACGTAGTCGGGATTAAACCCGGGCCCCTGGCGCTGTGAGGCAGCAGCTCTCCAGCTGCGCCACCGTGCCAACCACAAGCCTGCACGGTTCATTCAGGGGGTTCTGTCACCTGAGTCGCAGACACTTGGAAGGGTGGACATTCACCGCCGTGCCCACTGGCGCACTAAGCAGGGCACGGTGGCGCAGCGGTAGAGTTGCTGCTTTACGGTGAATGCGGCGCTGGAGACCCGGGTTCGATCCCGACTACGGGTGCTGTCTGTCAGAGTTTGTACGTTCTCCCCGTGATCTGCGCGGGTCTTCTCCGAGATCTTCAGTTTCCTCCCACACTACACAGATGTACAGGTTTGTAGGTTAATTGACTTGGTAAATGTAAAATTGTCCCTGGTGGGTGTAGGATAGTGTTAATGCGAGGATTGCTGGCCGGCGTGGACCCGGTGCCTGTTTCCGCGCTGTATCTCTAAACTAAACTAAGCTTTAACTGAAGCAGCCATTCACAGGACTTTTTGAGGACTGCTGCAGTCTGAATGGCCTGTCCCACTTAGGCGACTTTTTAGGCGACTGCAGGAGACTATGCGGTCACCACATGGTTGCCACATGTTCATGGGTGGTTGCCGGGGAGTCGTCTTCATGGTCGTGAAGAGTTCCCGCATTCTGGGAACTAGTCGCGGCCTCATTATGGTCGCCGCGAATCATTCAACGTGTTGAAATATTAGCGGCGACCAGAATGAAGCCGCCATGGAGAGTAGCGGGAATTCTCGTGCCGTAGGTGGGTCGCCAGGAGGTCGAAGCTTCTCATAGGCTGTAGCCGGTGAATTTCATTGGCTCATTGGGAAAAAAAACGTAAGCAGTAGTTTTCAGAACCAAGGATAACCGACCGGTAATGTTAATGTCCGCCGAGCTTCACAGCCGTGTATCTCTGGCTTCTTAAAAGGGTCTGAAGAAGGGACTCCACCCGAAACGTCGCCTATCTCCTTCGCTCCTTAGATGCTGCTGCACCCGCTGAGTTTCTCCAGCTTTTTGTGTAACCTTCTTAAAAGTTGTCTCCACTCTTTCTCCCCCCTCCTCTCACCCCCCTCTCTTAAAGAACTTAATAGCCATCGTTACAGCGGCAACCTCCCTGTTCATTGTCGTATCACCTTGGCTTTGCACCGTGTGAATTTCACTCAGACAGTGCTCCCTCCTCTTGCTCTGTTCCCCGCCTGCATTATGGGCTGGTGAAGGAAGTGACGTGTGTGTGTTCCACTCTGACAGTCGCCGTTCCAGTTGGCTGTTTTTCAAGTGACTGACGGCAACGTGACGAAAAATCTCCTACGTGGGACAGGCCCATGACTTTTAGCCAGCCGTTGTCAACTTTTTCCTGAGCTTGACTGCACATAAAGCAAGCAACTGCAAGCACGTTAATATACAGGCGACAACGCTTTAAATGCACATTACATCTTCACCGTTTTAAGTTAGCAATCTTGACAGCATATTTGTCTCCTAGTTCTTCACCACCTTCCTCTCGAGTCCTTCCTCCCCAGCCCACTGCTGGCAAACAACCAACTTGATGAACTTAAAGACAGACACAAAATGCTGGGGTAACTCAGCGGGACAGGCAGCATCCCTGGAGAGGAGGAATAGGTGATGTTTTGGGTTGAGACCCTTCTTCAGACAGAGTCAGGGGAGAGGGAAACGAGAAACATTGAAGGGTAAGGCGTGAAAAGGACAGATCAAAGCAGGCTGAGGGGAAGGTGGAGGAATTAATCAGGAGGACCGTGGGACTAGGGTGGGGGAGGGACGGAATGAGAGGGAAACCAAGGGGGGAATTCTGGACCAGGCTGGAGTCTGGAGGCAGTGACACAGATACCCGTAGATTGGGTAAGGCTGGCACACTAAAGACTATGAAGGGAAGGCAGGCAGTATCGATGGCAGCAGTGGGACCTCCCCATGAACTCAACGCATTCTACGCCCGCACTGAACACACGGTCGGTGGAGGAAGGGCCCGCTTCCCCTCCAGTCTGGGGTGCACCTGGAACAACGGTTACTGAGATGGATATACGATCGACCTTCCTGAGAGTTAATCCGCAGAAAGCAACTGGCCCGGATGGAGTTAACGGCCACGTCCTCAGGACTTGTGCTGATGAGTTGGTGGAGGTAGACACAGACATCTTTAACCTCTCACTACTTCATTATGAGACACCCCCCTGCTTCAATGACTATTAATAGTAAGATTGAACGAGAACTTACCAAGTTTGAAGGTTGATCTTTATTTCATGAGGAGTTGCGGTGAGGGATTTCGTGAAGAGCCCGCCGGCACGCATGCGCGACATTCTTCAAAGCAGCGGTGTGGAATCACAGAAACAACAACAGAAATGACTTGGCATAGTAAGATTTAAAGAGACTCTGATTACCAGCTGAAGATGATCGAGGGTTGGGAGCGGAGGGCACGAAATCCCTCACCGCAACTCCTCATGAAATAAAGATCAACCTTCAAACTTGGTAAGTTCTCGTTCAATCTTACTATTTCATTTCGGAGTCACGTGAGTGACTTCGTGAAGACTTCAAAGCTTCTGTGATTACACGCCCTGGACAACGTCCATGCGGACACACCACTAGCAAGGATGGATTGGAGTAAACAAGTTGACCAAACGAGGTTATACTGAAACAAAAAGAAGATTTGTTAATAACACAACAAATAATGCCCTTTTAATCAGGGACATCCCCACGTTCACACCTGGCGTCCAGCACGGCCTCTGCGAACTGAAGGGGAGCAGCAACAGGCTTATTGTAGAATCGCTGGAACATAGCTTCATTCGCCCATCCTGCTGTGGCGAGGATATGGTCCATGGGTACCTCCATGACTCTCGCCGCCGACGTAGATGCAGCCCTGGTGGAGTGGGATGTAAACACATTAGTGTCAATACCTGCCTTATTCAGGACGATCCGGAGCCACCTGGATATCGTCTGGACTGTCACTCGATGGTGAGGTCTTTTGTGAGTGACAAGCAGGTACAACTCCATTCCTCTGATGCTCCTCGTCACCTTGATGTAGTAACGGATGTGAGTGGCTAAACATAGCCGAGCATCTGCAGGGTATACCGGGAACTTCAGCTGCAGCCCTGTGCACCCAGGTCTATGCTGCTTAAGTAGCTCATCGATAAAAAAGACTACTTCTCCAGGGGTCGACGTCATCCTGTCAATACGTAGTTTGTGGAGCGTCTGAACCCGCTGTGCTGAAGTCAGCGCTAGTAACATCACCAATTTCATAGTGAGTTGGTCCAGCTGTAACCCTTCCATGGGTGACCACGACCTGAGCAGGGTAAGTACATCCCTGACATCCCAGGTGATGTTGTAGCGTGGTGTAGGCGGATTCAGATTGAATATTCCCCGCATAAGCCTGGACACTAGCCTGTTCGATCCTACCTCGATGTTGAGGTAGAATGATAGCGCACTCCTGGCGCTGTTGATGGCAGTATAACTCAAGTGCTCATCATGGTGCAACCCCGCGAGGAATTCCAGGACGTCGGCTATGGAGACATCATCACAGGTGATGTGAGAGCGACTGCAGTAGGCTTCCCACTTGGTGATGTGGGAGAGATATCTCCGCCTGGTTGACTCTCGACATGATGCTCCAATGGTGTTCATGGTCCGGGTGGTAAGGCCATACTGCATCCATGGCCTGGTCAGAACCTGCAAGCCAGTAATTTTAGATAGGCATGGCAGGGGTGTAACTCCCCTGAGACAGGGTGAGAAACCAAATGTGGGCAACCCTCTAGAGGGACCCAAGGTTGACTAATCATGTCAGAGACCACCGGATACCAAGGCTGTGTAGGCCAGTCGGGTATGACAAGAATGCCTCTGGCAGAATCCATCCTGATTTTTTGTAATACCCGACTGATGAGGCAAAACGGGGGGAATGCATAGAAAAACCACTTCCCCCAGTCTAGCGAGAATGCATCAATCGCTAATGCCCCAGGGTCTGGTTCCCATGAAACATATGTCGGTACCTGATGGTTCAACCGGGACGCAAAAAGGTCGATATCCGGTTGGCCAAATTTGGCTGTAATTTGGGCAAATATTTGAGGATGCAGCATCCACTCAAACTATCATTGAATTTGCGTGACCTGGTGTCTGCCACAGTATTAAGCCTACCTGGCAAATAGGTAGCTGAAATCCAAATATCTCGATCAATACACCAGCACCAAATAGTATTAGCCAATTTGTCACAAGAGACTGACCTGGTACCGCCCATATGGTTTAAATATGCCACCGCTGTAGTGTTGTCTATTTGGAGACGGACATGAGTACCACTAAGATTAGCACAATATGCCCGCAGTCCGTGAAATGCTGCAAGCAGCTTCAAATAGTTAATCCCTTGTATTAGCAACATGCTAGCTTCAAGGGGATCCCACCTGCCTCCACAACTAGAAGAGCTGTCCGCAGCTCCCCAGCCTAGAGAGCTTGCGTCAGTTTTGCAAATATACCACCGGATTGGGCACAACAATGGGTTTGAATGCCTTGCCAATATTGGACACCCACCATTGTAGCTCAACCTTAGCATCGGAAGGCAGCCCCATAGGTCTGTCAAAATGACCAGCGTTCTTTTTTAACGCAGCAATCTTGGCCCTTTGCAGATTTTGATAATGCAAAGGTCCAAACCGGGCTGCCAGAAATAAAGCTACGATTTTCCCAATCATCTTAGCTGTATGCCGAATAGATGGTATACTGGCGGATGCGAGATCCTGACATGCAAGGGAAACATCCTCCACCTTGTGAAATGGAATGTTGGCCCTCATTAGAATAGAGTCCACCGTGAAACCCAAATAATCCATAACCTGGGATGGGTGAAACTTCGATTTTTCTGGATGGACTATAAACCCCAGCTGCTGAAATATAGTAACAGTTGCTGAAACAGCGCTTTCAGCTGCTTCCAGGGTGTTGCCAATAATCAGAATATCATCTAAATAAGCCATTACAATATGATGTTGTATACGTAATTTGGCCATAATAGGTTTGAGTAATTTAGTAAAGCCTAGGGCGGTAGTAAGCCCATTTGGTAAGGCCCGATATTGCCAGAGCTGATCCATCCAGACAAATTTCAAAAATGTCCGGTGATGTTTCCGGATGGACACTGAATAGCATGCATCTTTCAAATCAATACATGCCATAAAGCAACCATGCGAAAGCAGTGATTTGGCTGTCTCAAAAGGTGTCCATTTTAAAATGTGTATATGTTACAAAGGTATTCAACTGGTCAAGTCAATAATCACCCGACAACCTCCATCCTTTTTTGGCCTAGTAAAAATATGGGAGACGAATTCAATGGGCTCGTGAATAGTTTTCTCTATCACGCCTTTTGTTCCGACGAAAAATTTCAGCCGTGCCTGCTGCCTGCTCAACGGCAGACAGCGTAAACTTCCGTTGAGGCATATGCTGGGATGGAGGACCCCGAATATCCTTCCCTCTTGGAGAAGTCTTCCCCGAAATTTTTTGATTCTGCTGCAGGAGGGGCTCCAATATCCGCTCCATCCTGGCCAATACGCCCCTTGAGCTAAAACTCGGGCGGCCGAAGTCCTCATGTTCTGCTGAACTGCTGGGGCTTCGTCCATCGGCCCACACCTCATCGAGGTGAACCTGGTGCCGGAAAGTTGTCGCCGGTAGCCGCTGCAGCGAAGCTGAGCGATTCCCGCGCGGGAGGTACTCTCAAACGCCTCCTCGGCGGAGCTTGGTCTCGCTGCCTCGGAGGGCAAATGCGATGGGAAGTCGGCACCTGACTTAGCATGGAGATCCGACGCCCGCGCGGGCTTGCCGGCTGCCCATATCATGGACCTAGCCGACGCATAGTCTCGTCCTCCCATCCATGGGGGACTCGGCGACCGTGGCGTATGGGCTCGTTGAAGGGAGGAGCAGTTCGCTGGGCTTAGTGTCTGCTGACGGTTCTCAGCTTCTGCTGACGGCGGTTAACCTCCCTGTGCCTACTGGAGCTGGATGGCTCCTCTCCAGTAGCCGCGTCATGCGGCCATACGCCCTTCACCCTGAACACTGGGGTGGTCGGAGACCTCCGGCTCAGAAGATTGCCGGGGCTCCTTTCATCGGCCCGCACCTCTGAGAAGTGATCTTGGTGCCGGAAGTTGTCGCTATCGGCCGCCGCAGCGAACCGCGCGATTCCCGCGCGGGAAAGGTGTTCAACCGTCCCCGTTTAACGGGAGCGGAAGCCGTTGCCACAAAGGGCCCTGACGGCTTGGGGTCGACTCCAGCAGAAGCATGGAGCGACGCCCGCGCGGGCTTGCCGGCTGTCCACATCGTGGACCTTGCCGACGCACGGTCTCGTCCCCCCCATCGACAGGGGACTCGGCGACCGAGGCGGGACCGTACCCAAGCCCCCCATCCCAACGGCGGGGTTTGGGAGTTGGATAGCAGATCTCACAGACCCAGGTCCCGCCGTTGCACCAGACCGCACCATGGCGGCTGGTGGAGCCTTGGCCCGAACCGGGTTAGGCTTACGGGCTCCTCCCCTGCCCTTCAACGAAGGGCTAGCGGAGGGGGGTCGGGCCGCAGCACGACCCCTTCCCCGTGGTCGCCAATGGCGAACTTGTGGCAGGGTCCCCCCTTTCGAGAGGCACCCCGTTCTCGGCTCCTGGAATCAGCATTGGAGCTGCTGCTCCTCGAATCAGCACAGGAGCTCCTGCTCCTTGAATCAGCACTGGAGCTCCTGCTCCTGGAACCAGCACTGGAGCTCCTGCTCCTCGAATCAGCACTGGAGCTCCTGCTCCTCGAATCAGCACTGGAGCTCCTGCTCCTCGAATCAGCACTGGAGCTCCTGCTCCTTAAATCAGCACTGGAGCTCCTGCTCCTTAAATCAGCACTGGAGCTCCTGCTCCTCGAATCAGCACTGGAGCTCCTGCTCCTTGAATCAGCACTGGAGCTCCTGCTCCTCGAATCAACACTGGAGCACCTGCTCCTTGAATCGGCACTGGAGCTCCTGCTCCTTAATCCAGCACTGGAGCTCCTGCTCCTTGACCTGCACTGGAGCTCCTGCTCCTCAAATCAACACTGGAGCACCTGCTCCTTGAATCGGCACTGGAGCTCCTGCTCCTTAATCCAGCACTGGAGCTCCTGCTCCTGAACCAGCACTGGAGCTCCTGCTCCTCAAATCAACACTGGAGCACCTGCTCCTTGAATCGGCACTGGAGCTCCCGCATAGCGGCGGGTCGGGCCCGGTAACAACAGGGCTCCCCGACATCCACGCCTATTTCCCCACGTACCTGCAGGGAGAGAACATAACATACACCCGCCACAACAAGACACCAACTCACACTGGAGCTCCGGTGTATCGGCGGGTCGGGCCCTGTACCAACAGGGCTCCCCGACTACCACGCCTGCTTCCCGGCCCGACTCGCAGGTGAGCCGCTGAGAAAGGCTCCGGGATAAGTGGCGGCGACTCCAATCCACGTTCCTGTAGGGAGAGAACACACTGCTCCCCCCCCCAACAGGAAACACCAACTCTAGGGGGCTTAGCCTTACCTGAGTCGGCCCTCTGAAGGGCTGGTCGGGAGCCGCGCTCCCCACCAGCCGTCGGCAGCAATGCGATGCGACGATATGTCGCGCATGCGTGCCGGCGGGCTCTTCACGAAGTCACTCACGTGACTCCGAAATGAAATGTTCCACCTTCAACATCATAATCCCGTCCAAATTTATCTCCAATTCCTGGGACCTTGGGACCAGCTCCTTCTGCCACTGGGGCCTCATTTATCTGGCCCACAAACCACAATGAGTGCGGAGAGGTGACATCACCTCCTCAACAATGATTGTCAGCACTTGTGCCCCACAAGGTTGCATTCGCAGTTCCCCACTACTCACGAGTCAACAGTGTTTTCTTGTCATGTGTCCCAGTTCGAGCAATAAAATTCTTACTTGCAGCAGCACAATAGAATATGTAAACATTGTACACTGTAAACAGCATAATAAATGTGAGATTAAAAAGTTCAGTGTGTGTAGATATACAAACTCACAAATGCACACATATTTAAACCATATGCAGACAGGTACACTCAAGACCACGTGGCAAAATTCAGCTCTAACTCCATCTACAAGATGGACACAAAATGCTGGAGTAACACTTCAAGGATCTCGACCCGAAACGTCACCCATTCCTTCTCTCCAGGGATGCTGCCTGTCCCGCTGAGCTGCTCCGGCATTTTGAGTCTACCTTCGGTTTAAACCAGCATCTGCAGTTCCTTCTGACACAGTCCATCTACAGGTTTGCAGCCGACACCACTGTGGTGGGCCCAATCTCGAACAATGACGAGACAGAATGCAGGAAGGAGATGGAGAAGTTAGTAACATGGTGTCTGGGTAGCAACCTCTCCCTCAATGTCAGCAAGATGAAGGAGCTAGTTATTGACTTCAGGAAGCGTGGTGGAGCACATGCCCCAATTATACCCCACTATTCCATTCAATGGTGCTGAAGTGGAAGTTGGTGAGAGCTTCAAGTCCCTCGGTGGAAATATTACCATCGATCTGCCATTGAACACCCACATTGAAGCAACAGCCAAGAGGCACAACAACGCAAACACAGAGGCACAGGAGATGAAATTCCACATTTCTCCAATGACTTCTACAAACATCTGCAGGTGCACAATAAAAGCTGACAGTTGGTTTTGTCACAGCTAATTTAGGAACAGTTCTCACCAAGACTGCAAGTGTTGTAGATGTAGCCACGCCCACCACACAGACCGGACTTCCCAAGGTAGACAAAAGTGCTGGAGAAACTCAGCAGGTGAGGCAGCATCTATGGAGCGGAAATAGGCAACGTTTCGGGCCGAAACCCTTCTTCAGACTGATCCCATCATTGACTCCATGTAGACTTCCCAGCCTCAGGAATGCAACCAACATAATTAAGGGTCTCGACCCGAAGTGTCATCTATTCCTTCGCCCCATAGATGCTGCCTCACTCGCTGAGTTTCTCCCGCATTGTCTACCTAACATAATTAAAGACCATCCCCACCCCCGTCATTCCTTCTCCTGCCCACTCCTGTCGGGCAGAGGTTTGAAAGCTCGCGCTGCCAGACATAGAAAACGACTTCTTCCTCTCTGTGATCAGGCTTCTGAACGTCCCTTCCATAAGCTAGGGTACTGTTTGGTTTGCCTCTACCACACTGTGGACATTGGACTTTGTCTCTGGAACTGATGCGCTACGATGCTGAGAACCATATTCTGCACTCTGTATCTTTCCTTCCACTCCACCTATTATATTTGAGTTGAGTTTGGCTGTACTTATATAAAGTATTGTCTGATTTAATGGGGCAGCAAGCAAAGCAAAGCAAAGCTTTCACTGTCCTCGGTACACTAGACAAAAATAAACCTTGACCTAACCCTTCAATATCCATCGTATTACAATCCTGTGTCCCATGCTGACAACTTAAATTGACCGTTGTCAGATGGATATTTGTCTGATTCAGTCCATCGTTAAATGTTAAAGATACGTAAAATCTCCAATAGTATCTTTTGAATATCTCCAGGATTAGAAACATAGAAACATAGAAAATAGGTGCAGGGGTAGGCCATTCGGCCCTTCGAGCCTGCACCGCCATTCAATGTGATCATGGCTGATCATCCAACTCAGTATCCCGTACCTGCCTTCTCTCCATACCCCCTGATCCCTTTAGCCACAAGTGCCACATCTAACGCCCTCTTAAATATAGCCAATGAACTGGCCTCAACTACCTTCTGTGGCAGAGAATTCCAGAGACTCACCACTCTCTGTGTAAAGAATGTTTTCCTCATCTCGGTCCTAAAAGAATTCCCCCTTATCCTTAGACTGTGACCCCTTGTTCTGGACTCCCCCAACATCGGGAACAATCTTCCAGCATCTAGCTTGTCCAACCCCTTAAGAATTTTGTAAGTTTCTATAAGATCCCCCAATCTTCTAAATTCCAGCGAGTACAAGCCGAGTCTATCCAATCTTTCCTCATATGAAAGTCCTGACATCCCAGGAATCAGTCTGGTGAATCTTCTCTGTACCCCCTCTATGGCAAGGATGTCTTTCCTCAGATTTGGAGACCAAAGCTGTACGCAATACTCCAGGTGTGGCCTCACCAAAACCCTGTACAACTGCAGTAGAACCTCCCTGCTCCTATACTCAAATCCTTTCGCTATGAATGCTAACATACCATTTGCTTTCTTCACTGCCTGCTGCACCTGCATGCCTACTTTCAATGACTGGTGTACCATGACACCCAGGTCTCGTTGCATCTCCCCTTTTCCTAATCTGCCACCATTCAGATAATAGTCTACCCTCATGTTTTTGCCACCAAAGTGGATAACCTCACATTTATCCACATTATACTGCATCTGCCATGCATCTGCCCATTCACTCAGCCTATCCAAATCACCCTGCAGTCTCCAAGCATCCTCCTCACACCTAACTATACCCCCCAGCTTGGTGTCATCTGCAAATTTGGAGAATTTATATTGTAAATAGCTGGGGTCCCAGCACAGAGCTTTGCTGTACCCCACTAGTCACTGCCTGCCATTCGGAAAATTACCCGTTTACTCCTACTCTTTGCTTCCTGTCTGCCAGCCAGTTCTCTATCCACGTCAATACTGAACCCCCAATACTGTGTCCCTTATGTTTGTATACTAAACTCTTATGTGGGACCTTGTCGAAAGCCTTCTGAAAGTCCAGATATAACACATCCACAGGTTCTCCCTTATCCACTCTACTAGTTACATCCTCGAAAAATTCTATAACATTCGTCAGACATGATTTACCTTTCATAAATCCATGCTGACTTTGTCCAATGATTTCACCACTTTCCAAATGTGCTGTTATCCCATCTGTAATAACTGACTAGCATTTCCCCCACTACCGATGTTAGACTAACTGATCTGTAATTCCCCATTTTCTCTCTCGCTCCCTTTGGTTGTGGGGTTGCATTAGCTACCCTCCAATCCTCAGGAACTACTCCAGAATCTAAAGAGTTTTGAAAAATTATCACTGATGCATCCACTATTTCTGGGGCTACTTCCTTAAGTCAGGGGCGGACTCAGTGGGTGGAAGGGCCTATTTCCGCGCTGTATCTCTAAACTAAATTAAACTAATCTGACTTTTATGGAAGAACTGAGGGAATACGCTCACCTCTGGCTTGTCAACAATTTCTGTCTGAACAAACCTGCCTCTCGAGGCCGACACACACCTGGACCTGACTCTCATCAGAGCGGTTTGAATGAAAAAAGGGTGAATGTCAAAAGTTAAAATAAATAACAATAATGAAGACAAATGTAGGCCACCGGTTTGTCAGAGTCTTAAACGTGACAATAAACTCATTCACTCATTCATTTGGATGACCTCAGGCAGGGAGGTTCCCTGAAAGGCTGATTCCTGTCTCAGGACGGTGCGATCCCAAGTTGCAAACTTGAATCTTTCCCACCTCACACTGAAACCTATTCCGTCTGCTTCTCAATCCTCCTACAATGGGCAAGAGGCTCGGGGCATTTACCCGATCTGTTCCTCTCGTGATTTTGTACCCAGATATTTCGGAATAACATGTTGGCCTTTGGACACACACCTATAAACGCTGCTGTACTTGGCTCCAGAATAAAGGAATCGCACCAATAACAGAATGCTGACTCTGGCCTTCTCAGCTGAGGGTCACCTGTACAAAATATGCGGCTTTCACCAGTGACAATCAGTCTTCGTTCTTACTGTCAACCGCTGTCCCTGGTGAAGGGAGAGGTAAGTTAATCTTCCTTAACGTCCTTTAATTGGGCGGAGAGTCATCAGAAATGTGCAGTATTAGATGGCTGCTATTCTGCCAGCGATTCTTCCCGGCCACTGGTTCATCCATTAGTGCAAATGGATTCCTTTCTCAATTATGATGGTCTTTCCTTCAAGTGGAAAATGCGTCCATCACTTCAAGACTGTCAGTGTTTGATGGCATCGTGGAAGACTGAGGGACACAAGCTGTGCAGTTAACCTTTCAATTCACATTTTAGTGCTTGCTTTAATTGTTAAGCCTGCTGCTTAATAATTATGCTTGGCAATGCAGCATTTTTTCTTCTCTCGTCCAAGGCTACTGGGGACTTGTCTTCCCAGATCTTCATATTGCAAACAGATTAGACTGAATGTCGATCCGCATAAGAGTGTTTGGTGCATGGTGCAGACTGGCATTTGGTGCATGGTACAAACTGGCATTTGGTGCATGGTACAGACTGGCATTTGTTGCATGGTGCAGGCTGGTGTTTGGTGCATGGTGCAGACTGGCATTTGGTGTATGGTACAAACTGACATTTGGTGCATGGTGCAAACTGGTGTTTGTTGCATGGTGCAGGCTGGCATTTGGTGCATGGTGCAGGCTGGCGTTTGGTGCATGGTGCAGGCTGGCATTTGTTGCATGGTATAGACTGGCATTTGGTGCATGGTGCAGACTGGCGTTTGTTGCATGGTACAGACTGGCGTTTGTTGCATGATACAGACTGGTGTTTGGTGCATGGTGCAGACTGGCGTTTGTTGCATGGTGCAGGCTGATGTTGGTGCATGGTGCAGACTGGCGTTTGTTGCATGATACAGACTGGTGTTTGGTGCATGGTGCAGACTGGCGTTTGTTGCATGGTGCAGGCTGGCATTTGGTGCATGGTGCAGACTGGCGTTTGTTGCATGGTGCAGGCTGGCATTTGTTGCATGGTACAGACATGGTAGAGACAGACTACGGCATCCTCGAGGTCGGATGCAGGAGGCCCCCATCCCCCGGGGACCAAAGGTGGACAGGTGAGAAGAGGGATGTGACATCCATGGAAGGAGGTGGCTGGAGGCCGCAACAGCCTGGGACTCGCCTGGAGCAGGCACCGCTCATAAGAACTAGAGTGTGGACTTTCAAAAACATGGCAAATCATGGCGGCTCCTGCGTGTAGACTATTTCTGTACACTTGCTAACCGGGGGTAAGGCCATACTCTCCTGGACTGTTTTTATGAAAAATAGTTTCACTGTGTGATATTCTATTAGCACTTTGCACGTGTGACAATAAAAGCATCTTTGATCCTTTGAATCATCATGGATCAGGCGGGAACAAACAGCTAAAGGGAGCCCCAGACATATTTGCCCAAGTTCAGTGATTTTCTTACGTCCAATCCACGTTCATAAAAACAGAAAAGGTCACAATTAGATCTTAACTTCAATCTCCTTAAGTCCTGGTGCATCCACATCTCCAGTGTTATATCCCTTCCTACGCCTTGTTCCTAGAACATAGAACACAGGCCCTTCAGCCCACCATGTCTGCGCTGAACATGATGCCAAGACCAGATGTGCGATCCATATACCTCCATTCCCTGCAGAGTCACCTGCCTATTTAAATGCCAATATCAGTCCTATCATAAGCTAGGGTACTGTCCGATTCACCTCTACCCCATTGCGGACATTGGACTTTGTCTGTGGAACTGGTGCGCGACAATGCTGAGAACTATATTCTACACTCTGTATCCTCCCCTTTGCTCGACCTATTGTACTTGAGTTTGACTTGATTGTATTGATGTTTAGTATTATCTGATCAGATTTGATGACATGCAAACAAAGCTTTTCACTGTACTTAAGAAGGGTCTCGACCCGAAACGTCACCTATTCCTTTTCTTCAGAGATGCTGCCTGACCCGCTGAGTTTCTCCAGCATTTTGTGTCTCTCTTTTTACTGTACCTCAGTGCAGGCAACAATAATAATCCTAAACCTAAACATAACCGTGCCCCTTGACATTGGTGTCGCTCTTGTGACCTGATTGAGTTGAGATGGTAGCAAGGGGACTGGAAGTGATTGCAGAGTGCTGGCATCTGTCCAAATAGCTCCACCATTGCTGCCCACATGTGTGCCTGTTTGCATCTGCAGTGAGTTTACTGAAGTCAAGAGGGAAGTATTATGAATTGTGCTCTTATCCCTCACACAATTGCAAGCATATTTCTGGCAGGCAGACCCTGGCCCGAGGCTGCACACTGCCTCAGAGTTGTGGCCACAAGGCCCGGGACTCAGCTGTACTCCAGACGGGACACACAGACACCATGCCTGGTCACTGCAACTGCCTCACACGTCAGGCAAAAAGCAGTTTGCTCAGCCGTCCCTGCTGCCTGCTCGCTACACTGGAACATGAGCAGCCTGCTCGCAACACCGGAACATACAGCCCACATGAGGTGAAACTGCGAGGCTGCGCTGACCAGCGATCCCTGCACACCAACACTGTCATACACACCAGTGGCAATTTACAATTTTACCAAGCCAGTTAGCCTACAAAACTGTATAACTTTGCATTTTGATAAATTGTGGGGCAAATCAGCCAGGGATTTGAGTGTAGAATTTGGAATGTTGGTTAGGCCGCATTTGGAATAATGTAGACAAAAGTGCTGGAGAAACTCAGTGGGTGCGGCAGCATCTATGGAGTGAAGGAAATAGGCAACGTTTCGGTCCGAAACCCTAAGGGATTACAGAGTTTGGGATTACAGAAATAGGCAACCTGCCACATATAAAGCCATGCAGACTTTTCCCAATTGACCTATTGTCTTCTAACTGGGAATAAATCCTATCCCAAAGAATCTACTCCAATAATTTCCCTACAGTCTGAAGAAGGGTTTTTCGGCCCGAAACATTGCCTATTTCCTTCGCTCCATAGATGCTGCCGCATCCGCTGAGTTTCTCCAGCAATTTTGTCTACCTTCGATTTTCCAGCATCTGCAGTTCCTTCTTAAACACTTGGAATAATGTGTTTAGTTTTGGCCACCCTGTTGCAGAAAAGATCTAAGATGCCACCAAGCTGGAAAGAGCGCTGGGAAGATTTACAAAGATGGTGCCGGGGGAGGGGTTGGACAGGCTAGGACTTAATTCCTTGGAGCGCAGGAGGATGAGGGGTGATCTTATCCAGCTGTATGCGACAATGATGGTAATTAATCGGGTAAATGCACACAGTAGATGAATCAAGAACTAAATGATCCAGGTTTAAGATGAGAGGGAAAAGATTTAAGAGGAATCTGAGAGGCAACTTTTCCCACAGAGGGTAGTGCATATACAGAACCAGCTGTCAGAGGAAGTAGTTGAGGCAGGTACAGCAAACAACTTTTCAAATACATTTGGACAGGTACTTGAAAAGGAAAGGCTTAGATGGTGTAATGACTGCATCTCTCAGAGAGAGAGAGAGAGAGAGAGAGAGAGAGAGAGGGGGAGAGAGAGAGAGAGGGGTAGAGAGAGAGAGGTGGGTGACTCTGGACCGTCTCGTCGCCGTTGTCCTTCACTATAAATATACCTAATAATTAATACGGTGATACGTTTCATTCATTTGCTGTTGTGCCTTTTCATACCCCTCTAGTTTCCCTCTCCCCCGACTCTCAGTCTGAAGAAGGGTCCTGACCCGTAACGTCAGCCATCGTTTTTCTCCAGGGATGCTGCTTGTCCCGCTGAGTTACTCTAGTATTTTGTGTCTATCTTTGGTGTAACCCAGCATCTGCAGTTCCAGGGTGAGTTCACCCTACGCTCAGTGCGTCAATGTAGTCATTGTCGGCGTTTTTCTTTGATATGGACCAAAAGTGGGCAAATGGGACGGGACGAGATTGGGCATCTTGGACAAAGTTGGGCTGAATGGCCTTGTTCCGTGCTTTATGACTCCACTTCTTCTTCCTCGTATCCGGCCACCTTCTATTTCATGTCTTTCCAGTAGTTGGCGCAGGCGAGCACAGCGGCATTTGGTTCGGCCATGTCACCTTCGGTACATTGTGGAGCATTTTGTGTCTATCTTCGGTGTAAACCAGCATCTACAGTTCCTTCCAACACGTAATCTCCTGCTTGTGTCCATCCACTAAGGTCCTGGCGTGAGTGGCGTAGTGAGTGGTGAGAGTCGCATAACTGTAAAATATACTCCTCCAGAAATGGGTGAATCCCTGCCCGGTTAACTAGCAGGCACGTCGTAGCAACGGCATGAACACTTGTCCTTTAATAGCGTGAATTGTAATTTCTACCTTCAAATGGAACCCAAAGTGGAACAAAGTGCACCGGTACCTATCAGTGATGTGATATAAATGAGAGTCTGGGAAGAAAGACCATTAGTGTAATGAGTCAATAATGTTGTCCAAACAGGCCCCCCACCATGGGTACGTGTCACCGGCAGAACATGGGGTCTCAGAACATTATTTCCTGCCATTTGTGGACGGAATCACATCACGGGTCCTCTTTCATTAATATCATTTGAATGAACTGCAAAACAAAATGACAATGCTAAATAATGCAGGAGTCTCTCATTTGTCCATAATGGATTCATTATACCTTTAGAGTTTATGTTTGTATAATTTACAGTTACTGCAGCTTATTAGTGGCACCAAGGTACAGGACACCAATATGTTGATTTCATTCCGATACATTATGATGAAAGTGATTGTTTTTTTTGCTGCAAGGAGACAGCGTACAATCTTCACACCATTTACATCTGTACTAGTCGCAGGCTTTCTCTGACGCAGTTTGCATTAGAATTATTTGCACACTGCGTGGTGATGTGTAATAACAATAGAAGATGCGGGCAACACTCAGCGGGTCAGGCAGCATCTGTGGAAAGAGAAACAGCCTTAATGTTTCAGGTTGAGTCCAGAAAGGGCAACTGCCCTTTGAATTTTTTTTTCAATTTCAAATTTCCAAGTTCTGCAATTTTGTTACATTTTAGTTTAGTTTAGAGATACAGCGTGGAAACAGGCCCTTCGGCCCACCGGGTCCGCGCCGACCAGCGATCCCCGTCCACTAGCGCCATCCTACACACTTGGACCGATTTACGATCTTTTATTTACCAAAAACCTACAACCCTGCACGTCTTTGAAGTGTGGGAGGTAACCGGAGCACGTGGGTAAAAACCCACACAGTCACAGGGAGAACATGCAAACTCTGTACAGGCAGTGCATGTAGTCAGGACTGAACTAGGGCATTTGGCGCTGAGAGGCAGCAACTCTACCACTGCGCCACTATGCCACCGTGCATTGCCTTGCTGAGATATTTGTTCACTACGGGCTAGCACAGTGGCACACTGAACGAGTTGCTGAACGCAGCACATGAGACCCGGGATCAATCCTGACCTCAGGTGCATTCTGTATGGAGTTTGTACGTTCTCCCCGTGACCACGTTAGTTTTCTCCAGGAGCTCTGGTTTCCTCCCACATTGCAAAAAAGTGCAGGTTTGTAGGTTGATTCCTTTCTGCAAATTGCCCCAAGTGTGTCGGATGCAAAAGTTGGATAACATAGAAGTACAGGTGTTCGCTGGTCGGTGGGGACTCGGTGGGCTGAAGGGCCTGTTTCCATTCACTACCTCTGAATTAAACTAAGCAACGTTTCCCATGGCTACAAGGTGAACATTAAAGGATCCTTTCTCTGCTAATCCACTGCATGTTTAATGCACTGCACTCAGGTTAATGGAGCTGATTGAATGAGATCAGGTCCAACCAATAGACCAGTATGATTGCAGTGGTCAGACTTTAGACGTGTTGTGAACCGCAGATAGACACAAAATCCAGGAGTAACTCAGCGGGTCAGACAGCCTCTCTGGACAAAAGGAATGGGTGACGTTTCGGGTCAGAACCCTTCTTCGGACTGAAAGACAACAAAGCCCAGAACAAAAGGAGGTGGCAACAGATGAGTACAGGAAGGGTGGAGTCCACAATGGCCCATTGTTGGCTGGGGAAGAGGTGATAATGACAGGGATACAAGAATGCGAACAGTAGAGCTGGTAGGAAGACTAGGGTGAGGGAGGGGGGAAGCAACTAGTTCTATGCCATCCCACTTTCTCACCCACTCCACTTACAGAGGGCCGATTAAGCTACAAAGAGCTTTCCCCAAGATTAATGGGCTGAACATTGTGCTCTGAATCCACTCAAGGACCTACCACGATGAAGGCCAAAGGTTCGATTCAGCAACAAAGTCGATGGCAAGAACACCAGCATTGCTGCTGCCAGCTCTGCCCGGCCTTGGCCACTGGTCTGGAGATCAGCCTGGGTGCCGGGAAGTCACTGCCGGGAACACTGGGCAGCACCGCGAGGCAACCGGAGCGCCGAGAATCAGAGAGCAGCCCCACCTGCATCCCACGATCACAAATACATGTACACAATCCCACCTCCAGTGAGGGTAGGAACAGGGAGATATGCCCCTGTCCCACTTAGGAAACCTGAACGGAAACCTCCGGAGACTTTGCGCCCCACCCAAGGTTTCCGTGCAGTTCCCGGAGGTTTTTGTCAGTCTCCCTAATGGTCGAAAGTGGTTTCCGTTTTAAAAATCGGTCATTTTTTAGTCGAAGCCGGTTGTGATGCTAGTTGAAGGTGGTTGCCGGAGGACAAAACCTCCGGGACCGCACGGAAACCTTGGGTGGGGCGCAAAGTCTCCAGAGGTTTCCGTTCAGGTTTAATAAGTGGCACAGGGGCATTAGGGGATCTGAATGTGTGGCTGAGGAGTTAGTGCAGGGGGCAGGGACCACTGGAATCCCTTCTAGGGCTGGGGTGACCTGTACAAAAGGGACGGGTTGCACCTAAACTGCAGGGGGACTGACATTCTGGCAGGCAGATTTGCTAATGCTGCACACGTGGGTTTAAACTAATCCGTGGTGGGGGGGGGGGGGGGGGGGGTGTTATCGACAACGTGGAAGCGTGTGCGTGCAGTTAATGGGAAAGAGAGTGTAGGAGAGATCATGTTTAAACTAACAGGGCAGGGGGCTGGGAACCAATGCAAGGAGATAAAGGGCCATAAAACGAGGACAGAGCAAAAGGTAGAAGGGAGATAAGAAAATCAAACCGGATGCCTTGTGCCTTAATGCGAGGAGCATTCGTAATAAGGTGGATAAATTGAATGTGCAGTTAGTAGTTAAGGAATATGATATAGTCAGAATTACGGAGACATGGCTCCAGGGTGACCAAGGCTTGGGAGCTAAACATGCAGGGACATTCAATATTCAGGAAGGATAGACAGAAAGGATGAGGAGGTGGGGTGGCAATGCTGGTTAAAGAGGAGATTAATGCAATAGCAAGGAGAGACATTTGTCACCCAGAGAGCTGTGAATCTGTGGAATTCTCTGCCACAGAAAGGCAGTGGAGGCCAATCCACTGGAAGGTTTCAAGAGAGGTAGATTTAGCTCTTCGGGCTAAAGGAATCAAGGGATATGGGGAAATAGCAGGAATGCGGTACTGATTTTAGATGATCAGCCATGATTATATTAAACTGCAGTGCTGGCTCAAAGGGCCGAATGGCCTACTCCTGCACCTATTTTTCTTTGTTCCTATGTTTCCAGCAGCCCCACCTCCATCTCATGATCACCAGTACAAGCTGTGGGGAGGGTTTGTGCTGACATACCAACTTTGACACACCCACTGATTGTCCGAGATTGTCACCCCATTAAGATCATGTTATAGTAGGTGAATTAGGCCATTCAGCCCATTAAGTGTATAAATCCATGAGAGGAACAGATCGGTTAGACGCACAGAGTCTCTGGCTCTGGTGGGGAATAGAAAACCAGAGGACATAGGATTAAGGTGAAGGGGGAAAGATTTAATAGGAACCCGAGGGATAAATTTTTCATACAAAGGCTGGTGGGAGCATGGATCGAGCTGTCAGATGAGGTAGTTGAGACAGGGACTATCCCATCGTTTAAGAAACAATTACACAGGTCCATGAATAAGACAGGTTTGGGGGGATGTGGGCCAAATGCAGACAGGTTGGACTCGTGTAGATTGGACATGTTGGTTGCATGATTGAATGGTGGAGTAAACTTAGATAGTCAAAAAGTCTTGACTAATGCAGCGTGGAAACAGACCCTTCAGCCCAACTTGCCCACACCGACCAACATGTCCCGTCTACACTAGTCCAATCTGTCCCTCTCAACCCCAATTTCCTGCCTTCTCCCCACAATCCCTGACACTCGTACTAATCAAGTATCTATCAATCTGCGCCTTAAAAATACCTAACGACTTGGCCTCCACAGCCATCTGTGGCAATAAATTTCACAGGTTCACCACCCTCTATCTAAAGAAATACCTCCTCATCTCCTTTCTAAAGATACCATCCCACTAGTGGAAACATCCTCTCCACATCCACTCTATCCAGGCCTTTATTTCTGTTCTCCTCCCTTGTGGTGATGGGTCTCCTTCTTCTGTTGGGTGTGTTCTTGCTACTCTTCTGATGGTGTGCCCTCTGCCATTGCCTGATCACCTTGGACACAGTCAATGTCAACTTCCCAAATGCGGCAGAGACTGAACGAGCAAGTCAATGTTCGTCTGACCTTCTTTACAGGTTGGGCGAGAGCATGAAAAATATCATATTCAACATTTGCCCTGAATCCGCGACCAAGAGCAGCACAATGATGCAATTAGCAGGACAGCCGAGAGCTCACAGCTCCAGCAACTCAGATTCAATCCTGATCTCCAGTGCTGCCTGTGTGGAGTTTGCACGCTCTCCCTGTTAGCAAGCGGGTTTCCTCTAGTTGCTCTGATTTCCTCCCACACCACTAAGTCGTGTGGGTAGTTGGCCATTGGAAATTGCCGTCAGTCTGTCGGTGAGAGTGTGGGGTTGTGGGGAAGGTGGGGAGAATAGAATGGGAGTGGTACAGGATTAGTGTAAATGGGCACTTCAGTTCAGTTCAGTTCAGTTTAGTTTATTGTCACGGTACAGTGAAAAGCTTTTGTTGCGTGCTAGCCAGCCAGCGGAAGCACAATACATGACTACAATCGAGCCATTCACAGTGTACAGATTCATGATGAGGGAATAATGTTTAGTGCAAGGTAAAGTCAGTAAAGTCAGAGGGTCTCTAATGATCTTAGTGCTCAGTGCATTCTCAAGCGATTGAAGGGCATGTTTCCATGCTGTATGAATCTATCACAAACACAACATGCTGGAGAAACTCAGCGGGTCAGGCAGCATCACTGGAGAAAAGAAATAGGTAACGTTTTGGGTCGAGACCCTTCTTCAGACTGAGAGTCAGAGGGGAGGCAAACCCGAGGTATGAAAAGGTACAGAACAAATCAGAGCCGGCACCGATGACCAAGGAATGGTGAAGCCCACAATGGTCCATTGTTGCTTGTGAAAAAGGAATATGAACAGTGAAATTAGCAGACAGAAATGCTGGAGAAACTCAGCAGGTAAGGCAGCTTCTATGGAGCGAAGGAAATAGGCAACGTTTCGGGTCAAGACCCTTCTTCAGACTGACCCGAAACGTCGCCTATCTCCTTAGCTCCATAGATGCTGCCTCACCCGCTGAGTTTCTCCAGCATTTTTATCTACCTTCGATTTTCCAGCATCTGGAGTTCCTTCTTAAACAGTGAAATTAGCAGAATGACCAGGGTGGGGGAGGGACGGAGAGAGAGGGAAAGCAAGGGTTACGTGAAATTAGATAAATCAATATTCATACCGCTGGGGTGTAAGCTGCCCAAGCAAAATATGAAGTGCTGCTCCTCCAATTTGCGTGTGGCCTCACTCAGACAGTATGAATGAATGAATGAATGAATGAATGACAGAATGAATGCGGGTGTGAATCTGTCAACACACTGTGAAGTGGGTGAAGGCTTGCTTTAGTAACTTGGTGCCAATTTGATGAGACGGGGTCGGTGAAATATTATCTTTTATTGTTATTCTTTATACGCCTCGCAGACATTAAGAAAGGAGCCAAGAGATGGGCTAGTAACGACTCCAGGAGCTGTGCGGTTCTGGTGGTTTGGCCGTTTGAGGATGAATAACAATACATTGACGTCCCTGTCAATCTCTTCTGTGCCAAGTGACAATTTGCAGATCAGCAAAGTTTAATGAACAGACAAACAGATGTCATTTGTGAAGCCATCCATCCGTTTAAAGACTTAATAGTGATACTCTCTGCCACTCCACAATTTCACAGCTCAGGTAACATGTTGCCTTTTATTCCTCGTCTTTGGCGTAACGCTGTCCTACAGCTCCGTGGTTTTATGACCATGGGGTGCGGGAGGAACTGCTCGGTCCGAATTGTGTCTTTTGTCCAAGTCATCGAGGTTGCCTCTCTCACACAGATGTAAAAGGTCCCATGGTGCTGCCTTGAGGACACGGGCTGTATTTCTCTCGGGTAAAGGTGCTGGAGTGACCCAGAGGGTCAGGCAGCATCTCTGGAAAAAAGCAAAACGGAATAAAACTTCAGTCTGAAGAAGGGTTCCGCCCCGAAACGTCACCCGTCCTTTTACTCCAGAGATGCTGCCTGACCCGCTGAGTTACTCCAGCATTTCGTGTCTGTCTTCAGTATAAACCAGCATCTGCAGTTCCTTTCCACACAACCTCCAAACCAGCGCGTCTTTGTGATGTTAAAATGATTAACTATTCAGACTAGATTGAATAAGATCTTCAAGTGTTCAGCGAGTGTTCAGCAACGGCAGGACTTCCATATGAAGAAAGACTGCATAGACTCGGCTTGTACAGGATACTGAGTTGGATGATCAGCCATGATCATATTGAATGGTGGTGCAGGCTCGAAGGGCCGAATGGCCTACTCCTACACCTAATTTCTATGATTCTATGAATTAAACTAAACACTGTTTCGCAGTTTAAAGGGAGAGTCCTCAGGTCACAAGGCTGGCACATGGAAACCCATCCGTTTGGGATAGAAACATAGAAACATATAAATTAGGTGCAGGAGTAGGCCATTCGGCCCTTCGAGCCTGCACCGCCATTTAATATGATCATGGCTGATGGGATGGGTAACTTGCTTTTCCAGTTGCAGGAGTGAAGGGTGCCACGGGTTATGGGGAGAAGGCAGAAGAATGGAGCTGAGAGGGAAAGATAGATCAGCCACGATTGAATGGCGGACTAGACTTGATGGGCCGAATGGTTCCCCACTGCTGCTACATGAACATAAGTTGGTGGGCAGTAACCGACATTTGTCAAGTTTTACACTGCTGTCTCTCAAAATTGAATAATCTGTTAAGGATTCAGATGGGAAGGCAGGGGCGATCCACAGTGTCAACGTATTATTAATGATGTATGTATGAGTGTATTCCTGAAAGTAGACAGCCTGAATCAATCAGATAAGTCTTGTACAATATGGCACTACTTCCATGTGTCAAAATGTCACCATCCTCTGCACCAACACTCTTTCATCAAGTTGCTCAAACTATGGATTCATTTAGGTAAGCAATGATGGTCTCGTTTTTAGTTTAGTTTTGTTGAGCGATACAGAGGCCTTACAGCCACCGGGTCCGCTCCGACCAGCGATCCCCACACATTAACACTATCCTACACACACTAGGGACAATTGACACTTATACCAAGCCAATTAACCTACAAATCTGTACATCTTTAGAGAGTGGGAGGACACCGAAGGTCTCAGAGAAAACGCACTCAGGTCACGGGGAAAATGTACAAACTCCGTACAGACAGCACCCGTAGTCGGGATTGAACTCAGGTCTCTGATGCTGCAATCGTAAAAGCCCTGTCCCACTGTACAAGTCCCGAGTACAGACGAGCGGACGTTACCGTAAATCTCTGAGTTCGAATCAGGGCAAACTAGGGAGAGCTCTTGAATGAACTCGTACAGTGGGACAGGACTTTTAGGCAGCAATTCTGCCTCTTGAACATCAAGGTGATCTAAATGTCACACTTTATTTTCTATTTTAATCCATGGGGAGCAGTTCTATTATCTGTGGATATCAGTTCTCAGTTTGGTTCTCAGTTTCATTTATTGTCACGTGTACCGAGGTACAGTGAAAAGCTTTAGTTGCACGCTAGCCAGTCAGTAGAAAGACAATGCATGCTTACAATCGAGCCATTCACAGTGCCATAGATACATGATAAGGGAATAACGTTTAATGCAAGGATCACCAATGAGGTAGATAGTAGTTCAGCACTGCTCTCTGGTTGTGGTAGGATGATTCAGTTGCCTGAGAGCTGCTGGGAAGAATGTGTTCTTGAATCTGGACATCCACCTGCTGGCAAAGTATTGAATGTTCTGGTCCAGCTCACTCACATCTAAAGTTCAGAGGCCTGACTGAAATTAGTTTAGGAAGGAACTGCAGATGCTGGTTTAAACCCAAGATAGACACAAAATGCTGGAGTAACTTAGCGGGACAGGCAGCATCTTTGGAGAGAAGGAATGGCTGACCCGAAACGTCACCCATTCCTTCTCTCCAGAGATGCTGCCTGTCCCGCTGAGTTAATCCATCATTTTGTGTCTATCTTCAGAAATTTGCTTTAGAGAGCGAACTCCCTGAAATGGAAAATGGAAACTCAAGAGCAGAAACAGGCCCTTCGGCCCACCGAGTCCGCGTAAATCTGTGATCCACTCACGCTAAGGCTATCCTACACACCAGGGACAATTTTTAATGATAGCAAGCCAATTAACCTACAAACTTGTACATTTTGGGAGTGTGGGAGGAAACCAGAGCACTTGGGGAAAACCTACGCAGGTCACGGGGAGAAGGTACAAACTCTGTACAGACAGACAGCACCTGTGGTCAGCATCAATCTCGGGTCTCCGACACTGCAAGGTAGCAACTCTATGGCTGCTCCACCAATTAAATAGAGCATTGTGTTCAGTTTTGGTCACCATGTTATAGGAAAGATGTTGTCAAGCTGGAAAGGGCGCAGGGAAGATGCACAAGGATTTTGCCAGGACTTGAGGGGAGAGGGGAGAGGTTGAGCAGGCTAGAATTCCTTTTCTCCACAGATGCTGCCTGAGCCGCTGAGTTACTCTGGCTTTTTGTGTCTATCTTCAGTGTAATCCAGCATCTGCAGTTCCTTCCTACCCAGACTAGAACTTTATTTCATGGAGCGCAGGAGGATGAGGGGTGATCTTGTAGAGGCGATAGGAATGGATCAGGTAAATGCCCAGTGCAGGGGAATTGAGAACCAGAGGGCAGAAGGTGAGGAAGGAAAGATTTAATAGCAACCTGAGGGGTAATCTTTTTACATAAAGGGAGGTAGGTTTATGGAAGGAGCTGCCACAGGAGGTAGTTGAGACAGGTACAATTGAAAGGTTTAAGAAGCATTGAGACAGATACATGGATAGGATAGGTGTAGAGGGATGTGGACCAAACACAGGCAGGTGGGACTAGTGTGGAATGGGCATGTTAGTCGGAGTCAGCAAGTTGGGACGAAGGGCCTGTTTCCATGCTGCATGACTATGACATGCTCAACTCGAATATATCTGTAGTCCATCTTCGTTTAGTTTAGTTCAGAGCTACAGCATAGAAACATGCCCTTCGTCCCACCTAGTCCACGCCGACCATCGATCACCTGACCACACTAGTTCCATGTTGTCCCACTTTCTCATCCACTCCCTGCACAACAGGGGCAATTTACAGAGGGCCGGTTAACCTACAAACCCGCACGTATTTGCGATGCGCGAGGAAACCGGGGAAACCCACGTGGTCACAGAGAGAACGTGCAAACTCCACACAGACAGCACACAAAGTCAGGATGGAACCCGTGCTCTACCAGCTGTGCCACAGAGCCGTCCGTGGATGGGAAATAACAACTACAATGTGGATTTCAGCAGATTTCTTTAATCAACAAAAATTAACCTCCTGTGTGGAGTAACATTTTCTTTAGGCTAATCCAAGACTCCCTAATTTGTTTTTTTAATATTCACACTGAACTTTTTTGCTGTTGTTTATCGCGGGTTCTACAGAGTAATATGTTTACATATCTGTTGTGCTGCTGCAAGTAAAATGTTTATCGTTTTGGGACAAATGGCAATAAAACACTCTTGACTCTTGAGTACATTTATGCCTCGCTATGTGAAAGGCTGCAGATGCTAGAAGCATGTGAAGCCCTTTAGCTCATCCTGCAAGCACAAAGCAATGTGCAAATGAATGTCTTTCATTCCAGTTGGCACTGTTCCTATGTTCTACATTTTGTGAATGGTTGGGTTTACGACTGATGACTGTTTGATGGCTCTTGGCCTGTACTCATTGCAGTTTAGAAGGATGAGGGAGGATGTCGATGAAACCTACCGAATAATGAAACGTCTAGATGTGTAGAGGATATTTCGAGTACTGGGAGAGTTTAGGACCAGAGGACACAGCCTCAGAATAAAATGATGTACCTTTAGAATGGGGAGAAGGCCGGAGAATGGGGTTAAGAGGGAAAGATAGATCAGCCATGGTGCAGTAGACCTGATGGGGCAAATGGCCTAATTCTGCTCCTCTCACATGAACTTATGAATGGAGATGAGCAGGATTTTCTTTAGCCAGAGGATGGTGAATCTGTTGAATTTATTGTTACACACAGCTGTGGAGGCCAAGTCATTGGGTATCTTTTAAAGCAGAGATTGGTAGCTTCTAGATTAGAAAGGGCATCAAACGTTATGGGAAGAGGCAGGAGAATGGAGTTATGAGGGGGGAATAGATCAGCCACGATCGAATGGGGTAGCAGACTCAATGGGCCGAATGGCCTATTTCTGCTCCTATGCCTTATGATCTTAAAGGTAGTGAAATCGCAGACTCAGTACACTCACGAAAAAAAAGCAACAAAAACATGGCGAGCGATTGGAATTGATGGCAGTCATTCAGTGTGGAAAATCACAGCAGTTATTGGTGACTGCAGCACTCTGAAAACATTCTTCAGTATGTGACGGTGTCTTGTCCAAACAAGTTTAGTTGCTGTACCATTAGTGTACAACGGATGATGTGTCAGCACTGTAATAAATTAACACTTCAAACTTGCATTCCTTGTCACCGCACTTCCTTCACTGGGGTTCGGTGTGGAATATGCCATCAGCAGAGAGATTCAATTTTGAGGAGTGTAAAGGACTAATTAAAATCCCCCTCCATGGCCTGGGCTGTGTAAGTGTGGAGTATGTTTGACATTGTGGCAGACTCCTGACTCAGCACATGTGTAAATGTCAACTCTGTAAAATTATATATGGATCATACTTAACCCAGGTGGATCGCAGCCAGTTTACGTGCGTATAAATTATCTGCCAAATCAAACCTCAATAAGAAGTGGAGGAAACATGAAGGGGAGACATAACCAGCAGTGAAACAGGACAGGGACGAGGTTTAGTTCCAAATGTAATCTATAATTTGGCTGGGATTTGTCTCTTAATGAACCGCTCTGTAACTATTAGAGCTTTCCAAGGCTGCCTTGGCCTCTCTACTGAGGTGGTTGTGAGCATAATGTAGTCTGCTTTGTACTCTTGCTGACGTTAGTGGGTGGAGGAGAATGTCGGAGTTTCACTCCTATGCACACACACACAGAAACACGCACACTCACTCACTCACACACACACACACACACACACACACACACAGAAACACGCACACTCACTCACTCACACACACACACACACACAGAAACACGCACACTCACTCACACACACACACACACACACACACACACACACACAGAAACACGCACACTCACTCACTCACACACACACACACACACACACACAGGCACGCATGTGCAAACACACACACACTCACACTCACACACATGCACGCTCACACACAAACACACACAGAGACACAGGCACGTACACATTGACATGCAACACACACACATGCGCACACACTCACAAAACACACTCACATGCACACACAAAACACACACACACACAACACACACACACACACACACACACACACAAACACTCACAACACACACACATGACACACACAGACACTCACAAGACGCACGCACACAACACACACACACACACACACACAAACACACACACACACACACACACACACACACACACACACACACACACACACACACACACACACACACACATGCACATACACACACACACAAACACTCACAACACACACACGACACATACACAGACACTCACAAGACGCACACACACACACACACAACACACACACACACACACACACACACACACAAGAACAGGCCCTTCGGCCCACCATGTATGTGCCGAAGATAATCCCAAGTCCTTCACTTATCCACCAGCACAGAACCCATATCCATTCCCTGCATATCCATGTGCCTATCCAAACGTATGTTAAACACCACAAACGTATCTGCCTCCATCACCGCCCCTGGGCGCACGTTTACAGACACACCATGCTCAGTGTTAAAGACTAGCCCTGCGTATCTCCTTGAAATGTTGCCCCTCTCAATTAAAGCTATGGACTCTGGTATTAGATGCTCGAGGTGGCAGGTTTGAGAGGGTGCAGAGTGGTTGAAGTGAGTAACATTTGGCTGATGTTCTGTACATCATCCACAATGCCCCAATGGTGTGGGCAGTGAGCGGTAACCATGCCAACCATGCGAACAGCTTCACTCGCGTGTGGCAACTTCGCTCAAGATGCCAAGTTGTGAGGTTTCTATCTTCGTAGATGAAAGGAAGACTTCCCGGAATCAAGAGATAGTTAACTCAATTAGACTCTCAGTTCTCACCCCCACCTACTCCCTTCTTGCTTTCTCCCCCTCTACTAAAACAGTAGAGTTGCTGCCTCACAGTGCCAGAGACCTGGGTTCGATCCTGGCTACAGGTGCTCTCTGTCTGAAGTTTCTATGTGACCTGCGTCGGTTTACTCCGGGTGCTCCGGTTTCCGCCCACACTCCAAAGACGTACAGGTTCGCAGGCTAACTCTCTAGAATTTAGGAGATTGAGGGGGGATCTTATAGAAACTTACAAAATTCTTAAGGGGTTGGACAGGCTAGATGCAGGAAGATTATTCCCGATGTTGGGGAGGTCCAGGACAAGGGGTCACAGCTTAAGGATAAGGGGGAAATCCTTTAGGACCGAGATGAGAAGGACTTTTTTCACACAGAGAGTGGTGGGTCTCTGGAACTCTCTGCCACAGAGGGTAGTTGAGGCCAGTTCATTGGCTATATTTAAGAGGGAGTTAGATGTGGCCCTTGTGGTTAAAGGGATCAGGGGGTATGGAGAGAAGGCAGGTACGGGATACTGAGTTGGATGATCAGCCATGATCATATTGAATGGCGGTGCAGGCTCGAAGGGCCGAATGGCCTACTCCTGCACCTAATTTTGTATGTTTCTATGTTTCTATGTTAATTGGCTTGGTAAAAATTGTAAGTTGCCCCATGTGTGTAGGATAGTGTCAGTGTGCGGGGATCGCTGGTCGGCGTCGGCTCAGTGGGCCGAAGGGCCTGCGGCTGTGCTGTATCTCTAACCTAAACTAAACTAGACTAAACTAAACCAAACTAAACTAAAAAAATCAGTCTGTAGAAAACTCCTGACCCGAAACATCACTGATGCATTCCGTCCACAGATGCTGCCTGACCCCTTGTGTTACCCCTTTGAGCTTTGCTTTAAACATAGAAATTAGGTGCAGGAGTAGGCCATTCGGCCCTTCGAGCCTGCACCGCACTCTCTCTTTAGACTCTCTCTTGTTGGAGACGGCCAGTGCCTATGGCGTGAATGCAACCTGGCCATGTCCGAATGCTGTCAAGGTCTTGCCGTGTGCATGTGCCTGCAGCCTTGTGTACATCGGACCCTGAGTGGAATTGAACCTTGTGTGTGGTCCTCAGCGGACTTGCCCACGTCTGACCTGATGGTGGAAGGAAGTTGAGGCATGAGGTGTTTGGGTCCAGGACACTGCCCCGAGGATACACAAAAATGCTGGGGAAACTCGGCGGGTGCTGCAGCATCTATGGAGCGAAGGAAATAGGCAACGTTTTTCGGGCCGAAACCCAGAAGGGTTTCGGCCCGAAACGTTGCCTATTTCCTTCGCTCCATAGATGCTGCTGCATCCGCCGAGTTCCACCAGCATGCAACTCCATGCGACCTAACCTGGTCGCTTGAGCCGTCCGGCGTCGCGGGGCCGGTCCCACTTCGATCGCCGGAGCCGTGCGGAATTGTGCGGAGTTCGTCCCGACACCGCGCGGGGCTCCAAAAAACTGACCATGTTCAAAAATTCCGCGCGGCAACGACTTGTTGGCTCGCAGTCGCCTCGACGCATTACACACCGCCCCGACATCGTGCCTCCGTGACCCTCTCTGTGTGTGGCTCCATGGCCCTCTCTGTGTGTGCCTCTGTGCCCCTCTCTGTGTGCCCCTCTCTGTCCTGGCGAACTTACCTTTAAGACTTCGCTCCAAGTTCGCCTCACTTTGCGCCGCGTTGCGCCACTCACCCGACCTCCGCGCGGCCCTCGCTGCCGGTTTGTTCGTGCTTGCCGCATGCAGGCACATGCTGTTGGGAACGGCCCTGTACAGGGATCACCCAACCTCTAGTTTGATCGCGCTCATCGCACGGAGTCGGATGCTGGTAGGGCAGGCCCTTTACAGTGTATAGATACATGATAAGTGGAATAACGTTTAGTGCGAGGTTAAGCCAGCAAAGTCCAATCAAGGATAGTCTGAGGGTCACCAATGAGGTAGATGGTAGTTCAGCGCTGCTCCCTGGTTGCGGTAGGATGATGCAAACATCGGAGTGTTTTCTCCTTAATAACTATTACATTGAACTCTTTGTAACGTTGCATACATAGCGGCTCTTGGCACACTTTGTGTACGGTGCTAATAAATGAACTCTCATATTAACTTTAGTTCTGCCTAGTCTCTTTTATCAGACACTGAGTCTTACACTGTGGTGATGTCACACTCACATCTCTGGATTCCATCTCCATTTCCTCAATATTGGGGTTTATGTCGGATCATTTCCAGCGGTCAAGTTCATGGATTATGTGCTGAGTATGCTTAAGGAATCAGAACTGGAAGCTAATAAAGGAAAAGCCTTTAAAATGTCCCTCAGCTGTTGGCAAAGCGAGGAGGATGCTGTGATGACAAGGGGGAATTTGTCTATAATTCCAGAGAAGTCGTTTTAAAGCCTGGTGAATCCACATCTGGAATTACAGGCAGCTGGAGGGATAGAGAGGCAGGCTATGTGTTCTGTCATTCAGAAAATGCACTGGGGAAAGACACTCCTTCCTCAGTTCATATAGAACAGTCCAGCACAGGAACAGGCCCTTCGGCCCACAATGACCGTGCCGAACATATGATCCATATCCGAACGTGCCTGCATATGATCCATATCCCTCCATTATCCAATCCCTCCAAGTAAAAGCCTCTTAAACGCCACTATCGTGTCTGCCTCCACCCCCACCCCTGGCAGCACGTTCCAGGCACCCACCACTCGATGTGTAAAAAAGCTTCTTCTGCACTTCTCCTTTAAACTTTGCCCCTCTCACCTTAAAGCTATGCCCTTTACTCGTTAGTATTTTCACCCTATGGAAAGAAGTTCCACCCTGTCTGTGTCCGTCATAATCGGCCCTCGGCTTCCGGCGCTCCAGGAAAAACAATCCAATTTTAATGGGTGGCGCAGCGGTAGAGCTGCTGCCCGGGTTCGATCCTGAGTACGGGTGCCGTCTGCACACAGTTTGTACGTTCTCCCCGTGACCACGTGGGTTTTCTCCAGGTGCTCCGGTTTCCTCCCACACTCCAAAAACATCCAGGCCTAATCGGTTAATTGGCTTAAGTAAAAATAGTAAATTGTCCCTTGTGTTTACATATTCTGTTGTGCTGCAGCAAGTAAGGATTTCATTGTTCTACCTGGGACATGTGACAAGAAAACACTCTTGACTCTTGAGTGCGTAGCATGGTGCTGGTGTACGGAGTGATCGCTGGATCGCTGGTCCATATCGAGCCTATTCAGCTCTGAATCTCTAAACCCAAACTAAACAAGGTTTTCTTTTGTGCATCGAATACGCACACAAAATGGTCCCATTTATGAGTTGACAACAAAACAAGAAATGAATCAGTAAGGTTCGAGCATATTTTTACAACTAAAAGCCTGGTACATTGTATAAACGTCAGGTCTTGGGCAGCATCTGCAGAATGGCACCTGAATCCCCACATGCAAGTGTGTGAATGATGTGAGCAGTACATCAGGCAATGAGAATGGTCATTACCTTTGGCAGTTTGTTGAATTTATATTTTGTCTGTGAAAAAAAAAGAAAGATATAACTTCAATTTAAATAGAGTTTTCAATCTTGGAAAGCTTACAGTCAGTATTGTGTATGATAGTGTACATTTAAATCAGGCCCTCGCTATATACTGCAGTTAGCTCGGAGAGCCACATTCTTTATAGTACAATAACAGTTCGCTGATAATAAGGCATGTCAAATGTTAACAATTAGATATTAATCAAAGCCAGCTCACGTCAGCTCTTTCAGAGCAGTACATCATAGACATGCAAACAATGAGCGCCTCCTCCACAGATACAAACGTGCAAGGCCGTCAGTTAGAAAAAGAGAAATTGTCCTTCGTGGTGTTCAGTCTGCACTCTCTCCCTGTCCTGTTTAAGCTGCACCACTCCTGTTCTTGATAGGCCCTGTCCGGCAGAGCTAAGAACACTGCAGTACTGACTGACAAATCCCCGACAGCTCAATCCAAGTTTTATTTCTGAAAGCGGAGGTCAGGAACGTGCATATGCCATCGCTGTGCAGCCCAATCTCCTTCCAGCAATTGTTCCCCTGGATTGAAAAATTGCAAATCCTACACCATTAGCCAAGAAATTATAAAGCCATTAATTTGACAAATGGAGTGCAGAAGTTATCAGAACCTATAATTAAGGACTGCATATCTGAGTATCATCTCTTTGAGCCGATTACAAGGGGCACAACATGGATGTGAAAGGCGCAGATGCTGAAATGCTGAATTGAACATTTCCAAGGGGGGCATTAATTCAGGGGGGTCTCGCCGACCTGGTCCTCCACGGATGTACGGAAGACCCGGCAGATCACGGCCTGGTTGGGGGACTCCACCCTGCCGGCCCCTGCTAGTCCCCCCAAGACCAGAGGCCGGGAGGAAGGAGCTGGTGATGATGGGCGTGATGGACAAGGAGTGAGTCAAGTCGTCAAATGAGTTTATTGTCATGTGTCCCAGATAGGACAATGACATTCTTGCTTGCTGCAGCACAACAGGATATAGTAAGCATTAATACAGAACAGTTCAGCGTGTCTATATAACAAAGACCATATATATACACATAAATAAACAGATAACGTGCAATAGGTTGTTTGTTTGATGGCGAGTTTAATGGCCTGATGGCCGGTGGGGGAGGAGAAGGATGAGCAGGTTAACCTATGATGAATGTTTGTCGGCACTGGGCCTGTATTCACTGGCGTTAAGACCTCATTGAAACGTACAGAATAGTGAAAGGCTTGGATAGAGTGGATGTGGAAAGGATGTTTCCACTAGTGGGAGAGTCTCGGACTTGAGGTCACAGCCTCAGAAGTAATGGGCGTTCTTTTAGGAAGGAGATGCGGAGGAATTTCTAGTCAGAGGGTGGTGAATCTGTGGAATTCACAGATGGCTGTGGAGGCCAAGTCAGTGAATATATTTAAGGCAGAGATAGATAGATTCTTGATTAGTACAGGTGTCAGAGGTTATGGGGAGAAAGCAGGAGAATGGGTTTAGGAGGGAGAGATAGATCAGCCATGATTGAATGGCTGAGGAGACGTGATGAGTCGAATGGCCTAATTCTACTCCTTTCACTTATGACCTTATGAACCGGGGGGTCTGGCCTACCGTGTCTTTGTGGTCAGCTGCAGGAGGCTCCCACCCCCCGGGGACCAAAGGTGGACAGGTGAGGAGAAGGATGTGACATCCATGGAAGGAGATGGCTGGAGGCCGCAACAGCCTGGGCCTTGCCTGGTGCAGGCACCGCTCATAAGAGCACCAATAAAAGCACCATTGAACCATTAGAGAAAATAACGGAGGTATGGCATGGACAAATCTCATGAAGATATGTTCCTGGGCTTCAGAAAGCACAATGAGGTTGCACATGTGAGACTGGAGACAACATTAAATCACATGCGATTAAGGTGGTTAGGTCATTGGTTTGAGGACAAAATTTGTGGGTAAAGTGCACACAGCAGCTCTACTGAGATCATCATTCATTTGTTGGGCTCACAAAGTTTAAAGATGCAAACAAAGGACGACGATACATGAATGGTCAGAGCATGCAAGCTTTGGGAAATGGATTTCAATGCGGATAAGCATTTGATGATGACACTGTGGGACCAGTGGGGATGCACAATTACTCGGTCTGGAGCAGGGATGTAAAGGTAAGGTGTGTAGTCATAGAGTCATCGAGATATACAGAGTGGAGACAGGCCTTGTGGGTTTGGAAACATAACGCTTTTCACTCTATCTTGGTAAGCCTGTTAGTCATAGTCAATACAAATGCCAACTCACCCATGCTGACCAGGTTGTTAACAGAGACCTATGTTTAGCCCATGTCCCTCCAACCTTCCCTATCTATGTCCTTGTCTAGATGTCTTTTAAATGTTTTCATTGCACCCCCTCTCTAGCATTTCTACTGGCAGCTTGCTCCATGTATCGCCAACCCCTGTTTAAAACATTTGCCCCTCAGGTCCCTTTTAAACCGTTCCCGTCTCACAAACCTATGTCCTCTATGATTTGATTCCTCTGCCCTGGGGGAAAAGTTGTGGCTGTTAATCTTATCTGTGCCTACAATGAATTTCTAAACCTCTACAAATCACCCTTCAGTTTGCTACATTCCAGGAGTGAAAAACCGCCTATCCAACCTTTGCCCAATCCTTCCTCGTCTTGTGTTATCCTCACATATCTTTCCGTGCACCTTTTCCATTTTACACCTATCTTTCCCATGCAGGTTGACCAGAACGGTGCATGTCCTCCAAATGTGGCCCTACCCACAACTTCTGCAACCGTAACATTGTAGCAGGGACTCGCAGGAGTCCAGCCAAGAATTAGACAGGACACGAAGTTGCGTGATCAAACGGTGCTGCTCCCTACTCCTCACTGGACACAGACGTTGCCCGACCTTAAATACCTCCAAGGATAAACCCGTGACCTGCGCCTCCCACACGGAGACACCTAACTCCTCCCTCCAGGGCCGAGGGTTCACTCTGCCCTTGGGTTACCACCAGGTGCCATCATAACATGACATCCCAACTCCTGTAGTCACTCCGCTGACCAATGTAGGCGAGCTGGCCAAACACTGTCTTCATCAAACAGACACAAATTGCTGGAGTAACTCAACGGTTCAGACAGTGTTTCTGGAGATAAGGAATGCTTATAAGGTGACGCTTCGGGTTGAGTCTGAAGAAGGGGCTCGACCCAAAATGTCACCTATTCCTTTTCTCCAGAGATACCGCCTGACCCACTGAGCTACTCCTGCCTTTTGTGTCTGTCTTCAGTTTAAACCAGCATCTGCAGTTCCTCCCTGCACCTTCTTCATCATTCTGTCCATCTGTGGCTCCACTTTCATGGAACTACAGACTTGCACCCATTGGTCTCTCTGTTCTCTGCACCAATCCCCAGGACTCTACCACTTACCGTGTAAGCCCTGCCCTGGTTTAACCGATGAATGGGCAACACTTTGCATTATGTGAATTAAACTCCATCTGCCATTCCTCGGCCCATCGGCCCAGTTGATCAAGATCCTGATATAATCGCAGATAATCTATCTTCACTGCCCACTATACCACTGATTTTAGTGACATCTGTAAACTTACCAACCATACCACCGACATTCACATCAAATTAGTTAAAGTGTTAGCTGTGAGGAGGATGCTAGGAGCCTGCAAGGTGACTTGGATAGGTTGGGTGAGTGGGCAAATGCATGGCAGATGCAGTATAATGTGGATAAATGTGAGGTTATCCACTTTGGTGGCAAGAATAGGAAAGTAGACTATTATCTGAATGGTGGCTGATTAGGAAAAGGGGAGATGCAACCTTTAAAGTAAATCACAAACAAAAGTGGAGCCAGCGACGATCCCTATGTTACACCACTTGTTATCGGCCCCCTAGCCTGAAAAACAACCCTCTACAGCCACCTGTACTGATCTTCAAGCCAATGTTTTATCCCATTGAATAGGGTGGCACAGTGGCACAGAGGAAGAGTTGCTGCCTCACAGCGCCAGAAACCCGGGTTCGATCCTGATCATGGGTGCTTTCTGTACGGAGTTTGTACGTTCTCCCCGTGACCTGCATGGGTTTTCCCCCGGGTGCTCCAGCTTCCTCCCACACTCCAAAGACGTACAGGTTTGTAAGTTAATTGGTTTCGGTAAAAATTGTAAATTGTTCCCAGCGTGTAGGATAGTGCTGGTGGATGGGGGTTGCTGGTCGGCAAAGACTCGGTCGTCCGAATGTCCTGTTTCCATACTATGTGTTCTACTCTATGTAGAAGATGTCTACTGCATTGATACGATACGATACAATAGAACTTTATTTATCCCAGGAGGGAAATTGATCTCATTCAGTAAACTCACTCAAATTTATGAGACGATTACAAATGCACAGACCCATGCTGACTATCCCTCATCATTTATTGTCCTTGTAAATGCGAGTGCAATCTCTCTCTCTCAGAATCCCCTCCAACACATTACCCATCGCTGGTCTACAGTTCTCAGTCTTTTCCTTGCGGCCTTTCTTAAATAGAGGCATCACATTCTGTCTCCGGTACCTCACCTGTGGCTATTGATGAGACGCAGAGCTCTGTCAGTGACCCAACAATTTCTGCACTTGCCTCCCGCAATATCTTTGGAGACACTTGATCGAGGCTGAAGGATTATCTACCTTAATGCATGTTGTAATGTGGACGCTCTTCAAGGCATCACTAGAACTCTCGCTGAGTTCCCCAACATCCATGTCTTTCTCCGCGGTAACTGTGAACGCAAAATATTCACTTAATATTCACCCCTCACCTGCGTCACCACACGCTGGCAAACTTGTTGATCTTTAAGGGGCCCAACTTTGCCTCACTTGACCCTTTTGCCCTAATAGAAGCTCCTTCAATTCCTCTTTACCTTATTTGTCAAAGTCATGTCATGTCCCATTTTGTGTAGTAAGGATCTGCAGATGCTGGCTTACACTGAAGATAGACACAAAATGCTGGAGTAACTCAACGGGCCAGGCAGCATCTCTGGAGGAACGGAATCGACGATGTTTCGGGTCGAGACCCTTCTTCGCACTGGGAGATAGGGGAAACTAGAGGTATGAAAAGGTACAGAACAAATCAGAGCCGGCACCGATGACCAAGGAACAATGGAGCCCACAATGCTCCATTGCTGGCTGTGGAAGAGGTGATAACGAAGGAATATATGGATGCAAACAGTAGAACTAACAGATCAACTAGGGTGGAGAGGGAACAGAAAGAGAGGGACGGCAGGGGTAGTTAAAATAAGATAAATCACTATTCATACTGCTGGGTTATAAGCTGCAAGCCAAGTTGTCCAACAACTTTAGGCTGTGCACGCCACACGAACGATGAAGAAGAAGCTGCTCAAGCAAAATAGTTTAGTTTAGTTTATTTATTGTCACCTGTACTGAGGTACAGTGAAAAGCTTTTGTTGCATGCTAACCAGTCAGCAGAAAGACAATAGACGAGTCACTAACAGTGTATAGATACATGATAAAGGGAATAATGTGAATAACATTTAATGCAAGATAAAGTACAGTAAAGTCCAATAAAAGATAATCCGAGGGTCTCCAAGGAGGTAGATGGTAGTTTGGGACAGCTCTCTAGTTGTTGGTAGGATGGTTCAGTTGCCTGATAACAGCTGGGAAGAAACTGTCCCTGAATCTGGAGGTTTTTCGTGTTGGGACCCTTCTTCAGTCTGGTCCCGATCCGACCCGAAACGTCACCTCTCCTTTTTCTCCAAAGATGCTGCCTGACTCGCTGAGTTACTCCTGCACTTTGTGTCCAACTTTGGTATAAACCAGCATCTGCAGTCCTTTGTTTCTATTAATAGTAAGATTAAACGAGAACTTACCAGTTTGAGGTTTGATCTTTATTTTATGAGGAGTTACGATGAGGGATTACGTGAAGACCCCGCCAGCACGCATGCGCGACATTCTTCAAAGCAGTGGTGTGAAATCACAGAACAAAAAACAGTCTCAATGACTGACATAGTAAGAGAAAAAAGAGAACTTTCATACCAGGTGATCTTTATAATACAGGGTTGGGAGCGGAGGGCACGTAATCCCTCATCGTAACTCCTCATAAAATAAAGATCAAACCTCAAACTGGTAAGTTCTCGTTTAATCTTACTATTTTACTTCGGAGTCACGTGAGTGACTACGTGAAGATTTCAAAGCTCTGTGATTTCATGCCCTGGAAGCTCCATGCTCACACACCGCTAAAGCTGGGATAAGAGGATGGACGTGATTCAGACAAGACACTGGCTGAAAAACAAAACAGGTATTTATTCATACCAAACACAATATTGTGTCCCAAAAGGGTTATTTAACTGGCAGCACTTAAGATCCTCCCTGCATAATTGTCAGGGGAGGTCACGGGTTTGTTATAAAAGCGGTGGAAGGTTCTCTCATTGTTCCAACCCGCTGTGGCCAGGATGTGATCCAGTGGTACCTCCATCCTTCTAGCCGCCGAGGTGGATGCTGCCCTGGTGGAGTGAGATTTATACACATTAGTATCCACCCCCGCCGCATCCAGTACCACCCTTAACCATCTGGAAATGGTTTGCACCGTGACCCTGTGATGAGGCTTCTTGTGACTGACAAGCAAAGCTGTTTCCGTGCCCCTTAGATCTTTAGTGACTGAAATGTATCGCAGAATCAATGTAACGATACAAAGACGAGTGCCCGCTGGGTAACCCAGGAACTCCAAAGTATGTCCAGACACTCCGGGTCGATCTTGCTTCAATAGTCCCTGCACCTGGAATGTGATTTTCCCACTGGTAATTGCCATGGCATCCAGACTGAGTTTGTGCAGGGACTGGACCCGTTGCGCCGTGATCAGTGCCATTATCATGACCATTTTGTAGGTTAATTTGGCCAAAGGGAGTCCCGTGTTCGGTGTCCATCCTCGCAGCATCGTCAATACCGTGCTGATGTCCCAGGTATGGCTATATCTGGGCCTGGGGGGATTAGAATTAAATATTCCCCGCATAAATTTGGATACCAGGGGGTGTGACCCAATTCCCAATTGGTCACTCCCCTTGCCCAAGTAAGACGATAGGGCACTCCTGGCACAGTTAATGGCGCTGTAGCTTAAACCCTCATCGTAATGAAGGGTAGCCAGAAACTCCAGCACTTCCGTGATGGTGGCGGTTTCGTATGTAGTTTTAGTAGTCACGCAGAATCTTTCCCACTTCCTGATGTAGGTCAAGTACTGCTTCCTTGTGGACTCTCTGCAGGCTCCCGTGATAGTATCAATGGTCCTGTTGGAGAGTCCGAGTCCATGAAGTGGCCGTTTTAAAGTCTGCAAATTAACAAATCCATACGATCATGACATGGATGACTTTCTCCTGTAACAGGATGAACAAGCAGGCTTGGTCTTTTATTCACCCTGACACAGGGTTCTGTGGCCATCTTTTGTACCAGAGGGAACCATGGTTGAGTAGGCCAGTCGGGCACTACCAAGATACCCGATGCGGAGTCTTGCTTGATTTTTTGCAAGACCCGACTGATGAGGCAGAAAGGGGGGAAAGCGTAGAAAAACAAATCCCCCCAGTGTAGCGAGAAAGCATCCATCGCTACCGCCCCCGGGTCTGGCTCCCAAGCAACATACGTTGGTAGTTGGTGATTTAGCCTGGACGCGAAAAGGTCGATATCTGGTGTCCCATAACGTTCTACAATATCTGTAAACACTTTCCGATCCAACATCCATTCTATGTTGTCGTTGAATTTCCGTGATCTGGTGTCTGCCACTGTGTTTAGTTTACCTGGTAGGTAAGTTGCAGAGATCCAAATTCCTCTTTGCAGACACCAGTGCCAGATATTGTTGGCCAATTCATCACACGATATCGACTTTACACCGCCCATGTGGTTAATATAGGCTACCACCGTGGTGTTGTCAATCTGTAGTCTAACATGAACTTTGTGCATGTTAGTGCAGTATGCTTTAAGTCCGTGAAATGCTGCGAGCATTTCTGAATAGTTAATCCCTAAGTTTTTAAATAGGGTTAACTCTGGTGCACTCCATCTACCTCCACAGCTAGAGGTAGTGTTAGTAGCTCCCCACCCTTTGGCACTGGCATCCGTTTGTAAGGTGATCGAGGGATTGGCGATAGTCATGGGTTTGGAACAATTTTGGGCATTACCCATCCACCAATATAGTTCAGCTTTTGCCTTTTCTGGAATTTTCATGGGCCTATCAAAATGGCCAGCATGATTTTTGAGCGCCGTAATTTTTGCTCTTTGTAAATTTTGGTAATGTAAGGGCCCATATTGTGCTGCAGGAAATGCAGCTACTATCTTCCCAATCACCCTGGCCACCTGCCGAATGGATGGGACCTTAATGCCAAAGAGGCACCTGCAAGCCTCTATCAGGTCTTCCACCTTGCCTGGTGGTAACGTGACAGACATTTGCACTGAGTCAATAATGAACCCCAAATATTTCATGGTGGTAGAGGGTTCCAATATTGATTTATCTGGATGTATCGTAAACCCCAGTATCTGAAAAATATGTTTCGTGGCTGTGACTGCCAAAGTAGCCATTTCCAAATTCTCCCCCACTATGAGGATGTCATCAAGATAGGCCATAACAGTATGATTCTGTTTCCTTAAATAGGCCAAAGCTGGTTTCAATATCTTGGTAAACAATCTGGGTGCTGACGATAGCCCATTAGGCAAAGCTTTGTATTGCCATAATTGTCCCATCCAGATAAATTTTAAGTATTTCCTATGATCCTTGTGTATGGGTACTGAATAGTATGCATCTTTAAGGTCAACGCATGCCATGTAGTACCTATTGGCTACAAGCTGAGTAGCAGTGTCGAAGGTGTCCATTTTAAAATGAATATACTGGACAGAAGTATTCAGGTCGGTCAAATCTATGATGATGCGGCACCCGCCATCTTTTTTGTTTTTAGTGAATATATTAGACACGAACTCCTGAGGTTCTTTAAAGGCCTTTTCAATTACCCCTTTTTCTATTAACCTCTGTAGTTCAGCATGCCCTGCTGCCTTATCTCTATGAGAAAGGACGAATTTCCGACTAGGCGCATGCTGTACCGGGGTAGGGAGTTCGTGAATAAATTCAATTTTGTAGCCCTGAATACTCCTGAGTATATAAGGATCAGAGGTAAAAGTGAGCCAATTCTCGAGGAACATGTGCAACCTGCCCCCTATGCAGAGTGAATTTAGGTCAGTAGTGTTCTTGGGGATCCCAGACCCACCTACCTCCATGGTTACTGCCGGTGTGGAGGTTTCTGCCCTTGCTTCCTCGGCTGGCTGTAGGTGTTCTGGGAGTGGCGCATCTTCCAAGGAGGCCGGCCTGGGCCTTGGCCTAAAAAAGACCGCTGTGCAGGTATGCCGGCCTTCGAGCTTTCACCACCGGCAGACGTGTTAGGGTAACTCTGCCCGGTGGGTGCGTAGGGGTGCGTTCTGTGTGGGTGATGAGGCTTAGTGTACCCAGGTACTTTAATAAGGCCCAAAGCCTTAGCCTCCTCATCAAGATCTTTTACCTGTTTGGGGAGATCTTCCCCGAATAACAGGCTTGGAGGCTGCGTCTTCCCAGGCTTGCATAACCCCGCGAACTTGGGGTTAAGCGCCGGCTTTATAATGCTTTTCCTGAAATTGTTAATTTCATACTGTGTATTGCACAGTAAGGCCAAAGCATCTTGCAGCTCTTGCGGCATAGCCACTCCCACTGCTGTTCTGGCTACTGCAGTAATCCCTGCGGTTAGGAGCTTCAGGATCTTCTGAAGTTTCATCTCCTGCCCTCTACTTGAGGGGCTCATGTTCTCCCATATCGGGTTGTTCACCGCGGGCACATTTAACGATTTGCAGTTTTCTGGCGCCAAATATTTATCTGCTGTGGCATTGATGGCCTGTTCCTGAAGTTGGTTGGTGGCCATATAATCAATGCTGGCAGCCAGCTTGGGGTGGATGGGTAGGCCCTTCTGGTGGGGCATGGCATGTTTGCTCACCACATCCATATAATCTTCACACACCCCTGACGCTGCAGGTGCTTCAGCCAACTCTCCCTCTTCTGGGTCAGCCCAGTTCTGACTCTCAATGCTCCCCTGTATAGAAGGGGATACATTGGGCAGTCCTCGAAAGGAACTTGCCGTGGGCCTACTAGGGGTCCCACTGTGAACCTGACCCTGCTGTAACAGGTCACATTGGAGCATCTGCTCCATCAGCCGCTCAATGCGGTCAAGACGACCTCCGTCGCTACCAGCGAGCGGGGTGCCCTCGGGACCGGACTCCGCTGAGTCCGCCCCGGCCGACTTCCGGGTAGTTTTCCCCGACCGTGGCGTACCAACGGTCTCAAAGTCCGAAAAGTCGGGAGCTGCAGGTGGAACCTGAAGCTCTGGAGAAGCGGTTCTCCGCTGGCTGCTGTCCTTAGCCGCTGATTTGGCCGCCGCTCTCTTACTCTTTCTCCCTTCCATTATGGTCGACTCACTCCTTCGGTGAGACTTACCTGGCGTGAGCTTTTTAAACTCACGCTGGAGGAGCCCCGCTCCTCCCGACCGTCGCTTCCGCATGCGTACGACGATACGTCGCGCATGCGTGCTGGCGGGGTCTTCACGTAGTCACTCACGTGACTCCGAAGTAAAATTAAAGTCAAACTCCCGTTCTTATTGGCAGCCCTTTGAAGGCTGCTGTGTTGGGATTGGGATAAGGAAGAGACTTTGGTCACCTGGCATTCAACAATGTGCTTCGGGTGTCAGGGGTTACGGGGAGAGGGCAGGAGAATGAAGTTAAGAGGGAGAGATGGATCAGCCATGATTGAATGGCGGCGTAGATTTGATGGGCCGAATGGCCTAATTCTGCTCCTATCACTTATGAACGTATGAACTTCCAAATGTGCCCCAAGGTTTAAAATTGGTTCCCCAAATCCCATTTTCCTCACCAAAGTGAGGGAACGCTTAAATTCCTCCCCGACGTTCTGTTTGTGAAAGCCAAGGCCGGAAAATCCAAGAGGCAAAACATAGAAAGTTTATTGGAGAAGGAATATAAATGTGGAACAGGCGATGTTCGTAGGCCAGAATTTATCAGAATTTTACATAATGTAGAACAGCTCTGGAAATCCTTCTACTCATAAATCTGACTAAGAGAAGCATTACTCCCAAGTGGGCGATTAGAACCGCAGCCCCAAGGCATGTGAAGCCATGAACAAAGATGGAGTATTTTATGTAGTAAAATATTTTAATTTAGAACATTAGAATAGGATTGCAATAAATCAATTTGTTAATTGTAAAGAAAACTCTCTGAGAACATTGGGCGGCTTATAAAAGGATTAGTTTAAATCTTTGCTGTCTTGAAGAGCCTTCCTAACTGGCTAGTTCTGGCGGGGAGATGAGATGGGGTGAAGGTTTAACATGGAGGAACGAGCCCAGGAGCTTGTAGTCCGTGTCACACCCGTGGGATACACAGCATGGGGACGCAGCGGTAGAGTTGCTGCCTCACAGCGCCGGAGACCCGGGTTCGATCCTGACTACAGGTGCTGTCGATGCGGTACATTCCCACCGTGACCTGCGTGGGTTTTCTCCAGGTGCTCCCGGTTCCTCCCACACTCCAAATGCGTACAGGTTTGCAGGTTAATTTGCTTCGGTAAAAAAAATAATAAATTGTCCCAAGTGTGTAGGAGAGTGCTAGCGTATGGGGCGATCGCTGGTCTTGTGGGGCCGAAGCACCTGTTTCCGCGCTGTATCTCTAAACTAAGCTAAACTAAACTAAACTAAACTAAGCTAAACTAAACTAAACTGTACAGCAGTGGGCCAGGTCCGGGAGATTGGCGCTCCTTCCTATGAATCAGTTCCAAACCAGCATTTCATCTGAAGGACACGAAGTTCTAGAGCAACTCAGCAGGTCAAGCAGCATTTCTGGAGAACATAGATAGGTGACGTTTTGGGTCAGGACCCTTCCCAGCCCGAACTCAGATGAGTCCCGATCCGATATACCACCTATCCATATTGTCCAGAGATGCCGCCTGACCTGCTGAGTTACTCCAGCACTCGTGCCCTTTGTATAAACCAGCATCTGTAGTTCCTTGTTTCAACATTTTATCTGAAGGTCCGATCCATAGCTGCTAGAGCTGCCTCCTCCCAGGACCAGAGACACTGGGTACATGTTTTCTCTGTAACTTCATGGCTTTCTTCCCGGTGCTCCGATTTCCTCCCACGTCCCAAAGACATGCAGGTTTGTAGGTTTAATTGGCTCCCATGTAAATTGCCCCAAGTGTGTAGGGAGTCAATAAGAAAGTGGGATAATATGGAACTAATATGAATGAGTGATCGATTGTCGGCGTGGATTCGGTGGGCCGAATGACCTGTTTCCATGCAGAAGGTAAAGACAAAGTGCTGGAGTAACTCAGTGGGTCAGGCAGTATCTCTGGAGGAAAAGGATGGGTGACGTTTGACGTTTAAGGTTTAACGTTTAACATCACCCACCCTTTTTCTCTGGAGATGCTGCCTGACCCATTGAGTTACTCCAGCACTTTGTTTTTATCATCAGTATAAACCAGCACCTGCAGTTCCTTCCTACACTGTTTCCGTGCTGCATCTCTAAACTACACTAAACCTTGCCTTAGTCAAAAAAGTATGTTTCTCTGAACGTTTGAATTAGGCTAAAGAAGGGGCTACGTGTCCCTTGAAACCTGCTCCATCATTCCAGCTCCCCTCAGGAGGAGCATTCCACACACTGAGCATCCTCTGAGAGAAATGATTTCACCTCATCTGTCTTAATTAAATAATCCCTTATTTAAAAATATACTGGCCCCTAGTTCTCGATTCCCCCACGAGAGGAAACTTCCTTTCTACCTCTCGCCTGTCAAGTCCAATCATTATCATGTACATTCTAGTTAAGTCCTCTCCCAATCTTCTGAACTTCAACTCATACAAGCCTGGGTGATCCGGCCCTTCTGGAGAAGTACAGCACAGGCACAGGCCCTTCGGCCCACAATGTCTGCAGTAGATATCATTATGAGAGGCGTAGATAGGGTAGCCAGTCAGCACCTATTTCCCAGGATGGAAATATTAAATACCAGAGGGCATTGCCTAAAGGTGAAAGGGGAAAATGATGTGTGGGGAATTGTTTTTAATGCACAGAGGGTGGCAAGTGCCTGGAATGCGCTGCCAGGGGCGGTGGTGGAGGCAGATACGACAGTGGCATTTAAGAGACTCTTGGATAGGCACATGAACATGCAGGGAATGGAGGGATATCAGATAACCAAATAACGGCTGATCTTGGCAGTATGTTCGGCACAGACATTGTGGGCCGAAGGGCCTGTTTCCTGTGCTGTGCTGTTCTATATAAGACGACCCACCCCTTCCAGGTATTATTCTTGAAAATCTTCCAAGAACGGCGTCCATGCTTTGGCCATTTTCTGCAGATAAGGAGGCCAATATTCCAACACTATTTCACCAATGCCTTACACACATGAAGTATATCGACTCTCTCCCTCTCCTCCCTCCCATCCTACCAGTGATGCTGGGGATTGGCCTCCCCTGGCCTGTCAGCCAGTGACATGGATTAGAGCGGCATCCGAAGGAAGGGGGTGATGCTGCCACAAGGGGCCCGGTTCAGGTTAACGAACCAGAACCGATGGCGGCTCTACCAGGCCAGTTGGGGGATCCATTTCCGAGGCTCTTGATGCTACAGAACATCAGGAGCTCAGTCCGTGTGTGACGCAGCACTGGATGTCTTTGCCAGCAAACCCCATCCGGTTCATTAATGAGGTCAGGAAAACCATTCTGCCACCCTTAGCCTATCTGGGCTATCCCAGCGTGTAGGGTAGAACACTATCCAACACGCCAAGGACAATGTGGCTGGAACGAGCAGGGAAAACGCACAGTTACTGTCGTGGAAGAGTTTTGGAATGTTGTAGGTTTTAACAAACGTAAATCGACTGCAGGCATGTGGGATCCTCACCCTCCAGGGTCAACACCAATTTACCATAAGATGAATTGGGAGATAAAGATTCCTACAATTCTGTGCCACCATGCATCTTGCTGTGTCTATGTCCTAACACTAAACACTTTGGAGGTCCGGCACTCATTAGGCTCCAGGCTCACTGTGAACAGTTCCTCACACGTGCATTGCACAGGATTATACAGAATGCATTGAGCAGGAGCAGGCCATTCAGCCCAGCAAGCCCCTGCTGGAGACAGACACAAAATGCTGGAGTAACTCAGCGGGACAGGCGGCATCTCTGGAAAATAGAACAAAATAATAGAATAGAATGCCTTTTATTGTCATTCAACAGCTTGGTTTGAACAAAATTGCATTTTCTGCAGTCTTAACAAAAAAGCCCAAGACCCACACTTAACACAATTGACACAAACATCCACCACAGTGAATCTCCAACACCTCCTCACTGTGATGGAAGGCAAAGTCTTATCTTTTCCCTTGTTCTTCTCCCGCGGTCCAGCAGTCCAACTGCAGCATCGAGGCGACTGGGGCTCCCGATGTTAAAGCCCCCAGCGGGCGATGGTAAGTCCCACGGCCATTAAGCCGTGCCGGGCGATGTTAGGCCCCGCTCCAAGTCATTTAATCCCGCGGAAGTAGTTGCCGTTGCGGAAGCTCCACGGAAAGCGGTCTCCCACCAGGGACCTGCGAGCTCCCGATGTTACCGTCCACTGGGCCTGTGGCCGGAGCCTCTGAAGCTCTGAAGTTGGGTCGCAGCCGCGCGCCACCACAGCTCTTCCCATTCCGAAGATGGGCAGCTCCGCGACTGGAGCCCTGAGGTTTGTTCCGGCCGGAGGCCACCGCCGGCTCCACGATGTTAGGCCCAATGACATTGGAGACCCGACAGGGAAAAAGTCGGGTCCCCGTACAGGGGAGAGATTAAACGGTTTCCCCCACCCCCCACATATACACACCACACTTTAGGCACAGCCACATCACAGAGAAGGAATGGGTGACGTTTCTGGTGCTGGTTCTCCTTTCGACCTTATCCTTCGTCAGGCACATTCATCCACATAATCCTCTCCACAGCTCAGAGACAACCACTCTCAATAGCATTGACAATCACCTCTTGTACCACAGCAAAGATTTACAGCATAAGTCAGGAAAAAAACTGGAAGATACAAGTTAAATGTTTTCACTCATGGAATGGTGTTGGCCTGGAACAGCCCACTTGAAGTTGGCAGATGTGGGCAACCCTGTTTATACGTGGAGTGGCAACGATATGTTGCAACCAAAGAAGTTTCAAAATCACACCCGGCTGGTATGAGCTCAATAGACCAGATGCCTTCCTACTGTGGGGCAAATTCAATAACCAGCCCCAGTTTGTCAACGAGCCTGGTGTCTAACAAGGGCGGCACTGTGGCGCAGCGGTGGAGTTGCTATCTTACAGCGCTAGAGACCCGGGTTCGATCCTGACTCTGGGCACTGTCTGCACGGAGTTTGTACCTTCCACGCTGTATCTCTAAAGTCTTAAGTGAAAGTTTTCCGTGGGGGAAAAGGATAAATCCCGGTGGAAAAGACAATCAGAAGGAAGACTATGGCATCCGGGAGAATTGTGGTCGAGCCAACAAAGAGAGAAGGTGCAAATTTTGTTTTGCTGAAAGGTGGTGGGTGTATGGAACAAGCTGCCAGAAGAGGTAGATGAGGCAGGGACTATCCCAACATTTGAGAAACAGTTAGACAGGAACATGGATGGGATGGGTTTGGAGGGATATGGACCAAACGCGAGCAGTTGGGACTAGTGTAGATGGGACATGTTGGTCGGTATGAGCAGGTTGGATTAGAGGGCCTATATCCACACTATATGACGATGACTATACCAGGAGTGGGGGAAATGGATCAGATGTTCAAATCCAGCATGTGGGAAATTCAAAGTCAAATAATCCAATAAAACTGGGAAGGAAAACTACTGCCAGTTGTAGGTTCCATGAAATTATGTCTTTGCTGTGAAGCCACATCTGGTTCATTAGTGAGGTCAGGAAAACCATTCTGCTACGCTTAGCCTCTCTGGCTCACACGTGGCCACAGACCATTGATGGGTTTGATTCTTAGCTGCATCTCCATTTCTGCAGCTTCTCAGGATGGACGATAATCACCAGCAGGGCTGACGAGCACGAATACATTTGTAAAGGAGGCGTGAGTCCCGACACTGAAGTCTGCAGGAACACAGAGTAGAGATTGGGCACTCTTTAGTTTAGAGATACAGCGTGGAAACAGGTCCTTCCGCCCACCGAGTCCATGCCAACCAGCGATCACCCAGTGCATTAGTTCTACCCTACACACTAGGGACAATTTACAGGAGCCAAGTCACCTACAAATCTGCACGTCTTTGAAATGTGGGAAGAAACCGGAGCATCCAGAGAAAATCCAAGCAGTCACGGGGAGAACGTTCAAACTCTGTACAGACCGCACCCGTAGTCAGGATCGAACCCGGGTCTCTGGCGCTGTGAGGCCACTGCTACCACGGGTAGTATGGAAATACTAACTCCCCCACTGCTCTGCAAATGTGGCTGTACCGTTAAAATCTATGTTGCAGAAGCTGGCTTCATAGAAGGTGATTTTGGAGAGTTCTTTTGGCAGCCTGACCATTATCCCTCTGCTTTTGACTGCATCGGACATCGAGTGTGGTTCTGAAAACAAGGAACATTTCCTAAGAAATTAAAGAACTAAGTGGTGCGACCAGGGAGCAATATTATTTCAGCATGCGAAAATTAATAAAAATTTTATATCAATGCTGTTAATAGAATGAGAATATTGATGCGAGGAGGAAATTGGTTTTCTAATAAAGTGCATATCATCGATTATCTTTACCTTTGTTGGGGGTAGGGAGATTGCATCCAAACAGAATCATAATACGCCACAACCTACTTTCCCGGCATTTACTGAAGCTCATAAAAAAACACGGAAACAAAGAAATATTTTATATTAGAACCATACCCACATATGTGTAAGTCACGGAACACCTGGCCTAGCCGTTCTGAGTCATATTTATAGCCCGCAGTGACGTTTACAACTTGCAAATTAAAGAAGAAAAAGATTTATATTTCTGTGGCGCCTCGCACAACCTCAGTTTGCCCCGAAGTGCATTAGAGCAAATTAAATATTGCTGGAGTGTCATTATTTTTGCCTTCTTTACATCATAAGCAATGAGATTTCATCACAGGCTGTGTACCATCTTTTCTGCCTATATGTGCAATAAAATACATTTATGTTGACATGCTTTTCCAGTCTATAAAAACTTTCTCCTTGCCTCCATGTGTTAGTTAACTTTACGTCTAGTTGTAACATGACAAATACTGGGTTCGTTTTTAATGAACCGGCAGTGAGACATGGGCACTTAGTAATTATGGGCCTTGACCAGCAGGTGGTGATATGGCAACTTTATTTTGGAGAGTTTAGAGATACCGCGCAGAAACGGGCCCTTCGGCCCACCGAGCCCGTGCCGACCAGCGATCATCCCGTACACTAACACTATGCTGCACACTAGGAACTATTATCAAAGCCAATTAACCTACAAACCTGTGCGTTATTGGAGTGTCGGAGGAAACCTTTCATGTATCTTGTGCCTTGTGTTTTATGACTGTTGGCAGATCAATTTCCCTCTTGGGTTAAATAAAGTTCTATCATGTTGTGTCGTGTCGTATTGTATCATAAACCTGAGCACCGGGAGAAAACCCACGTTGTCACGGGGAGAACGTACAAGACAACATCTGAAATCAGGATCGAACCAGGGTCTCTGGTGCTGTAAAGGGCCTGTCCTACAAGCATGCAACTCTATGCGATGAACGCGATCAAACTAGAAGCAGGGGCCGCGTGGAGGTCGGGTGATCCCCTGTACAGGGCCGTTCCCACCAGCATGCGCCTGCATGCGGCAAGCGCGACCAAACCGGCAGCGAGGGCCGCGCGGAGGTCGGGTGAGTAGCGCAACGCGGCGCAAAGTGAGGCGAACTTGGAGCGAAGGCTGAGGTAAGTTCGCCAGGACAGGGAGGGGCACACAGAGAGGGGCACAGAGGCACACACTCACAGAGGGCCACGGAGCCACACACATAGAGGGTCACGGAGGCAAGATGTCGGGCGGTGTGTAATGCGTCGAGGCGACTGCGAGCCGACAAGCCGTTGCCGCGCGGAATTTTTGAACATAGTCAGTTTTTCGGAGCCCCGCGCGATGTCGGGACGAACTCCGCACAATTCCGCACGGCTCCGGCGATCGAAGTGGGACTGGCCCCGCGACGCCGGACGGCTCAAGCGACCATGTTAGGTCGCGCTAATCGCATGGAGTTGCATGCTTGTAGGACAGGCCCTTTAGGCAGCAACTCTACCGCTGTGCCACTGTACTTCCTACTTTACTTACAATAGAGGGCTCCTTCCCCTTTCACACTGATCATATTCTCTATTCCAAGGACGTTCGGCTCCTGCGATGTTGTCTTAAAATTTATTAGAGTCAAAGTTTAGTGGATTTTCATTAATTACCCTTGAGGTCAATGTGTTACTAAAAGATAACGGCCTGTTCCCATGCTGAGTGGCTGTTCCCATGCTGAGTGGCTCTATCACTCCCAGCCCACAGAAGCCCAGAAGCTCAAGTTCATGCATATGTTCTACGAGCGGAATTAGGCCATTTGGCCCATTAAGACCACTCCGCCATTCAAACATGGCTGATCTATCTTTCACTCTCATCCCCATTCTCCTGCCTTCCCCCCATAATCCTTGACACCCATACTAATTCTATCAATCTCCGCCTTGAAAATATCCATTGACTTGGCCTCCACAGCCATCTGTGGCAATCAATTCCACAGATTCTTCACCCTCTGACTAAAGAAATTCCTCCTCATCTACTTTCTAAAGGTAGGTCCTTTTATTCTGAGGCTTTGGCCCCTGGTCCTAGACTCTCCCACTAGTGGAAACATCCTCTGCACAAGTTCTAAACCATTCTCAAAAATGACCCAGGAGGTCAGGTCAAAGTCAATAAGAGACCGGCAATAAATGTTAGCATTGCCTTTGATACCCACAGAGTATGTTTAGTTTAGTTTAAAAATAGACACAAAATGCTGGAGTAACTCAGCAGGTCAGGCAAGGAATGGGTGAAATTTCTGGTCGCGACCCTTCTTCAGAATGTTTAGTTTAGTTTTAGAGAAACAGTGCAGAAACAGAAACAGGCCCTTCGGTCCACCGAGTCCTCACCGACCAGCGATCCCCGCACATTAACACTACCCTACACACACTACGGACAATTTTACATTTAAACCAAGCCAATTAACCTACAAACCTGTACATCTTTGGAGTGTGGGATGAAGCCGAAGATCTCGGAGAAAACCCATGCAGGTCACGAGGAGAACGAACAAACTCCGTACAGATAGCACCCGTAGTCGGGATCGAACCCGGGTTTCTGGTGCTGTAAGGCAGTAGCTCTACTGTTACGCCACTGTGCCAACCTATAGTTTGAATAGATTTTAAAATGTCCTATTGTAACCTTTGACTCTGGCTGCTGAAATTGAATTGCATTGTAAACATCATTCTAACTTTTTTAATCTTATTTTAAAAAATCTGAATATCGCCATGGGATTGCTGCTTGTTCCAGAATCCGACCGGGGTCATTAATAACTGTGCTCTCTTGGCCAAAGGACGTTCTTTTGCGTTAACAGAGATGTTTGCCGGGAGACAACAGCATGGACATCGAGTGCAACACAGACATGATTTTAATCCTCTCTTCTCCAGGAAATATTCCATGTTTGAGCCCAGGTAAGAACAAATTTAATCATGTGGGTAAAATATTTTGGAGTTCAGAAATGAATCCTGATAACGATCAAAGTGAAAAACTTGATCTGGGGAAGTGTCTCGACCCGAAACGTCACCAATTCCTTCGCTCCATAGATGGTGCCGCACCCGCTGAATTTCTCCAGCATTTTTTTCTACCTTCGAATTTTCCAGCATCCGCAGTTACTTCTTGAACAAAGCGAAAAACTTGGTCTTGACGATATAATCATGAATGTTGCGGTAAAGTACACGGGAAGATTTCCTCTCAATTCTTGGGCAGCTTTCAACCCAACGGTATGATTATTGAGTTCTCTAACTTCAAGTAACCCTTGCTTTCCCTCTCTCCCCGTCCCGCCCCTATCCTAGTTCCACTAGTTTCCGTCCCGATTAATTTTACCTTGTATGCCTTTTTGTTATCTTTCCTACAGCCAACAATGAACCATTGTACTTTGATCATCATTTGCTTTGATCTGTCCGTTTCACACCTTACATGTTCTTTGTACCTCTCCAAATCTCCTTTCCCTCTCCCCTGACTCTCAGCCTGAAGAAGGGTCTCAACCCGAGACGTCACCAGAGATGCTGCCTGGAGTTATGCAGCACTTTGTGTCTATCTTCTATGTAATCATATTCCATTGGAGAGCAATGAAGTGACATATTGGGCAAACACACTTTGTGCCCATTTTAAAAGAGCAATTAACAGATTTAAAAGAAACCCATCAATAACAGCGTTAAAATAAAGGGCAGAGACTTGATACACATAAGGTCGGGGCTGGATCATGTCAGCTCAGGCTGGTGATTCCAGAGAGTGTGGCTCTACTGGTGGGACCGATCACATCTGCCCCTGCCCTCCCCCCCGATCTGCCATACATGCATTGAAACCGCTGACCCCAGCATCTGAGAGTTACCGAGCTTACATGCTGATTAGCTGCACATTATGGCTCGGAATTCTACTGGGCCTACAGAATAAAGGTACATTCACCTGACCTCTGTCACCGACGTTTTACAGCGTTGACTTCAGCTGTGCTTTGTGTATTGTTATTTATTTTGTATTATCTTCATGATTGTAATTAATTTCTAATATGTAGGATAGCGCGGGTGTACGAGGTGATCACTGGTTGGCGTGGGCTGGTTGGCGTAGGCCAAAGGGCCTGTTTCAGGCCTCTAAAGGGCCTGTTTCAGGCCTCTAAAGGGCCTGTTTCATGTTATCTCTAAGGTCAGGTATTTCTAACTTTTGTCCCTTAATTTTAACAATATATTTTTGAATTATCTCAGGGTATTTGCAACATATTTGCCAGATTCAGTTGGAAACAATCCCAAGGTATTGGGTGAGAGTTGAGAGTGAGAAATCTGGACGCATCCTACGACAATGTCTACGACGAGCTACCAACTAGTCAAGCTACGACAAGTTTTGTCGACCGGCGACACGATTCCTCACGAGTTGGGACGTCCACCTTCGACCACACAGGCGACAACCTACGACAACCGAAGTCGACCTACGTCCACCCGCGGCAAGATACGCCAAGCTACGACCCTGTCGGCGACAGCTGAAAACGTCACGTCATAGTGACTTCACGGTACTAGCTGCACTGTGTCGGGGCGGTGGTGAAGTGCGTGAGTCTCGCGCTCAATGCGTGAGAGTTGGCAGCGCTGCCCAAGGACCATGGCAGTCCCAAGTACCACATTCTGAGGCTCAGTCACCACACATGAGATGCTGCCCCTCTCTAGGACTGTTGGATCAGACAGCCTTGCCGTTATTGCAGGGAGGTAGGTGTTGGACGTGTGTAGGTCCCTGGGCCTGGCCCGCTATAATCTGCCCCTCTCAGTATTTCTTTAATGTAGTCGATGTTTGCTGCATTGCACTGTGATTGCAAGGTCCAGATTCAGGAACAGCTTCTTCCCTACAGCCTTCAGGCTATTCATCATGTATAGGGAGACACTATCGAGGCTGATTTACACCAAAGATAGATGCAAAATGCCGGAGTAACTCAGCGGTTCAGGAAGCATCTCTGGAGAAAAGGAATAGGTGGTGCTTCAGGTCAGAACCCTTCTTCAGATGATCTGATGGGACTAGCCGAGATGGGACATCTTTACTTTAAATGGTAGACTTTAGAGATGCAGCGTGGAAACAGCCCCAGCGAGCCCGCGCTGACCAGCGATCACCCCTTACACTAACGCTATCCTGCACATTAAGGACAATTTCCTACAAACCTGTATGTCTTTGGAGCATGGGAGGAAACGGGATCACCCACACGGTCACGGGGAGAACGTACAAACTCCGTAAAGACAGCACCCGTAGTCAGGATGGAACCCGGGTCTCTGGCGCCTGGAAGGCAGCAACTCTACCGCTGCGCCACCGTGCCGCTCTGGATTAGTATTGATGAGATGGGCCGAAGTGCCTGTTTCTGTGACTCTATGACTGTACAGGAGGGGGAATGGGAAACAAGTAGAGAAGTAGCTGTCAGATTCTGACATTTGCAGTCTTATTTGTTTTTCAGTTGAGAACAAGATTCTGCATTTAGTCTCCGTTTTAGTGGGTAAGGGATCCCAATAAAAAAAGGCAAAACTGAGCATTAAATCAGACCCTGATGCTGAAAAACCTTGTTAACCACACACCTTTGAGATCATAATTGTTGTTAGATTATAGTTATTTAAAAATATACATATATAAGCTTGTATGCTCAGTTGATAGCTGTCATTTCTCAGCTCAACAATGAAAGGATACAAAGTGGAGTGAAATGATGCGTAATTGCATGTTGAGCTGTTCAATCAAAGCTTCGTTGATGGCTTAGTCTAGCACAGTTCAATTTGGCACGTCATTGCACAGACCAAATCCAGTTCCATGCTGGAGTTGAGTGAACTGATCGTCAACAAGACTCCACTATTTGTCTCGATGCCACCACTACTGAGACCGGAGCAAAGTCCAGTTTGTTTCTCCATTCCTGCTACGAGTGAAGTGTGAAATCGCATACCTCCAATTTCAGGGGCAGTTTCTTCCCTCAGCCTGAAGAAGGGTCTTGACCAGAAACATCACCCATTCCTTCTCTCCAGAGATGCTACCTGTCCCACTGAGTTACTCCGGCATTTTGTGTCTATACTCACAGTTACTTCCCCAGCTCTTATCAGGCAACTGAACCATTCTACCAACAACTAGAGAGCAGTCCTGAGCTACTATCTACCTGATTGGAAACTCTCAGATTACCTTTAATCGGACTGTACTGCACTGTATCTTGCACTACACATTATCCATGCCATTCCCTTTATCATGTATCTGTACACTGTGGATGTCTCCATGGTATTATGTATTCTTGGTTACTTGGTCCTCCAAAATATTCCAACTGGAATTTAAACTGGAGGTGGTCTTTCCGCTGATTGTCTTTCCGCTTATTGATTAGCACACAACGAAAGCTTTTCCCTGTACCTCAGTACACGTGACAATAAACTAAACTAATCTACCTCCACCACCGCTCCTGGCAACATGTTCCAGGCACACAAAAATACTTTTTTTTGGGTGCCTGGAACTTTTTTTTGGGTGCCCAGTACATCTTCTTTAAACTTTCTCTAACCTCTATGCCCTCTAGTATTTGACATTTCCACCCTGGGAAGAAGGTTCTGACTGCTTATCCCATCTCTGCCTCTCATTATTTGACAGACTTCTATCAGGTCTCCCCTCAGCCTCTGCTAGAGTTTAGAGATACAGCGTGGAAACAGGCCCACCGAGTCTGTTTCACCCGTACACTAGTTCCATCCTGTAGAAGCCAAATAACCTACGAACCTGCACGTCTTTGGGATGTGTGAGGAAGCCGGAGCACCTGAAGGAAACCCACAAGGTCACAGGGAGAACATGCAAACTCCATATAGACAGCACCTGAGGTCAGGATCAAACATAATATTAAATTCTCTTCATCCACATGTATTCATAACAATGTAAATGTAATTGATGCCATCAACAAATAATGATAGTGACCGGGTCTCAAGGTAACTGAAGCTGGGAGCGAAATATTCAGAAGGGTACATGAGAAAAGGGGTTATTTTAAATCTGTTAACAAGGAATGATTCCAGAACACCACAATAAATTAATTTTGATTTAAAAAAAATCTTGACATTGAAACAGTTTAAAAAATGACAAGAGAAAGAAAGATTTGTTTAAGAAGGAACTGCAGATGCTGGAAAATCGAAGGTAGACAAAAATGCTGGAGAAATGCAGCGGGTGAGGCAGCATCTATGGAGGTAAGATGTCACTTCTTAAAATGAGTACAAATCAAGAAATAATGGTGAATTTTAAGAAAGTTACTGCAATGAACATGCATGAATGTAATCTTCATGTAGATTAAACAAAGCAAATTGGCAAGGATGGGCTTGAGAACAAGTTCATTGCATTTATATGGGGCAATTTATTGTAACAATATGCTGTTGAAGCCAGAGGTGGACAGGTTATGTTAGATCTGATCGTCTGCAATAAGATATAATTCATTAATGATCTTGTAGAATAGGATCCTCAAGGCAAGACTGGTCATAACATAATAACACTTCACATTCAGCTTGAGAATTTGAACCAATCTTAAACCAAAATGAGCTGATTCAAAGGCAGAGACGAAAGTTGTCCAACAAATTCGGTTAGAAGTTAGTTACAATGTGGATCAACAGTGTCAGATGTTTGGGATGATCATTTTTACAAATAGATTCCAACAAGGTATAAAGATTCTACAAGAAGCTAAGAAGTTAAAAGTCATGTGGAAAGAAAAGACGTACAACGTTGCCAAGATTAGTGGGAGGTCAGAGATTGGTAAGCACGGAGAATGAACGTAGCGGGTACGTCGGAGCTCGGGGACGTCTCTTAGCGCTAACGGCAGGTACTCGGGAAGACTCGCTAACGGCAGGTAAGCACGGGAAGTCTCGTGAAGATTTTTCAACATGTTGAACATGTTGAACATGTTGAAAAATGTCCACGAGAGCCCGAGTGCCGACGAGCGGCCATTGCCGTAAATCTCCCAGTTCGAATCAGGGCAAACTCGGGAGAACTCTTGGAATGAACTCGTACCGTGGGACAGGGCTTTAACTTAAAGGCATGAATCAGATCATCTTGACCTTTGTCTGGAGTGTTCATGCTCATAAGCGTCAGGAGCAGGATTAGGCCATTCGGCCCATGAAGTCCATGCTGCCATTCCATCATGGCTGATCTATCTTTCCCTCTCAAACCCATTGTCCTGCCTTCTTTCATAGCAAAAGGATTTGAGTGTAGAAGCAGGGAGGTTCTACTTCAGTTGTATAGGGTCTTGGTGAGACCACACCTGGAGTATTGCGTACAGTTCTGGTCTCCAAATCTGAGGAAGGACATTATTGCCATAGAGGGAGTGCAGAGAAGGTTCACCAGACTGATTCCTGGGATGTCAGGACTGTCTTATGAACAAAGACTGCATAGACTCGGTTTATACTCTCTAGAATTTAGGAGATTGAGAGGCGATCTTATAGAAACTTACAAAATTCTTAAGGGGTTGGACAGGCTAGATGCAGGAAGATTGTTCCCGATGTTGGGGAGGTCCAGGACAAGGGGTCACAGCTTAAGGAAAAGGGGGAAATCCTTTAGGACCGAGATGAGAAGGACTTTTTTCACACAGAGAGTGGTGGGTCTCTGGAACTCTCTGCCACAGAGGGTAGTTGAGGCCAGTTCATTGGCTATATTTAAGAGGGAGTTAGATGTGGCCCTTGTGGCTAAGGGGATCAGAGGGCATGGAGAGAAGGCAGGTACAGGGATACTGAGTTGGATGATCAGCCATGATCATATTGAATGGCGGTGCAGGCTCGAAGGGCCGAATGGCCTACTCCAGCACCTAATTTCTATGTTTCTATGTTTCTCCCCATAACCCCTGACGCCCGTCCTAATCAGGAGCGTGGTGAGAATAGCGGAGAGGATACAAGAGAAGCAGAATGGATAGGGGGGAATATGTTTTTAAGATGGATCTCAACTTCCACTTGGTCTGTCTTTTCCTCCTGACTCCTGAGAACTCCAAACTCCCACCGCCAAGGGCGGGTGGGAATGCCACCGGAGGCTGACATTGACGCGGGGACCACCAGCAAAGTAGCTGACGGCTCCACTCAGTGAATTTAAATTGAACACTTATCCCTTCACTGCCCCGAGCCTGTGCACTCCACACTGCATGAATCTTTAACAGTTATCAAAGGTGAACGAGAACTAAGTCCTGAGCAAACGGGCCAGCAGAGGAGATGTTCCCAACGTAAACCAGACAGCTGATGGACCGTGAGCGGCACTGCGGTTGAAGTGCCTGCTGCTTACCCTCCGAGTTCTGACCTCTGTAATCACACAAATTGATTCTATCCCTGACCCACGGTGCCCGCTGGAATATCAGAGTGTCAAGGATACGCGGAATTATGCAAATACCGGCGTTAAGCGGTTTTGGAACGTATCTTTGTTTTCAGAATGATGGAAACAGTGGAGCGGAGAGCGAGAGCGAGAGAGAGAGAGAAAGTTATGGATATGTCATTGGGCTCAGGATCCAGAGACCACCTGCTTGTCGGGCAGAATAAACAAAAGGTCAGAAGGATAAGCCAGTTACCGATAATCCAATTGGAAATTCAGGAGAAACAGGACCAGAGGACATTGGTTTAAGGTGAAGGGGAAAAGATTTAATAGGAATCTGAGGGTGACTTTTTTATGCACAGGATGGTGGGTGAATGGAACGAGCTGCCGGAGGAGGTAGTTGAGGCAGTGACTATCCCAACGTTTAAGAAACAGTTAGACAGGCACAGGGATAGGACAAGTTTGGAGGGATATGGGCCAAATGCAGGCAGGTGGGACTAGTGTAGATGTGACTTGTTGGCTGGTGTGGGCAAGTTGGGCCGAAGGGCCTGTTTCCACACTGTATCACTCTATGACTCTACAGTATAAACAATCTTACCCTTCGGGGAAAGGTAATGGACAAATTGAACTTGCAAGTGCAGGGATTAGATGCAGAAGCAGCATAAATGATTACTTACTGATTTTTACAAATGTAATTCAAATTTTCAGCTAATTTGAGAATTTAAAACTCTCCTTGCAAATTTTCCAATCACGTCTAGATCTAAAGATTAGAAACATAGTAAATAGGTGCAGGAGGAGGCCATTCGGCCCTTTGAGCCAGCACCGCCATTCATTGTGATCATGGCTGATCATCCACAATCAGTAACCCGTGCCTGCCTTCTCCCCATATCCCTTGATTCCGCTAGCCCATAGAGCTCTATCTGACTCTCGTTTAAATTCATCCAGTGAATTGGCCTCCACTGCCTCCTGTGGCAGGGAATTCCACAAATTCACAACTACTCAAGTCAATATCAAAATCTTTTGTCTCTCCTACTTCAAATGCCCACACCCCCAGGACCTCTCTCGGATCTACACACAGCTCGATAAACTCAGGTTCATAAGTGATAGGAGCAGAATTTGGCCATTCGACCTATCACGTCTACTCCGCTATTCAATCTTGGCTGATCTATCTCTCCTTCCTAACCCCATTCTCCTGCCTTCCCCCCATATCCCCTGACACCCGCACTAATCAAGAATCTTTCTATCTCTGCCTTTAAAATACCCACTGCCTGGTCACAACAGCCCTCTGTGGCAATGAATTCCACAAATTCACCACCCTCTGGCTATAGAAATTCCTCCTCATCTCCTTCCGAAAGGAACGCCCTTTAGTTCTGATGCTCTGACCCCTGGTCCTTGTCTCTCCCACTAGTGGAAACATCCTCTCCACATCCACTCTATCCAGGCCTTTCACTATTTGATGGTGAACCTGAGGATGGGAGACAGGTTTGGCTCTGTCTCCCTCTTTCTCTGGAGATCAGGCATCGTGTTTCTAGAGAACGCAACCCATTTTCGGCCTGAAAGTGAGGAGCAATGCAGCCCAGGTGAGGTCTGCAGCGGAGGTGCAGAATATGGGCCACACCTGCACCTTGCTAACACCTGGCAACCAGGCTCTTCCCTCGACTCCACAGACCACGAACACCATTGAAAATTGCCGTTCAGAGCTAACTGCGACCACCTCATAGATGACAGAATGAAGTCTTTCCATTGTCACTGTCGGATTCCCAGATCCCATCAAACGTTGTTTTTTCATGTACATTCTTTGTTTTTGCTGATGTCAAATTGCTCCATATAAGATAAAAAGTGTCAGATTAAGTGAGATTTATAATTAGCTATTTTTACCATTGGATTTCAGAGAGCATGAATGTCAGAGAACATTGCTTGGCAAACAGCTGCAGTTTAAAAGAATGCAACAGTACTATTTTCCTATTAGAACATATGACTAACTCCAGCTATCTGTCAACTTCCAGGAGTATTCAAAGAAAATGCAATGAGTAGAAACATTCCAGCATTCAAGAGGCTGGGTCTTTTTTTCAGTCTTGGTCCTCAGCGCTTGAGATAATCGGGCAGGGGTAAAAAATAAATCTGCTTTGCTTTTTTTTTTCTCAGGGCTGCTTTTTAAAATTTGACATTTTGTACATTTTTTTCAGGATTTTTCACATCAGACTGATAGCACATATAATTACCAACTTTAAACCAAAATTATTTCTGACACGACTCACACAGTAAATTAGAGCATTTCAAGGAGTGAACAATTGCCCAGGGAAGGTCAATCGGATAAAGGCCACAGCGCACAGTATATATAATTAATTTGAATATTACACATGATAACTGGAAATGCGGCAAATCACTTGGTTTAGTTCCTGAGACATTAATTTTCTAAAACAGGCTGTAACTCCAGCAATGTGTGGGAAGGAACTGCAGATGCCAGTTTACACCGGTTAGGCACAAAATGCTGGAGTAACTTAGCAGAACAGGCAGCCGCTCTGGAGAGAATAGACTAGGTGAAGAAGGGTCTTGACCCGAAACGCCATCCATTCCTTGTCCAGAGAGTAACGCCATAATTTTTGATTAACCCTTTAGTAACGCAAGGCAGCAACTGAAAGGGGGTGACACAGTAGTGCGGTGGGTAGAGCTGCTGCCTCGCAGCGCCAGAGTCCTGGGTTCAATCCTGACCCCGGGTGCTGTCTGTGTGGAGTTGGCACGTTCTTCCTGTGCCCGTGTGGGTTTCCTCCGGGTGCTCAGATTGCTCCCGCATCCCAGAGGCGTGCAGGTTTGTAGGTTAATTTGTCTCTGTAAATGTGTTAGATAGAACAACAGATGATGGCTGGACAGTACAGGCTCTGTGGGCCGAAGGGTCTGTTTTCACGCTGTATATCTAAACAAAATCTGGAATATGTGGGTACAGGGTGTTTACCTGGACTAAAAGGCTTGAATTACAACTTCCAACTCCTTCCAACTCGCTCTTTCAAGATGTAAGTTCAAATCAAAAGTTACTGTATCCATGAATGAATTATTTTGGGATAAGTTAGTTAGTTAGTTAGTTTAGTTTGTTGACACTGTACCGAGGTACAGCTTTTTTGTTGCGAGCTATACAGTCAGCAGAAGGACTATCTATCTTCTATCTATCTATCTATCTTCTTCTATACACAACTAAAGCTCTGAGTTAAAGAAGGAACTGCAGATGCTGGAGAATCGAGGGTTACACAAAAAGCTGGAGAAACTCAGCGGGTGCAGCAGCATCTAAGGAGTGAAGGAGATAGGCGACGTTTCGGGTGGAGACCCTTCTTCAGACTGGTCAGGGATCAGGGAAACGAGAGATATAAACAGTGATATGGAGAGATAAAGCAAGAACAATGAGTGAAAGATATGCAAAAAAGTATTGGTGATAAGGAAAGCAGGCCATTGTAAGCTGTTTCTGGTGTGAAAATGAGAAGCTAGTGCGACTTGGGGGGGGGGGGGGGGAGATGGAGAAGGAATGTCAGGGCCCGAGGGCTGAGGGAGAGGTGGGGGGGTGGGGGGAAAGGAGCAGTCTGGGTTAACAGAATTGAGAAAATTCAATGTTTAAGCCCAGAGGATGCAGACTCCCCAAGCGGAACATGAGATGTTGTTCCTCAAACTTGCGGTGTTGTTCACTCTGGCCATGGAGGAGGCCCAGGACCGAGAGGTCGGATACGGAGTGGGAGGGGGAGTTGAAGTGCTGAGCCACCGGGAGGTCGGGTTGGTTATTGCGGACCGAGCGGAGGTGTTCGGCGAAACGATCGCCTAGCCTCCGCTTGGTCTCACCGATGTAGATTAGCTGGCATCTGGAGCAACGGATGCAGTAGACGAGGTTGGAGGAGGTGCAGGTGAACCTCTGTCGGACTTGGAAGGACTGCTTGGGTCCCTGAAAGGAGTGGATGGGGGAGGTGAAGGAACAAGTGTAGCATCTCTTGCGGTTGCAAGGGAAAGTGCCCGGGGAAGGAGTGGAGCAGGAGGGAAGGGAAGAATTGACGAGGGAGTTGCGGAGGGAGCGGTCTTTGCGGAAGGCAGATAGGGGGGGAGATGGGAAGATGTGGCGAGTGGAGGGGTCACGTTGGAGGTGGCGAAACTGGCGGAGGACTATCTGTTGTATGCACTGGCTGGTGGGGTGAAAGGTGAGGACCAGGGGGACTCGGCCCTTGTTGTGAGTGGGGGAATGGGGAGAGAGGGCAGTGTTGCGGGGTATGGAGGAGACCCTGGTGCGAGCCTCATCGATAGTGGGGGAGGGGAAACCCCGTTCTCTGAAGAACGAGGACATTTGCGATGACCTGGTGTGGAACACGTCATCCTGGGAGCAGATGCGGCGTAGTCGGAGGAATTGGGAATAGGGGATGGAGTCCTTACAGGAAGCAGGGTGGGAGGAAGAGTAGTCCAGGTAGCTGTGGGAGTCAGTTGGTTTGTAGTGGATGTCAGTCAGGAGTGTGTCACCTGCAATAGAGATGGTGAGGTCAAGGAATGGTAGGGAAATGTCGGAAATGGTCCTAGTATATTTGAGTGCCGGATGGAAGTTGGAAGTTGAAAGCTCTGATCTTGTTATCTTCCGGTTGCGCAGTCATTCTATTTGGCAAAAATGGTACGAGATAGCGCTATGATTTTTTGCCAGCTTACTCACCATATTCCTGTGCTGCGATTGCACCAAGCTTCGTTCAGATCGGTGGTCTAATGTAAACTTTAGCGAGGTTTAAAAATCTGAATAACCGCGCGTGCGCGGATTGATCTCCTCCCCTGCCGTCCAACGCCGCGTGGATTGGTCTTTTCTCCTGTCAATCCACGGGACGGTCCGCCCCTTCCTGCGCCATCACGCCTTTACTGGAGCGGTGGATGGCCGGCGGAGGTTTCAAACGGGACACAATTTTCGGAGGGACTGGAAATGGCCCGGCTCGACCCGGCACGGGAAGTGTCGCCAAAGGGAAGGCGGAGAATCTGATCTCGGCAGAGGAGAGCGACTAGCGACCAGCGGACCAACAGACCACCGCCAAGAGACCGCTGTGAGTCAGCTCCAGCCCCTTCCTCTTTGGTCTCCCTCGCTGGCTCCTGTCCCCCTCCCCCGTGATACACCCCACAACCCCCATATTGTCTCTGAGCTCTCCCTCCCCCCCCCCCCCCCCCCACATTGTGATGGTCTGGGCGCTGCGTCCACAACTGGCTGCGGTTTCTTGCGGCTTTGGTTGTGGGGCGTATCGCTAAAGACAGCCTAGACCAAGCGTGTAAGATGTAGGCTTCTGTCATTTATCTCAGTGGATGCTGATTGACCTTCTGAGCATTGCCAACATTTTCAGTTTTAATTTCAAAGACCAGTGATCCTTGACTTGTCAGAAACAAATCAATAAACCTGCCATGAAGTTGCTGACTGCCATGGTGTCAAATTACACGCCCCAGGACCAGGAATTTTCTGTAGTGTAGGGAGGAACTGCAGATGCTGTTTTAAACCGAAGATAGACACAATACTCTGGAGCAACTCAGTGGGTCAGGCAGCAACTCAGGAGAGAAGGAATGGGTGACATTTTGGGTCGAGACCCTTCTTCAGACTGGTTAGGGATAAGGGAAGCGAGAGATAGAGACGATGATGGAGAGAGATAAAGAACAATGAATGAAAGATATGTAAAAAAGAAACAGGAAGGTAGACAAAAATGCTGGAGAAACTCAGCAGGTGAGGCAGCATCTACGGAACAAAGGAATAGGTGACGTTTCGGATTGAGACCCTTCTTCACACTGATGTGGGGGTGGGGGGGGGGTGGGAAGAAGAAAGGAAGAGGTGGAGACAGTGGGAGAGCTGGGAAGGGGAGGGGAAGGAGGGAGAAAACAAGGACTACCTGAAATTGGGAAGGTCAATGTTCATACCACTGGGGTGTAAACTACCCAAGCGAAATTATGAGGTGCTGCTCCTCCAATTTGCGCTGGGACTCAGTCTGGCCGTGGAGGAAGTCCAGGACAGAAAGGTCGCATACGGAAAGGGAGGGGGAGTTGAAGTCACTGGGAGATCAGGTTGGTTAATGCGAACCGAGCGGAGGTGTTGGACGAAACGATCGCCAAGCCTGCACTTGGTGTCAACGATGTAGAACAGCTGACACCTGGAGCAGTGGATGCAATAGATGAGGTTGGAGGAGGTGCAGGTGAACCTCTGCCTCACCTGGAAAGACTGCTTGGGTCCTTGGATGGAGTCGAGGGGGGAGGTAAAGCGACAAGTGTAGCATTTCCTGCGGTTGCGAGGGAAAGTACCAGGGGAGGGGGTGGTTTGGGTGAGAAGGGATAAATTGAGCAGGGAGTTACGGAGGGAGCGGTCTCTGCGGAAAGCCGAAAGGCGAGGAGATGGGAAGATGTGGCCAGTGGTGGGATCCCGTTGGAGGTAGCGAAAAGACTACAAAAAGTAGTAAACACTGCCCATTCCATCATCGGCTCTGACCTTTCTTCCATCGAGGGGATCTATCACAGTTGCTGCCTCAAAAAGGCTGGCAGCATCATCAAGGACCCACACCATCCTGGCCACACACTCATCTCCCTGCTACCTTCAGGTAGAAGGTACAGGAGCCTGAAGACTGCAACGTCCAGGTTCAGGAACAGCTGCTTCCCCACAGCCTTCAGGCTATTAAACTCGGCTCGAACAAAACTCTGAACATTAATAGCCAATAGTCTGTTTATTTGCACTTTATCAGTTTAATTATTCATGTGTGTATATATTTATGCAATGATATATGGACACACTGATCTGTTCTGTATTCATGCCTACTATGTTCTGTTGTGCTGAAGCAAAGCAAGAATTTCATTGTCCTATCAGGGACACATGACAATAAACTCTCTCTCTCTCTCTCTCTTGAAAATGTCGGAGGATTATCTGTTGTATGTGACGGCTGGTAGGTTGGAAGGTGAGGACAAGGGGGACTCTGCCCTTGTTATGAGTGGGGGGATGTGAAGTGAGAGCGGAGCTACGGGATATGGAGGAGACCCTGGTGAGAGCCCCATCTAAAGTCAAAGAGTGTTCATCCCGTTTCCCTTCCCATTCCAGATCCTAAACTTTTAAATTGTCGAGACAGGTGACGTTGCATTTTCAGTTTTGCATTCAGTTTTGTTCACCCGCTATAGGAAGGATGACATTCATCTGGGAAAATTGGAGCGAGAGAAGAGGGTTATGAGGATCTGCAGATGGTGGTTTACAAAGACACAAGTAACGTCCCCTATCCATGTTCTCCAGGGATGCTGCCTGGCCCACTGAGTTATTCCAGCACTCTGAGTCCTTTTTTGAACAAGTGCTGTTAAAATAAACTTTGGTGCTGTGGTCACCTTGATCACTCCCACAGACATGAGAAATAGCTGCTTTTCTACTTAGCAGAGTGTAAAAACTCTGTGAGCCATTCCTCACAAAAAATAATCAAAAGCCAACATTCCCTTCGAAAAACCTAAAGTATTTCAGCAAGGAATATACTTTAGATTTTAGACTTTAGGGTTATAACGCGGTAACAGGCCCATCGGCCCACAGAGTCCATGCCGTCCCGCGATCACCCCGAACACTACTGCTATCTGACACACCAGGGTCAATTTTATAACATACTGAAGCCAGTTAGCCTACAAACCTGCACGTCTTTGGTGTGTGGGAGGAAACCGGTGCACTCAGATAAAACCCACGTTGTCACGGGGAGAACGTACAAACTCCATATAGACAGCACCCGGAGTCGAGATCGAACCCGGTTCTCTGGCGCTGTAAGCAGCAACTCCACCGCTGTGCCTCCGTCCCACCAATATTCAACACCTTGTCACCAATGGGGAAGAAGATTCCAATAACTCTGAAGAAAAACATATATTCTCCTCATCTCTGACCTTTTATTTTGAGATGACCCTGCAGCTCTGACCTTGTCAACCTGAAGAAAGAGCTGCTTGGCATTTATCCCCCGTCCCAACGCCAATCAGGCTGGACCAACCGCACTCCATCGTACAAAAGGTAAGTTGACCAGTGGACCGGCCACTTAGCCTATGTGCCCTGACTCCGTGTGTGAACAGATTTAATACAATAATGGAGGTTCAAGACGTCATTGAGACGTCAGACACGTTTTCCCATCTGACTGCTGCTACACAAAGGAATGGATGCAACTCATAACAACTCTGAAGGTAGACCGTTGCATCCATGTCTGCTCAGCGAGACTTTGTTGCGTTTCTGCCACTTTCTCCCCATTCCTTTACAAATATATATTGCCCCTGAATGATTATCCAGTTCCCATCTAAAGAATCTATGTCCACAGCCCTCCGGGTCAAATTACTGAACAGTCAGTGAGGGATGTTTTCCTATGTTTCTCTGGGTCCTTTGCCAAACTAACACTGCTGGTCCATTACACTTCCACCAATGACAGCTGTTTCGCTACTAACCTACTTATCAAAACCAAATCTCCTCTCTAGATACCCACAAACTCCTGCAGTTATCTAGATTACACCTGCTCTCACCCTGCCTCTTGCAAAGATGCCATCTCCTGCTCTCAATTCATCCGTATCCACTGCATTTGCCTTCCATTCTCAGACATCCAAAATGTCTCCCTTTCTTTAGTAAATGTGGTTTCCCCTTCTGTCATAGATGGACCTCTCATCTGAATCCCCGCTGTGCCCTGTAGCTCTTGCTCCCCCTCCTCCCAGAAGGAACAAGGATAGAGTTCCCCTGGTCCTTGCCTTTCCCCCACTAGCCTCCACATCCAACACATTATTCTCCAACCTTTCTGCCATCTCCAACGAGATCTCACCATCGGTCACGTCTTTCCATCTCCACCCCCTTCCGCCTTGTACAGAGACCGTTCCCTCCGCAGCCTCTTGGTTCACCCATCCCTTCCCACCCAAACCCACTCCCGTCCCAGGCACTTTCCCCTCCAACCGCAGGAGATGCAACACCTGTCACTTTACCTCGCCTCACCACTCCGTCCAGGAACCAAGCAGTCCTTCCAAGTGAGACAGAGTTTCACATGAACCTCCGCTAACCTCATCTACTGCATGCAGTGTTCGCAATGTGGCCTCCTGTGCTTCTGTGAGACCAAGGCCTGCTGGATCTCCCTGTTGCTAAACACTTTAACTTCACTTCCTATTCCTATACTGACCTTTCTGTCCTGGGCTTCCTTCATTGCAATTGTGTGGCCACACGCAAACTGGAGGAACAGCACCATGCATTCTGCTTGGCTAGCTTACAACGTAATGGTATGAACATTGAATTGTCCAATTTTATGTAATAAACCTACCACTCCACCCCCCTCCTCCCCCTGAGCCCCTCTCTTCCCTGAACCCCACCTGGACTCACACTCCCCTTCCATCTATATTCCTTCCTCTGGCTTCACAATTCGCAAATCTTCCATCCTAACTTACATCTTTATTCATCTCATCTCTGGCCTTTATCCAGCCATCTGCCTATCAACCCCCCCCCCCCCCCCCCCCACACCTGTGTCCACCTATCACTTGCCAGGCCTTGCCCTGCCCCTTCTCAGTTCCTGCTATCTCTACCGCATCACCGCCACCGGCCTAAAGAAGGGCCCCGATCTGAAGCATCACCTATCCATGTGCTCCATAGATGCTTCTTCTTCTTATCGAGTCCACACACAAGATTAGAAGTTGTTCAATGTCTGCATACAATGGTGTCTGCCTTGTCGCTTCTTGTGCACCTTGTGCGTGGTGGTGGAAAGATTGGTGGAAACAGGACCGTGACGTAAACGCTCTTTCCTTGACCCCTCCATAGATGCTGCCTGACCTGTTGAGTTATTCCAGCGCTTTGTGTTTTTTTTGTTACCTGACCTGCCTGGATTAGAGGTGGAGGCTGGACACACTTGGGTTGTTTTCTCTGGCATGCCGGATGTTGAGGGGAGACCTAACAGAAGCATATAAAATTATCAAAGGTACAGATAGGATCGAGTCAGGATCATTTTACCATGGTGGAAAAGGGCACAGCTTTAAGGTGAGAGGGGCAAAGTTTAAAGGAGATGTGCGGGTCAAGGTTTTTGCACAGATGGGGGTGGGTGGATATGGAACCTGTGCAGGCAGAGGAGGTTAGTTAATCTTGGCATTATGCCAGGCACAGACACTCTAGGATCAAGGGCCTGTTCCAGTGCTCTACTGTTCAATGTTCTATGTTCTAATGTAAACCCATCTATAACCTTTTTCATCTGAAACATTTGACTGAGGTGACACGTGTGAAGTCATAGGGCCATACAGCATGGAAACAGGCTTCTCGGCCCAACTTGCCCACACCGACCAACGTGCCCCATCTACACTAGTCCTATCTGCCTGTGTTTGGCCCATACCCCTCTAAACGTATTCTATCTACAGTATGTATTTGTCAAAATGTTTCCTAAACGTTGCGATAGTTCCTACCTGAACTACCTCCACCGTCAGCCCATTCCATATGCCCACCGCCCTTTCTGTAAAAAAGTTACCCCTCAGGTTCCTATTAAATCTTTCCCTCTCACCTTAATCCTATGTCCTCGATTTCCCTACTTTGGGTAAGAGACTCTTGTGCGTTTACCCGATCTTTTCCACTCATGATTTTGTTAAGGCCACTCCTCATCCTCCTGTGCTCCAAGGAATAGAGACCCAGCCTGCTCAACCTCTCCCTATAGCTCAGACCCTCGAGTCCTGGCAACATCCTCGTAAATCTTCTCTGCACCCTTGACAACATTTGTCCTATAACATGGTGACCAATACAAATCTAATTCACATCTAAATCCAACCTTGACTGAACACGATGGTTTCGATCAGCGTGGAAGATAGTTTTCTTCCCATTCTCCTGACGTCTAATTCTAATCGATGCAGGAAAGGATAAAGTTAGTGCTTTCTTAATGGGATGTCCAATTTTAAGGTTGCCGTGTGTTCATTGGAGTTAGTCCTCAGAATGGCAGCCTGGCATAATAATTATATTTAAAGTCACAAATAAAAGCTCTAATTTGTTCCACTATAACTGACATCAAATTGAGATTAAAAATACTCATTATTTCTGCCCCCCAGAGAATTGATAAGAATGCTTTGTAAATCTCATTCAATTTTTTTTTCTCTTCTCATATAAAGATATCATTATCACGATGCTCAGTGTAATTAGTACATCTCGGATGCAGGGATGATCTTGTCGGTTGTAAAACTCGTTCCTTCCTTTTATTCATAATCTCTTTAGTCGCTTCTCTGGCAGACTAACAGAGCTGGGGAAAGTAGCTGCGGCTCTGGTGAAACCATCACACCAGTGGCCCGGCACGGCCTTAATGGCCGCGGGACTTACCATCGCCCGCCGGGGGGGCTTTGTTATCGGGAGAAGAATGGAGAACAGGGGAGAGACAAGACTTTTGCCTTGATGTTTGTGTAAATTGTGTTGGTTGTGTGTCTTGGTTCTTTTCTTGGTTGTATGACTGCAGAAATCAAATTCCGTATGAACTTCATTTGAGGTTCAAATGACAATAAGCGGTATTGTATTGTGAGTGACCCTCTTCCAATGTCTAAAGCTGGGATAGAGGGAGTTTTCAGGGGTGTGTTTGATTTTGTGTTTTAGTTTTAGCTCCAGAGATACAGAGCGGAAATTCAGCCCACCGAGTCCGCACCGCACACTAGCACTGCCTACACACACTAGGGGCGACTTTACATTTATACCAAGCCAATCAACCTACAATCCTGTACATCTTTGGACTGGGAATAGCTACTTCCCCACAGCCATCAGGCTATTAAACCTGGCTCGGAACTCTGAACATTAATATCCCTCTATCTGTTATTTGCACTTTATTAATTTATTAAGTCATGGGTGTATTTACGTATAGAATTGTAGTCAATGCCTTCTATGTTCTGTTGTGCTATGCAAAGAAAGATTTTCATTGTCCTGTCAGGGACACATGACAATAAACTCTTTTGACTTGACTTTGACTTGACTTTGACTTTGACTTTGACTTTGAGTGTCGGAGGAAACTGAAGATCTGGGAGAAAGCCCACATGGGGAGAACGTACAAACTCCGTACAGACAACACCCGTAGTCAGGATCGAACCTGGGTCCCTGGCGATGTAAGGCAGCAATTCTACCGCTGCGCCACCGTGCCGACACACATCTGACCTTATTATAACGGATGGAGTTGGGGATGACGGAGAATTGTTGGGGTTGTGGCTGTTTACGGGGGAAGGGCACGAAGAAAAGTGTTGGTAAAAAGAACCGGGGTCTTACCGGGGTGGCACGGTGGCACAGCAGTAGAGTTCTTGCCTTACAGCGCCTGTCACCTGGGTATGATCCTGACTACGGTGCTGTCTGTTTGGAGTTTGTACGTTCTCCCCGTGACCGCGTGGGTTTTCCCAGGGAGCTCCGGTTTCCTCCCACACTCCAAAGATGTACAGATTTGTAGGTTAATAGCTTTCGGTAAAATTGTAAATTGTACCTAGTGTGTAGGATAGCGCTAGTGTATGGGGGTGACGTTGATTGGCGTGGTCTCGGTGGGCCAAAGGTCCTCTTTCTGCGCTCTATCGTTAAAGTCTAAATCTAAAGTAAATGCGGCCATCGACTCTACTCCTCCATTCAATCATGGCTGATCTATTTTTCCCGCTCAACTCTATTCCCCTGCACTTCTCCCCGTAACCTCTGATGCTGTTTCTCATCACCCATCAATCTCCGATTTAAAAATACCCAATGACTTGGCCTCCACCGCCATCTGTGGCAATGAATTCCACAGATTCACCACCCTCTGGCTGAAGGAATTCCTCTTCATCATTCTAACGGCACATCCTTTTATTCTCAGGCTGTGTCCTCTGGAACTAGGCTCTCCCATGAGTGGAAACACAACGAGCAAGAAGAAATAGTGTAGTGCAGTGCAGAAAAAGACACAAAGTGCTGGAGTAACTCAGCAAGTCAGGCAGCATCTCTGGAGAATGCGGATAGGTGACGTTTCAGGTGGGGACCCTACTTCAGACGCAGCATCTGCAGTTCCTTGTTTCTACATTCTAGCCTGCTGCAGATACCCACTCTCCTACATGGAGAACATTGCCGGCCTGCACCTCTTTGACCTTGAGTCTCTGCAACTCATACACACACTTTGATGGGAATCTGAACTGGTCGGTCGGTGTTCAGGCCACCGAGATTGGCTCCGGAACACTAGTAGATTATTCCAAATATGACGAAGGGTAACATGGATAAGTCCAAAACTGCCCTTGAGGCTCATTGTCCGTAACCAGCCCCAGGTATAGTCTTGGGCTTGTCACAGGTTGTGCGCTACATGGATCAGATGGTAATGTATCTGGGCCTGAGATGTTTAGGGCAGAGTAGCAGTTTTATAAAGTGGTTGGTGAGCTCCATTAAAAATATATATCTGTCTCTTTCAGTATCAATAAGGTAATGCAATTTTTAAAATCAAAAGTCAATTACGTTATATGTTGCATCAATAACGATGATGCATTACAGTGATAGATGGACTCCCGCTGTAATTCACAATTGCTACTGGACGGCAATGGCAGCAAATGCACTCAGAGCACACAAGCACCCGTGAGGAGCAGGCTCGGCCAACATTACATCGTGATGTTTCAGTTTGTGTCTGATGCAGGCTGGAGATGAATCATAGCACTGTTATGGCACCAAAGGAGGCCATTTGGCCCATTGAGGCCATGCCAGTTTCTCTTTCTCGTTCCCGGTCCTTGCTTCATATCCATGCTACTTATTTCTTCTCCTCTGTACAACCGAGAATTTCACAAACAGACAGTACATCACAGGCCTCACTTGCTGAGTAAATCAGTGTTCCCTCAGATATTTTCGTGTCTTTGTGATATACTGTGTATATATAAACATGGTACCAATGTGCGTGCGTGTGCGCGTGCGTGTGTGTGTGTGTGTGTATGTTTGTGTGTGATTGTGTGTGATTGTGTGTGTGTGCGTGTGAGTGTGTGCATGAGTGTGTGTGTAGATGAGTGTGTTTGTGTGTGTGTGTGTGTGTATATGAGTGTGTTTGTGTGTGTGTGTATATGAGTGTGTGTTTGTGTGTGTGCCTGCGTGTGTGTGCGAGTGTGTGTGGATGTGAGTGTGAGTGTGAGTGTGTGTGCGTGAGTGTGCATTAGTGTGAATGTAGGCATGAGTGAGTGTGTGTGTGTGAGTGTGTGTGAGTGTGTGAGAGCGAGAGTATGTGCATGTGAGTGTGTGTTTGTGTGTGCCTGCACGTGTGTATGTATGTGAGTGTGTGTGTGAGTGTGAGTGTGTGTGAGTGTGCATGAGTGTGTATTAATGTGAGTGTGTTTGAGTGTGGGTGTGAGTGAGTGTGTGTATGAGTGTGAGCTCATGTGTGTGTGTGTTAGTGTGTGTGAGTGTGAGTGTGTGTGAGTGTCTTAGTGTGAGTGTGCGTGTATTTCATTGTTCTGTATTGGGACATGACAAGGAAACATTCCTGTCCATATAACCATATAACAATTACAGCACGGAAACAGACCTTCTTGGCCCTTCCAGTCCGTGCCGACCATTTATTTTCCCCTAGTCCCATCTACCTGCACTCAGGCCATACCCCTCCATTCCCTTCCCGTCCATATACCTATCCACTTTACTTTTAAATGTTAAAATCGATCCTGCCTCCACCACTTCTGCTGGAAGATCATTTCACACAGCCACCACTCTCTGAGTAAAGAAGTTCCCTCTCATGTTACCCCTAAACTTCTGTCCCTTAATTCTCATGTCATGCCCTCTTGTTTGAATCTTCCCTACCCTCAAAGGGAAAAGCTTATCCACGTCAACTCTGTCTATCCCTTTCATCATTTTAAAGACCTCAATCAAGTCCCCCCTTAACCTTCTGCGTTCCAAAGAATAAAGATCTAACTTGTTCAACCTTTCTCTGTAACTTAGTTGCTGGAACCCAGGCAACATTCTAGTAAATCTCCTCTGTACTCTCTCTATTTTGTTGACATCCTTCCTATAATTAGGTGACCAAAATTGTACACCATACTCCAGAATTGGTCTCACCAATGCCTTGTACAATTTTAACATTACTTCCCTACTCCTATATTCAATGCTCTGATTTATAAAGGGCAGCACACCAAAAGCTTTCTTTACCACCTTATCTACATGCGATTCCACCTTCAGGGAACTATGCACAGTTATTCCTAGATCCCTCTGTTCCACAGCATTCCTCAATTCACTACCATTTACCATGTACATCCTATTTTGATTTGTCCTGCCAAGATGTAGCACCTCACACTTGTCAGCATTAAACTCCATCTGCCATCTTTCAGCCCACTCTTCCAAATGTCCCAAATCTCTCTGTAGACTTTGAAAATCTACTTCATTATCCACAGCACCACCTATCTTAGTATCATCTGCATACTTACTTATCCAATTTTCCACCCCATCATCTAGATCATTGATGTACATGACAAACAACAGTGGACCCAACACAGATCCCTGAGGCACCCCACTGGTCACCGGCTTCCAACCTGACAAACAGCCATCCACCATTACTCTCTGGCATCTCCCATTCAGCCACTGTTGAATCCATCTTGCTACTCCGCCATTAACACCCAAAGATTGAACCTTCTTAACCAATCTTCCATGGGGAACCTTGTCAAAGGCCTTACTGAAATCCATATAGTCAACATCCACTGCTTTACCCTCATCAATTTCCCTAGTAACCTCTTCAAAAAATTCAAAGAAGGTTTGTCAAACATGACCTTCCAGGCACAAATCCATGTTGACTGTTCTTGATCAGACCCTGTTTATCCAGATGCTTATATATATTATCTCTAAGTATCCTTTCCATTAATTTGCCCACCACTGACGTCAAACTAACAGGCCTATAATTGCTAGGTTTATTCTTTGAACCCTTTTTAAACAATGGAACAACATGCGCAGTACGCCAATCCTCCGGCACTATTCCCGTTTCTAATGACATTGGAAATATTTCTGTCATAGCCCCTGCTATTTCTACACTAACTTCCCTCAATGTCCTAGGGAATATCCTGTCAGGACCTGGAGACTTATCCACTTTTATATTTTTCAAAAGTGTCAGTACTTCCTCCTCTTTGAATCTCATAGTTTCCATAGCTACTCTACGTTTTTCCCTTACATCACAGAGTTCAATATCCTTCTCCTTGGTGAATACCGAAGAAAATAAATTATTCAATAACTCCCCCATCTTTTTTGGCTCTGCAGATAGCTGTCCATTCTGGCTCTCTAATGGTCCAATTTTATCCCTCGTTATCCTTTTGCTATTAATATAGCTGTAGAAACCCTTTGGATTTACTTTCACCTTTCTTGCCAAAGCAACCTCATATCTTCTTTTAGCTTTTCTTATTTCTTTCTTAAGATTCTTTTTACATTCTTTATACTCATCTAGCACTTCATTTACTCCATGCCTCCTATAATTATTGTAGATATCTCTCTTTTCTCGAACCAAGTGTCCAATTTCCCTTGAAAACCATGGCTCTTTCGATTTTTACTATTTCCTTTCAACCGAACAGGGACATAAAGATTCTGTACTCTTACAATTTTTCCTTTAAATGTCCTCCATTTCTCTTCTACATCCTTCCCATAAAGCAAAATGTCCCAATTCACTCCTTTTAAATCATTACGCATTCCCTCAAAGTTAGCCTTTCTCCAATCAAAAATCTCAACCCTAGGTCCAGTTCTGACTCTCTCCATAATTATATTGAAACTAATGGTATTGTGATCACTGGTCCCGAAGTGCTCACCAACGCATACCTCTGTCACCTGACCTGCCTCATTTCCTAACAGGAGGTCCAGCACTGCCCCTTCTCTGGTCAATATCTCTATGTATTGCTGCAAAAAACTATCCTGCACACATTTAACAAACTCCAAACCATCCAGCCCATTTACAGAATGTGTTTCCCAGTCTATTTTTGGAAAATTGAAATCTTCCACAATCACTACCTTGTGCTTACTCTAATATCTGCTATCTCCGTACATATTAGCTCTTCCAATTCTCGCTCCCCATTTGGCGGTCTATAATACACACCTAAAAGTGTTGCTACACCGTTCCCACTTCTCAGTTCCACCTAAATAGCCTCCCCAGACGAGCCCTCTAATCTATCCTGCCAAAGCACTGCTGTAATATCTTCTCTGACAAGCAATGCAACCCCTCCACCTCTGGTCCCTCCAATTCTATCACACCTTAAGCAACAAAATCCTGGAATATTTAGTTTCTCATGGGAATTTTGAACCAATTTTCTATGGACCTCACACAAACATGTTCATTCTATCTACCCCAGTAGTCTAGTCCACAGCTGTTCAATCAACTATCTCTGCCTCAAAATGTAATTTTAAAGTGTCCAGGAACTATTCCACCAAATCCTCTCTGTGCACTCTTTAGGGCCTTCACACCTTCAAACCCCGCTTAACACATTGTGACCAGAATTTAAAGCAACTTTCAGTTGAGGCCTAATCGTTATTTTATCTGGGCTCAACACTGTGGTGCAACCGGGCGGCAGAGCTGCTGCCTCACAGCGCCAGAGACCTGAGTTTAATCCTGACCTTGGATGCTGTCTGTGTGGAGTTTGCACATACTCTCAGTGACAGCATGAGTTTCGTCCCTGTGCAGATAGACACAAAAAGCCGGAGTAACTCAGTGGGATAGGCAGCATCTCAGGAGAGAAGGAATGGGTGACGTTTCGAGTTGAGACCCTTCCTCAGACTCGTTTCGGGGCGAGACTCGTCTCCAGACCAAGTTTCTTCCCGGTGCTTCGGTTTCCGCCCACATCCCAAAGACTAGCGGGTTTGCAGTTGAATGAGCAATCTGAGAGAGTGGGAATAATATAGAACTAGTGTGAACGGGTGATCGATGGTCAGCGTGGACTCAGTGGACGAAGGACATATTTCCATAGCTCAAAAGCTAAAACCTAAAATGAAAATGAATAACATCAAGAGAGTGTTTAATTGTCATATATACTGAAAATAGAACAATGGCATGCTTACTTGCAGCAGCATAACAGGTCTGCAAACTAAGTACTCATACATAACACCATAAATAAAAGAAAGTTGAACAGATTATAAAAAACTTTATTAGTGCAAAACAAAAGACCCAAAGTCTGTAATGCAACTGAGAATGTTTCGGTTATTATTAATGGATCCCACGTTCTTACATTCTTTTCAAACCACTCTGTACAAATGAGGTTTAGAAAAAAAGATTGAAATGCATTTATGAAATCAAATTGACATTTGCACTAATATTCAGTCTAATGGAGTAGGAAGGAGCTGGTTTGCACCAAAGATAGACACACACTATTGGAGTAACTCAGCGGGACAGGCAGCATCTCTGGAGAGAAGGAATGGGTGACGTTTCGGGTCGAGACCCTTCTTCAGACTGAAAGTAGTGGTGGGGGTGGGGGTGGGGGTGGGGGAGGGGGAGGGATAAACTGGAGATGAGAAAAGGCCAGAACAAATCAGGATTGACAACAGATGACCTGAAGAAGGGTGGAGCCCACAATGGCCCATTGTTGGCTGGGGAATGTGTGATAGCAAGAAGGATGCGAACAGTGGGACTAGTAGCGCACATAGTGAGGGTTTAGGGGAAGGGGTGTGTGGGGAGGGGGGGCGTTGGGGGGGGGGGGAGAGTGGAGGAAATGCAGGAATTACTTGAACTGAGAGAAATTAGAACGTTCATACCACTGGGCGTCTGACTGTAATTTGAACTAAAATACTGGCTTATTCTAACTCAGAACCTGACAATTTCAGCGGAACCACAATATCATTGCACTGTGGTTCTGCTAAAGTTGGCAGTGAGCAATCCCGATTAAAAACCTGCTGTGTAGGAAGCCACAAAGAATATAAAGAGGCATTTGAACTGGACATCAGCTGCTGAAGCAACACTTGTAAAGGGCCTATTAAAAAAAAATCAATATACATTTTTAAGTTATAGGAGATCAGAAGTCAGTGGAAACATCTCAATAGCGACAAGCTCCTTCAGGAGAGCAATGAAGACATACAGGAACTCCAGGCAGCTCTGGAGAGATAATGTTTTCGGATCTGGTGGCTTGGCTAAAGTCCCAAGGTCACCTGCCTATCCAGTTGTCAGATGTGAAACTTTGATTCAGTTCTTGTCATGCTGAACACTCTGCAGGTGGTGCCGTGCATTAAGCAGTCCCTCGCTCAGTCACAACGGGGTTAAACACAATTACTGGACAGCTCCCTAAAGCTTAGAGGTACCACCGTACAAATGCAGACACCCCATGTACATTCTGTCACAGTTGTGGGCATGCTGTGAGGATCCAGAACTCCAATGCCTTGCGATCCTTGGCCAAAGAAAAGATGTTGAATAAAAATGAATTGTTTTTTCCAAGATCAATATTGATACAAGGAGGTCACTTCCATGATTACGATGAGCACGTGGGATTTGGCCGTGGAAACGAAGCAGATGTACGATATAACATATAACATATAACAATTACAGCACGGAAACAGGCCATCTCGGCCCTTCCAGTCCGTGCCGATCACTTACTCTCACCTAGTCCCATCTACCTGCACTCAGACCACAACCCTCCATTCCTTTTCCATCCATATACCTATCCAATTTATTTTTAAATGATAAAATTGAACCTGCCTCTACCACTTCCACTGGAGGCTCATTCCACGCAGCTACCACTCTCTGAGTAAAGAAGTGTGCATGGGTGTGATTATGCATGTCTGTGTGTGAGTGTCTGCTTGTATGTCTGCTTGTGTGCATGTCAGTTTATGTGTCTGTCAGTGCGTGAATCTGTTTCTGTCAGTGTATCTATTTGTGTGCGTGTTAGCATCTGTTTGTCCTTTTGTATGTGTGCGTTCGTGTCTGTTGGTGTATGCGTGTCGGTTTGTATGTGTATGTCTCTGCCTTTGTGTGCTTGTGTATGTGTCTGTATGTGTATTTTGAGCATGTGCGTTTCTGTGTGTTTGTGTGTGTGCATGTGTTTGTGAGTGGGTTTGCATGAGCAGTGCATGCATGCGAGGTGTGTGTGTGCGTGTGCATGTGCAGTGCGTGCATGTGCGGTGTGTGTGTGCACACATGTGTGCATGCTCATGTGTGTGTGTGTGCATGGACACAAAAAGCTGGAGTAACTCAGTGGGACAGGCAGCATCTCTGAAGAGAAGGAATGGGTGACGTTTCGGGTCAAGACCCTTCTTCACACTCATGAATGTGTGCATACGTGTATGTGTGCATGTGTGTGTGTGCGCTCCCAGGGACGATATTATTGCACTGATATAACCCAGGGGGCGGCACGGTGGCGCAGCGGCAGAGCTGCTGCCTTACAGCACCAAAGGTCCAAGTTCGATCCTGACTATGGGTGTTGTCCGTGTGGAGTTTGCACGTTCTCCCCATGACTGCGTGGGTTTCCTCAGGGTGCACCGGTGCCCTCCCACACTCCAAAGACGTGCAGGTTTGTTAATTGGCTTCTGTAAATGATACGTACAGTGCAGGAAAGAACCAGCGTACTGATGATTGTGCTTGGCCGAAGTGCCTGTTTCCACGTTGTATCTCCAAACACTAACAACCAAAAAACATTGGCGGATATTCAGGATACGGCCAGCTTAGGTGTCCCCGTTGAGTAATGGGGTGATTTCTTGCCCGATTATGCCGGTGCTCTTCTGAGAATCAGTTGCCCAAAGCTGCCAAATTCCTTCTTTGAATGTTTAGGAAGGAACTGCAGATGCTGATTTATCCCGAAGATAGACACAAAATGCTGGAGTAACTCAGCGGGTCAGTCATTAAATAGGCCATTTTGGGCTCCACATTTCCTCGGTCATCTGTTACCGCCACTGATTTGTTCTGGCCATTTCCTACCTTTAGTTCCGCTCCCCCCCCCCCCCTCCCCCCCCCCGCTATTTACAGTCCGAAGAAGGGTTTTTTTGACCCGAAACATCACCTATTCTTTTTCTCCAGAGATGCTGCCTGACCCGCTGAGTTACTCCAGCATTTTTGGTCTATCTCCTTTGACTGTTGTTCCATTGGCTTCATCAGGGCCCAGCTGGGGTCGTGATTCTGCTGTAAAGGTTTGACTGGTGTGAGGTTGCCTGTGGGGGCATCCAGCATTGGGAGGTGAGATGTGATCACTCTTTGGCTATTATCCATTGTAACTTAAAAACGTTTGATATGTTAGGCCCACCTCAATAGAGCAAGCCAGTCAGCATTGTTTATGACAGGATCCAAACATCATCGCAAACAAGAAAAGTTGGGAGAACACCATCTTGCTCTGGAGATCAAACAGAAGACTTTTTTTTAGCGCTTTCTATGATGGTCCCAGATGTAGAGAAGTTATAAATGTTTGGTCAGAATACTCTATCTCTGTATGTTCTGCTCTTGTCTGATGTGGACTATCTCTCCTCATAACAGCAAAGCCCTTTAAACAAGGCCACGATATTACAACAAGAGTCAGCGAGGTTGAGTATGTGCCAAGTCTAAAGAGGTTACAAGACCAGTCTTCAAGAACGGTGCTACCCAGCACAATGCTTACACCAGCATCACTTCAGTAGCTGCAATGTTGACTTGCAGAATAGCCTGAAGCTCCCAGGAACAGGTTCCACCTCCAGATTTTCCAGAGTTAAGGGCCTGTCCTACAAGCATGCAACTCTATGCGATGAACGCGATCAAACTAGAAGCGGGGGCCGCGCGGAGGTCGGGTGATCCCCTGTACAGGGCCGTTCCCACCAGCTTGCGCCTGCATGCAACAAGCGCAACCAAACCGGCAGCAGGGGCCGCGCGGAGGTCGCGTGAGTGGCGCAACGCGGCGCAAAGTGAGGCGAACTTGGAGCGAAGTCCACACAGAGGGCCACGGAGCCACACACATAGAGGGTCACGGAGGCACCTACAGAGAGGGTCACGGAGGCACGATGTCGGGGCGGTGTGTAATGCGTCGAGGCGACTGCAAGCCGACAAGCCGTTGCCGCGCGGAATTTTTGAACAGGGCCGGTTTTTCGGAGCCCCGCGCGGTGTTGGGACGAACTCCGCACAATTCCGCACGGCTCCGGCGATCGAAGTGGGACCGACCCGCGACGCCGGACGGCTCAAGCGACCACGTTAGGTCGCGCTCATCATGCTGGTGGGACAGGCCCTTTAATGCTGGTGGGACAGGCCCTTTAATTCCTGTGGCTGCACATTTCAGGCCTCTACCTCCTTTATCTCCTCACTTCACACTTCTTGTCTTATCATCTCTGGCCTTTGTCCAACTGTCTGCCAATCAAAACCCCTCCTCACCTGTATCCACCTATCGCTCGCCTAGCTTTGCCCCACTCCCACCTTTCTTCCAGCCTTCTCCATTCTTCCCCCCCATTCCCGCACTATCTTCAGTCTGAAGAAGGGTCTCGACCTGAAACGTCACCCATTCCTTCTCTCCAGATATGCTGCCTGATCCGCTGAGTTACTCCAGCTTTTTGTGTCTATCTTTGATTTAAACCCGCATCTGCAGTTCCTTCCTACACGATGCCTGTCCATGTTCTTCAGAGATGCTGCCTGACCCGCAGAGTTAGCCCAGCACTTTGTGTCTTTTTTGGGGGTTGATTGGGCAACGTGTGTCAGTCTGGTTGTGTGTTCCATGGCAGCTCCGTGCCATGACTGCTTGCTCCAACCCAAGCCCCAGAGAAACCTCTTTGCTTTAGATAATTACTTTAATTCAACTAAGGTTCTCTTCATCATATTCATATTGCAAGGAAACAGGCCCTTCATCCCAACAGGTCCATGCCGGCCAAGATGCTCCATCTATTCGTCCCATTTTCCTGCGTTTGGCTCAAATTTCCATTCCATGTACGTACTCAAGTGACTCTTAAATGATGTTACAGTATCTGTTTCTACCCCATTTGCAGTTCATTCCATTCACCCTCCACCCTCTGAATGAAAAAGTTTAGTTTTGTTCATTATTATTGTCACGTCTACTGATGTACGTGAAAAACCTTTGTTTGCATGCTATCCAGTCACAGAAAAGATTATGGATGAATGCTGTCAAGCTGTCCACAGTGCACGGACAAGGGATAAAGGCTACAAGATTCCGTGCAAGATGTAACAAGTTCTGATAAAGTCTGATAAAGTCCGATTAAAGATGGTTTGAAGGTCTCCAATAACGTAGGTAGGAGGGCAGGACCTCTCTCCAGTTGGCGAGAGGATGGTTCAGTTGCCATTCCCAACAGCTGGGACAAAACTGTTCCTGAATCTGGAGCCGTGCGATTTCACACTTCTGTACTTCTTGCCTGATGGGAGAGGGGAGAAGAGCGACTGACCGGGGTGAGACCGATCATTGATTATGCTGGTGGCCTTGGCGAGGCAGTGTGAAGTGCAGATGTTGCCCCTCAGATTTCTATTCATTCTTGCCCCTGTCACCTTCAACCTGTTTTTGAATCTCCTAGGTAGACAAAAGTGCTGGAGAAACTCAGCGGGTGCAGCAGCATCTATCGAGCGAAGGAAATAGGCAACGTTTCGGACCGAAACAATCCCCTACCCTGGGTGAAAAGCTTTTATTGTGTGCTATCCAGTCAGCGAAAAGACTACATGATTACAATCGAGCCGTCCACAGTGTACAAATACATGATAAACAAAATAACACGGATAATGTTTAGTGCAAGATAAAGCCATTAAAGTCCGATCTAAGATAGACTGAGGGTCTCCAACAAGGTAGATAGTAGCTCAGGACTGCTCTCCAGTTGTGGTTGGATGGTTCAGTTCCACGCTTCTCCCAGCTGAGTGCTGACCTTGCATTTGTAGACCTACCATCCTCGGCGTGTCATTGCACAATAGCACCTCCTGTTGGCCACACAGTGAGGCAGCAGCAATAACCCGCTGTTCTTCCACAAGTGCGATGATTCCGTACCCTGGATATCTGGGTGATTGTTCCCTGGGCAACATCATCCAGTTAATAATCACAAAAAGCTGGAGTAACTCAGTGGGACAGGCAGCATCTCTGGAGAGAAGGAATGAGTGACGTTTCGGGTCGAGACCCTTCTTTAGACAGAGAGTCAGGGGAAAGGGAAAGGAGAGATATAGACAATGATGTATTGAGATAAAGAACAATGGATGAAAGATATGCAAAAAAATGTAACAATGATAAACTGTAGGAAACAGACCATTCTTAGCTGTTTGTTGGGTGAAAATGAGAAGCTGGTGCGACTTGAGGGGGAGGGATGGAGGGAGAGGGAATGCCAGATTTACTTGAAGTTAGAGAAATCAATATTCATACCACTGGGCTTTAAGTTGCCCAAGCGAAAGTGCCAGCTGGACTGTTGGAAGCTCTAATCCGGGTTGGGTCCGTACTGGGATGTCTGGAACCGGAGCTGGAATCCCCGAGGTAGGCAAGCAATGAGGAGACAAACGTGCTGTTGTAGCAGGAGCAATGACAGAGGGGGAGCAGAGAGAGGGTGTTGCAGAGCTCTCGTCGGAGTGAGGAGGAGAACTTCCTCAAAGTAGACATACCTTGAGGAGATTTCGCAGTGGCGCAGACGAAATGTGTAGGAAGGAAGCGCAGATGCTGGTTTGAACCTAAGATAGACCCAAAAAGCTGGAAACATCCAGTTAATGCTATCAACCGAATAGTGAAAGGCCTGGATAGAGTGGATGTGGAATGAATGTTTCCACTAGTGGGGGAGTCTAGGACCAGAGGCCGTAGCTCCAGAATAAAAGTTTGGACTGAAAGGAGAAGAGGAGGAATTTCTTTAGTCAAAGGGTGGTGAATCTGTGGAATTCATTGCCACAGAAGGCAGTGGAGACCAAGTCAATGGATATTTTTAAAGTGGTGATTGACAGATTCTTGAATAGGAAGGTTGTCAGAGATTATAGAAACATAAAAATATAGAAAATAGGTGCAGGAGTAGGCCATTCGGCCCTTCGAGCCTGCACCGCCATTCAATATGATCATGGCTGATTGTCCAACTCAATATCCTGTTCCTGCCTTCTCTCCATACCCCCTGATCCCTTTAGCCACAAGGGCCACATCTATCTCCCTCTTAAACATAGCCAATGAACTGGCCTCAACTACCTTCTGTGGCAGAGAATTCCAGAGATTCACCACTCTCTGTGGGAAAAATGATCTTCTCATGTTGGGCCTTATGGGGAGAAGGCAAGGGAATGAGGTTGAGAGAGATCAGCCATGATTGAATAGCGGAGCCAGCTTGATGGGCCGAATGGCCTAATTCTGCTCCTATAACTTATGAACTCATGAACCTGTGAACATGCGGAGATCGTCATGGCGCTGTATTTGACAGCTGAAAACCTCAAGCAGTGCAGAAATCAAAAGTCTGCCTTTAAATTCAATTTGGCAAACTTTCCGTTTTATTATCAAAGAAACAAATGGATTCAAATCAGAATTTGTGCACGGGCTATTTATTTTGGTGAGTGCTATTGATTTCAACAAAAATAACTGTGCAGAAATTCATCTTTAAATAATTTGCCAAGGCCTAAATAATCCTGTCTCATCCCAAGTATGCTAATGAGTGGAAATACAAAAGAGGAGGACGCGGCCATGGTGGAATTATCTTCAGTTTGGAACACCCTTAAAACTTGGTCCGTGCACTTAGGGAAATTAGACAATATTGTACAATACAGGCCTGACCTCTGTCAGATCAAAAGCAATCCATTTATCCAGTGGTCTGTAAATGCCACCAGGTTTGTTCTGCAATTATTTCCATTGATTTTTTTTCGCAGAACCTCTTACAAATATTGCTTTAAATATTGATTAATTTATCAGGCTAGAAACACTATTGTTCATACTCTTTGTAACAATTGTTATAGATAGTAGGGTAGACAACTGACCATTCGATCACTTGGGCTCGTCTATTAAATCTTTCTGGCTGGTAACCTCACTACGGCTGGTGAAGAAAAAAACATCCAAGGCAACTCATATGTTAAATCCTTTTGACGGAGAACCTCACGAAAACTAGTCGAAATGAACAGAAAAATGTACTACGCAACTCGCACATTCAAATCTTCTGACTGAGAACTTCACTAAAACTAGGCGCAAAACAAAACTAAACACACAAGGCATACAACTTGTATATTAAATCTTTCTGTCAGAAAACTGTACTTAAACGAGTCAAAAACCAATAAAAACATACAGGACACAATCTTATAAAGAGTCCAAGAGATAGATTAGATCACGTGGCCTATCTTGAGTGTTTTTAGTTTAGTTTCATGATACAACGCAGAAATATGCCCCTTGACCCACCAGCTCCGCACCGACCAGTGATCCCCACACACTAACACTATCCTATACACACTGGGGACAATTTACAATTATACCAAGCCAATTAACCTGCAAACCTCTACATCTTTGGAGTGAAATGTTCCATTTAAATGTTGAAATGAACATTTGTAGAAGGATTAGTGTCTTGAGGTGTAAAAAAATCCACAGATATTGGAAATCTGAAGTTAAGACAGAAAATGGTGGCGTTCAGACAACAACTATGGAGGGATGGTGTTTGATATTTAAGGTCAATGGCCCTTTATAGGAACTCTGGTCACTGTCCACACTAGGAATCAACTGTTCCGACTGGGAATGAAGAAGGGTCTTGTCCCAAAACATCAACTATTCCTTCCCTCCAGAGATACTGCCTGTCCAGCTAATTTACTCCAGCTTTTGGTGTCTATCCTTGGTTTCAAACAGCATCTGCAGCTCCTTCCTACACCCTTCGCCCATCTTTCTTTGTGCTGGAGTGTTTGTTGTGGTGAGATCAGGGACAATGGACCTAACTAATGATGGTTAAATACACGAAGGATGTTGCAAATGTTAACATTCAGTGTGCTAAATGCGCCTTCCAAACGCAGTCAAATGTAAGTTCCTGATTTAAGCCCATTGATTTCTGAGAGCTGTTGGTTCAGTTAATTCAGTAAAACCAGCTCATAAACCTGCAAGAGTTACAGCTTTGTTCAAAACAAAAAAAGTGTAAGGATAAGCCTAATGTCTTGATGGGGAGACGTTTTGGAAGCAATAGTCCTCAATGCATATGAAAGCTACTTTCTAAAATGGAAATTATCTTGAATTAATCTGCTGCTCAATCCCAGCTGTTATCAGGCAACTGAACCATCCTACCACAACTAGAGAGCGGTCATGAACTACCATCTACCTCATTGGTGACCCTCGGACTATCCTTGATTGGACTTTGCTGGCTTTACCTTGCACTAAATGTTATTCCCATATCATGTAGACGGCTCGATTGTAATCATGTATTGTCTTTCTGCTGACTGGTTAGTGCTCAACAAATGAATTTTCACTGTACCTCGGTACACGTGACAATAAACTAAACTGAACTGAACTGTTGAGCTATCAGAGAGGACGGATGAAGACAGTGCAGTTGATGCTCTGGGGTAAGTTGGTTTCCAAAGGACAGTTGACAAAGTGTCACTTAATAGCACGGTGGAACCTATGGAATAAATTGGACATTGGCGACACGGATAAGATTAAAAATGTGTAGCCCAGGTAGCTGTGAAAATCAGTGAGTTTATCATAAATGTCAGTGGATAGTTTCAGGTTGGGACTATGCATCAGATTAATTTACATCTCCATACAGCATGGAACCAGGCCCTTCAGCTCAACGTCTATACCGACCAACATTCCCAGTCTAAATTAATCCCACCTGCCTGCATTTGGACCATATCCTTCAAGGCCTTTCTTATTCATGCATCTCTTCAAATGTCTTTTAAAGGCATCTGCCTACAGCTCACTCCATATACCCACCACCCTCTGAGTGGAAAAGTTGCCCCTCAAGTTCCTTTTACATTTTTCCCCTCTCATCCTGAACCTATGTCCTATTTGATTCTGGGTATAGGACTGTGCCTCTGCCCTCACGATTTGATACACCACTATAAGATCACCCCTCATTCTCCTGTGCTCCAAAATTGTAGAACAGAGGGATCTAGGAGTGCAGGCGCATCATTCCTTGAAAGTGGCGTCACAGGTCAAAAAAGGTTTCGGATCATTGGCCTACATCAGCCAGAGTATTGCACGCAGAAGTTGGGAGGTCATATTACAGTTATATAAGACGTTGGTGAGGACACATTTACATCACCATGTTCTGTTTTGGTCACCATGTTATAGGAAGGATGTTGTCAAGCTGGAAAGGGTGCAGAGAGGATTTATGAGGATGTTGCCAGGACTCGAGAGCTTGAGCTATAGGGAGAGGTTGAGCAGGCAAGGACTTTATTCCTTGGAGTGCAGGAGGATGAGGAGTGATCTTGTCGTGGTGTATAAAATCATGAGAGGAATAGATTGGATAAATAAACAGTCTTTTGCCTAGATCTGGTAATTGATAACCAGAGAACAAAGGTTTAAGATGAGAGGGATGATTTAATAGGAAGCTGAGGGATAACCTTTTTATACAAAGGGTGGTGGGTGTGTGGAACGAGCTTCCAGATGAGGTAGTTGAGGCAGGTACTATCGCTATGTTTAGCAATGTTACAAAATTTTGAGATTTTAAAAATCAAGTCTGCAATTTATCCCATCAGATAAAGCATAAAAAGAAGTTTAATTTGACACCTAATTCACTTTCATATCTTCAGTATTAAGAAAGTTATGGCCATTTTCAGACTCGGAAATTAGCATCTTGTTCCCCATTACCTTTCAATTGACTAAACTCAAAAGCTGTAATCTAGAACAGTTAAAAGCCCATAACTTTCTTAAAAATTAAGAGAACTCAATGAAAGTTTCAGTTATTATAGATTGAAGCATTCTGAAACAAATATGAAACAATCTTACTTGGATGACCTGAAATTAAAGCATATAATTAGTTAGTTATCTAATTGTAGCTAATTACAAAATTCAATGAGTAGATCTAAACATCAATCAATTTCTTAAGAAAAGATAAACTTTTTTTAAATTGCCTAAGTGTCCAAATAACATTCACACAATAATCCACAATATAACATAATTTTAAAATCTATTTTTCATGAATTTCTGGGCCAAATGGAAGGAATTTAGTGTTTACTGCCTGTAAATTAATGGCCATTTAAATCAACTAGCGAGTGGGTTTTAGTGGAATGCGGTGGATTGGAACGTTGCGGTTTGCGGTGCAGTCGGGAGGAAAAATACTGTTGGTTCATACATTTTTTTGGACCCCATTTCGCAACCTGAAAATATTATTAAAGTCTCCATAAAAACCAACTTTTAATATAAAAATAAACTGTGTACCTTTTTTTCTCCCCTACGCAAAATCCTTCCCGTTGTCGGCGCTCACGGCTTTTGAAGGTGATTTTTAAATTACTCTAGATAATAAATAATCTAGCGTAATTTAAAAATACCTTCATTCATGAAATGTCGGAGTGATTTTTCTTCCACACCGAAATCGCCCGACATGGATCAATTTGCCCAGTCTGTGGAAAAATGGCACTTTAAGCCCGCCCCCCTCTGAAAGGCGCCAAAGTCACGCACACGGGGAGCGGCAGAACTGCAGCGCTGCTCAAGGTAAGTTTTGTAACATACCTACTATGTTTAAGAAATATTTCTGACGTGCACAAAAGTATCTCTAAACTAAACTAAACGTCAAAATGCTTCCATTGAAACATTCTATGATATAGTTTGTCCACGTTTTTTGTCAATTTCTGGATTATTCAGGGTAATGGGGATGGATACTGATGGGAGTTTCATGCAATCTGTTCCCACTGGTAAGAAACTCATAGTCATAGAGTGATACAGTGTGGAAACAGGCCCTCAGGCCCAACTTGCCCACAACGGCCAACATGCCCCATCAACACCGTTCCCGCCTACCTGCATTTTGTCAATATCCCTCTAAACCTATCCTATCCATGTACCTGTCTAAATGTTTCTTAAACGTTACGGTAGGACTTGCCTCAACTACCTCCTCCGGCAGCTTGTTCCATGCACCCGCCAACCTTTGTGTGAAAAAGTTACCCCTCAGGTTCCTATTAAACCAGATCTCTGATCGTGATTAAACTCTGATCATCATTTAAATGGCCAAATGGATCCAATCATTTTGAACACATTTTGATTTCACTATTCTGGGCTAAATTAAAAACAATCTAAGAGCAATAATCTAAGGCCAAGTGACTGCTGAACAAAAAAGACAGGAAATCAAAGAGATTAAAAAACTAATTTAATTTCTAAAGACGCCTTTTCCATTAATGGCTAACTCACCCATCAGAAACGGATCTTCATTCATCACCGTTCGTGATAACATTTCCTGTGCAATTTTGTGCTTTATTTACTGACAGATGTACAAATATTTTAATAGAACTAGCCTCTGAACATCAGGTTATGATTAGTAATCTACTGTTTCAGAAAGGTGAGACTTGGCTAAACCACCATTGCAATTGCAATTGCATGCCAATGACTAGAATGATGCCTGAATTAAAAGGGTATTAGCTGTAGGGAGGGTTTGGACAAATCTATTTCTCTGGAATGTCAGCGTTTGATGGGACACCTGATAAAAGTTTATAAATCATGAGCGGCATTGATAAGATAGACCGTCAAATTGGAAATATCAAAGGCTTGAGGGCGTAGGTTTAAACTGAGAGGGGCAGGATAAGGTGTGTGAGGGATTTTCACCATGTGATGTTCGCCTGGAACGCACTGTCAGGGCTTGTGGTGAAAGCACATATGGTAGCGTATTTTAAGAGGCTTTTAGACAGTCTCATGGACATGCAGTGACTGGAGTGAAATGGGCTATTTGGCGGCAGAGAAGATTAGGTTATCTTGACATCAAGTTTGGCATGGATACTGTGAGCTGAAGGATCTGTTGTAGGCTGTAGTTTAGTTTAGAGATGCAGCTTGGAAACAGGCCCTTCAGCCCACCGAGTCTGCACCGACCAGCGATCCCCTACACTAGGGACAATTTTTACATTTTCCACCAAGCTAGTTCATCTACAAACCTGTACGTCTTTTGAGTGTGGGTGAAAACCGAAGTTCTCGGAGAAACAATGCAGGCCATGCAGGGAGGACCTACAAACTCCGTACAGACAGCACCCACAGCCAGGATCGAACCAGGGTCTCTGGCGCTGTAAATGTTGTAAGGCAGTAACTCTATCCCTGCGCCACCGTGCTGGCCTTGTGTTGGCACATTCCACAATGCACATAACCCTCTGTATAAAGGGCCTGTCCCACCAGCATGCAACTCCATGCGATGAGCGCGACCTAACGTGGTTGCTTGAGTCGTCCAGCGTCGCAGGGTCGGTCCCACTTCGATCGCCGGAGCCGGGCGGAATTGTGCGGAGTTCGTCCCGACTTTGCGCGGGGCTCCGAAAAATTGACTATGTTCAAAAATTCCGCGCGGCAACAGCTTGTTGGCTCGCAGTCGCCTCGACGCATTACACACTGTCTCGACATCGTGCCTCCGTGACCCTCTCTGTACGTGCCTCTGTGACCCTCTATTTGTGTGTCTCCGTGACCCTCTATGTGTGTGGCTCCGTGGCCCTCTGTGTGTGTGTGCCTCTGTGCCCCTCTCTGTGTGCCCCTCTCTGTCCTGGCGAACTTACCTTTAAGACTTCGCTCCAAGTTCGCCTCACTTTGCGCCGCGTTGCGCCACTCACCCGACCTCCGCGCGGCCCTCGCTGCCGGTTTGGTCGCACTTGCCGCATGCAGCCGCATGCTGGTGGGAACGGCCCTGTACAGGGGATCACCCGACCTCCGCGCGGCCCCCACTTCTAGTTTGATCGTGCTCATCGCATGGAGTTGGATGCTGGTAGGACAGGCCCTTAACTCTGGAAAATCTGGAGGTGGAACCTGTTCCTGGGAGCTTCAGGCTATTCTGCAAGTCAACATTGGGCCAGGAGACGGGGGAGTGGTGTAGGAAGGAACTGCAGGTGCTGGTTTAAACCAAACATAGACACAATGAGCCGGAGTAACTAAACGGGACAGGCAGCATCTCTGGAGAGAAGGAACGGGTAACGTTTCAGGTCGCGACTCTTCTGTTACAGCAGATTGTCCACTATAACCGCGTAAGAGGGGGTAAATATGTACAGTAGTGTACAATATGTACAGTATTGGAAAAACAGCCAATAAACATATACTGAGCAAAACACACAACAGATAGGAAATAAAAATAAATACAACAGGTAACAAATAAAAACTTGTTCCAACCACTTAGTGGTCTCTCCGTGAAACAATGAGCGTGGTCCTTTGTCCCGATATGAACAGATGATATGACAGATTGTGTCCGCTATAAGCCAAGTCCGTTATAAAGACATTCGTAATAACGGAGGCAAACCCTCCCCTTATAATAGTTCATCCTCTGAGCACGGCAACTCTGCAATGGAAATCTTTCCTGCTACCAAATAGTATCAGGCTAGGAATTTTTTCAGAAGTTTAAAGTGTTCCAGGTGGCAGGGTGACGCAGTGGGTAGAGCTGCTGCCTTACAGCACCCGAGACCCGGGTTCGATCCTGACTACGGGTGCTGTCTGTATGGAGTTTGTACGTTTTCCCTGTTCCTCCCACATTTCAAAGATGCACAGGTTTGTAGGTTCATTGGTTAATTCACAAAAATTGTAAATTGCTCCTAGCGTGTAGGATAGTGTTAGTGTACGGGATGATTGCTGGTCGGCGCGGACTCAATGGGCCAAATGTCCCGTTTCCAAACTGTGTCTTTAAAGACTTAATTCTAAAATCCTGAAAACTGTAACAGACTTTGAAATTATCAATAGCGGTTGAATGACTGAGAAGAACTTACATGAATGAATATTTCGGACAGGCCCTTGTGAGCTTGGGCTGTCTGAAGAGCATTATTTACCCCTCCATGTATAAATGTATGTTGATCATTCAAGGCCCTCTGTTGCTGACTATCCATAGGATTGCAAGATGGAGTCCTATAGAGGCGTTTTCAAATGGAATCCTGCAACATGGAAGCCAGCAGCTTCCTCACCAGAGTCAGGTCGGGCTCTGATTTAAAGCACAACCTCCGCCTCACTGCAAAATGGAAACTGCTGGTGTTGGATTTAAAACAGACCCAGAGGAATTTGCATTGTAATGGCATTGTTTAATTCAAAAACAATTGGGTGGTCAAATTTCCAGATTTCTTTCCCCAAGTGCCTACAAAGTGGAAACATGTTCGAATCAAGATAGTCATACAACACTCTCCAATCAACAGGTATCTGTCAGCTGAATAAACCTTAGATTAGGCTTTTTTTTAGTTTAGTTTAGAGATACAGCGCGGAGCTAGGCCCTTCGGCCCACCGAGCCTGCAGCGACCAGTGATCCGCGCACACTTACAATATCTTTATTTATACTAAGCCAATTAACCTACAAATCTGAACGTCTTTGGAACATTGGAGGAAACTAAAGATCTTGGAGAAAACCCACGCAGTCACGGGGAGATCGTGCAAACTCCGTACAGACAGCACCCGTAGTCGGGATCGAACTTGGGTCTCTTGCGCTGTATAAGTGCTGTAAGGCAGCGACTCTACCGCTGCGCCACCGTGATGCCGTTCTTAAATACACACAAAATGCTCGAGAAAGAGGGTCTCGACCGGAAACATCGCCCATTCCTTCTCTGGAGATGCTGCCTGTCCCTCTGAGTTACTCCAGCATTTTGTGTCTATCTTTGGTTTAAACCAGCATCTGCAGTTCCTTCCTACACATTATGTTTTTCGTGATCAAGATAACAGCTTTAATATGTCCAACGTGAAGATTCTGGATTATTCGGTGAATGCCGAATAATCATGTCTTGTATGACATATTAAAGATGCCTTTGAGAGGAGCTGATCGCACCGGTGTTAAGTTGAACGTTGGCAAGCCCATCCTTCAGACTACATGCAGAGGAACGCTCTCCAGTAGCCGTCCTGGGTGCATTTAGCCCAAACTCAATAGCCACCCTGCTGCACATGTCGACCATATGAATGGCTCGAACGCTGGCTCATCATTCAATAACTGCTGCGAGGATCGCGGTCGTTTTCCCCTTCTGCAGAACTGCTGGAGCTGCAGTTATTTTTAACCAAAGCTTTGGGACTACCAATAATCCAACATTCAGCAAACCTTTCATAACAAACGATGCCTGCATCAAACACCCTGAGAGTGCCGGGCTGATTAAATGATACCAGAAGTATATTCAGCTCAATCCTGGAGGTAGACCCTCAGTACTACCTATCGGAGGATTATAAAGATGTGATGTGCTTAGGGATCTAACAGCGAATACTCTTTATTTTTTATTCCAACTCAACGGTTTTTCTAGAAGCCCTCGGGTGATCCGGCTTTGGATAAACCTTTCATTGGCCGTGACTTCTGCTTAACTGACAAACAAATTTATTGAACAGTAAAAGACTAAGTAAACACTGGCAGTGACACTGTAGATTTTACAGTAGTTATTAAGTTTAACTGTCACCTTGAGGAAGGAGGATTAGTAATGTCTACTGTGATAACACAGATAACACTGCTGCTTCTTTCACCAGCTACGCACTGCAAATCTCCCCAAGTGAACTTGCAATAGAGGCAGGTACAAGAAACTGCAGATGCTGTTTTTTTTAACAAATAAAGTCCCGGGGCAACTCAGCAGATCAGACGGCATCTTTGGAGAGCATGGATAGGTGAAGTTTCAGGTCTGGACTCTTCTGATCAGCCTGAGGAAGGGTCCCAACCTGAAACGTCACCTATCCATGTTCTCTAGTGATGCTGCCCGACCCGTTGAGTTACTCCAGCACTTGGTGTCTTTTGTGGCAGTAGAGGTACGTAGGAACAGGACAAAGTACTTTGTCCACAGAAACCTGTTCCACCATCAGAGAAACCAGGCTTACTCTCCAACCTAAGTCCGCAAACCCTCCTTTTCTCTATATCCCCCAGTATTTTGGATGCATGAAAATGCTTCAGCCTCTGATTTGCCCTCTGACCCGGAAGCAATCAATTTTCGTGGAAGGGCATTCTGAATTTCTATTAACTTTTGTGTGTTTAAGTGTTTCCAAACTTCGCTCTTGTAAGACCTGTCTCCAATGTTTAGTCCCTCCCAAAGTGTAGGAATAGTTTGAATCCAAAAGAGACCACAGATGTCCCAATCTGCAACTAAAATAGAACTGAACACAGAACGTTCCTTTAGGAAGGAGATGTGGAGGAATTTCTTTAATCAGGGGGTGGAGAATCTGTGGAATTATTTGCCACAGGAGTCAATGGAGGCCGTCTATAGGTAATTTTTAGGCAGATGTAGATAGATTCTTGATTAGTATGGGTGCCAGGGCTTATGGGGGGTAGACAGGAGAATGAGGTTAAGAGGGAAAGATAGATCAGCCATGATTTAATGGCGGAGTAGACTTGATGGGCTGAATGGCCTAATTCTGCTCCTATCACTTATGGGCCTGTCCCACTTAGGCGAATCTTTAGGCGACTGCCAGGGACTAATTTTAATGGAATTCACTTACGACACCTGGTGCCAACCTACGACAGGACCCACCACAAGCTACAGCAACCTACGGGCGCAAAAAATGTCGCCACAGTCGCCGAAGAATTTTCACCATGTTGAAGATTTTGCGGCTGTCGCCTGGATTCGCCCAAAAATCGCCCGTGGGACAGGCCCATCATGGACATGAAACTCATGGGTCAAGCAGCACCTGTGGAGGCAAAAGGGAGGATGTTTTAGAAAGGAGTGTTGTTCAACTGGAAAGGATGCAGAGAAGATTTATGAGGATGTAGCCAGGACTCGAGGGCCTAACCAATATGGAGAGATTAGGACTTTAATCCTTGGAATGCAGGAGGCTGAGGGGGCATCTTGTTAAGATGTATAAAATCACGAAGGAAATAGATAGGATGAATACACAATCTTTTACTTAGTAGAGGAATCAGGAGCCCTAGGATGTAAGTTTTGGGTGTTAGGGGAAAGGAATCTGAGGGGCAACTTTTTCCATAGAGAGAGTGATGGGTATATGGAACAAGCTGCCGGAGGAGGTTGTTGAGGCAGGTTCTTTTTTGGTTATTTTAGTTTAGAGATGCAGCGCAGAAACCGGCCCTTCGGCCCACCGGGTCCGCACCGACCAGTGATCCCCACACACTAACACTATCCTGCACACACTAGGGACAATTTTTTAATTTACAAAGCCAATTAACCTACAAACCTGGATGTCTTTGGAGTGTGGGAGGAAACCGAAGATCTCGGAGAAATCCCACGCAGGTATAATACTGTAATAGCATTTAAGAGACACTTGCACAAGTGCATGGATAGGAAAGGTTCAGTGGGAAATGGGCCAAACGCCGGCAGATTAGACTATCTTGGCGCATCTTGGTCTGCATGGACAAGTCGTGTTGAAGGGTCTGTTTCGATGCTGCATTACTCTACGAATCCACAAGCTGTACAAGGTGTAAGTCAATCCTCATGCATTCTCAACCTGAAACTACCCACTGACATTTATGATAAATCCACTGATTTTCACAGCTATCTGGGCTACACCTCTTTTGGTTTCAGAATGAGACTCAGATCCAGCTGAGTTTATTATCATATACGCCAGGGTGCAATGGAAAATCTTGTTCACACAGTGGCCTTGTGGTAGAGTTGCTGCCCAACAGCTCCAGAGACCCCGGTTCGATCCTGACCACGGGTACCGACTTGTGCGTTCTCCCTGTGTGTTTCCTCCGGGTGCTCCGGTTTCCTCACACATTCCAAAGACGTAGAGGTTTGTAGGTTAATTGGCTTAGATAAAATTACAAATTGTCCCAAGTGTGTTTAGTAAAGTGTTAGTGTACGGGGATCGCTGGTCGATGCAACTTTATTGGGCCGAAGGGCATGTTTCTGCACATCTCTAAAATAATCCAAACTAACTAAACATGGAACTCGCAGAGTAAACAGTATACGTACAGTATGATAGATACAAGTGTTGGTGAGCACAGTGAGGATGGCATCCCTTACCCCGGTTCCTCTGTCCCAGCCACATCAAGGTGATGCCTACCATGCCAGGACATCTTCAAGCCACCGCCCAGCCCAATGGCTCACAGGAGTCGATGGTGATCATGTTCGAGAGGGACGGGTATTTCGCAAGGGCAAGCAGAAGTGTTCAGCTCAGTGTGGAATAACCGGCCGTGAGGCACCGGTTCTACTCCCTGCACAGGTCACAGTGGCCTCCAGCTTCAGGACATGTGGCCTCCCTTCTACTGTGGCTGATGAAGCCCTCTCTCACATCTCCATTTCCTGCTCCCACCAACACCCCCATTCCACACTGCTCCCCACCGCTCCCCAAATAGAACAGAGATACAGAGTTCCCCAAGTCTTTACCCTTCACACCCGCCAGCCTCCATTCAAAGACTCAGAAAGCCTCAGAATAAAGGATGTACCTTTAGGAAGGGGATGAGGAGGAATTTCATTAGTTAAAAGGTGATGAATCAGTGGAGTTCATGTCCGCAGAAGGCTGTGGAGGCCAAGTCAATGGATATTTTTATGATGGAGATTGACAGATTCTTGATTAGTATGGGTGTCAGAGGTTATGGGGAGAATGGGGTTGAGATGGAAAGATAGATCAGCCACGTTTGAATGGCGGAGTAGACTAATGGCCTAATTCTGCTCCTGCAGCTTAAGGACTTATGAACTTATGAATTTATGAATACCAGAGTGTGACGGCATTGTAGCATCACAGTTTTAGAGACTTATTAGAGGTACAGTATGAAATCACCCATTCACACTAGATCTCTGTTATCCCACTTTCTCATCCATTCCCTACACATGAAAGATGATTTACAGAGGGCCAATGAACCTACAAACCTGCACCACTTCGGGATGTGGGAGGCAACTGGAGCACCTGGATGAAACTAGCCAGGCCTTCCAGCCTTCTGCTCTTGAAATGAGTCACCTGCCATATCAGTTCCCCTTAACATCGCAAAAATGCCAAACAAATCATCCCTGAACCATTTTCAACACATTGTACAGATTCTGCAATCTCTCCCTGGAAATTAACCCCTGCATTCCAGGGATTGCAAGTATTGGCGTAAACTAAATCACACTAATTAATTTTCTGCGGTGAGAATGGTTACAATGTGTGAGAAAATTAAAGAAAGCAAAAGTATGTCTCATCCGGATCAAGATTCTGACAGACTTTACTAGTTTAATGGTCAAACTATAAACTACTCAGTCTGAGTGTGGTGGGTATATGGAACGAGATGCCAGAGGAGGCAGGTGCTATACAACTTGGACAGATACAGTATCAGAAAGGTTTAGCCTTTAGACTTTGGCGATGCAGCATGGAAACAGGTGCTTCGGCCCACTGAGTCCATGCCGACCAGCGATCACCCCGTACACTAACCTACATGTACTAGGGACAACTTACAACTTACCGAAGATAATGAACCTACACACCTGTATGTCTTTGTAGTGTGGGAGGAAACCGGAGCACCCAGAGAAAACCCAGGCAGTTGCAGAGAGATAGCACCCGTAATCAGGATTGTACCCAGGTCTCCGGCGCTATAAGGCAGCAACACCACCATTGTGCCACTGTGTCACGCCTCGTATTAGGTTAGGAGCCAAACGTGGGCATATGAGACTGGCTAATTGGGGCATCTTATTTGGCATGGATGAGTTGGACAAAGAATCTGTTTCCATGCTGCCTGACTCCATCGCTCCACTGGACGATGTCAGCAGGTCTATCATAATCTGTGGAGGGTGAAGTAGTTTAATGGTAGTTTAACTAGTTGACTGGTTTAACCGGTATCAGATTCAGATTCAGATTCAGATTCAATTTTAATTGTCATTGTCAGTGTACAGTACAGAGACAACGAAATGCATTTAGCATCTCCCTGGAAGAGTGACACAGCAAATGATTTGGATAAATAACAATAAGTGTCCGGGGGGGGGTGATTGGCAGTCACCGAGGTACGTTGTTGAGTAGCGTGACAGCCGCCGGAAAGAAGCTGTTCCTGGACCTGCTGGTTCGGCATCGGAGAGACCTGTAGCGCCTCCCGGATGGTAGGAGGGTAAACAGTCCATGGTTGGGGTGAGAGAGGTCCTTGGCGATGCTGAGCGCCCTCCGCAGACAACGCTTGCTTTGGACAGACTCAATGGAGGGGAGCGAGGAACCAGTGATGCGTTGGGCAATTTTCACCACCCTCTGCAATGCCTTCCGGTCGGAGACAGAGCAGTTGCCATACCAAACTGTGATGCAGTTGGTAAGGATGCTCTCGATGGTGCAGCGGTAGAAGTTCACCAGGATCTGAGGAGACAGATGGACCTTCTTCAGTCTCCTCAGGAAGAAGAGACGCTGGTGAGCCTTCTTGATCAATCTTGATCAACCCTTCCAGTTCTTTGCAGCTGTTAAGAACACAAAAAATGTCAAAGATTTCAAAGATGCTTCCAATCCAAAACTTCAGAGTTTCTAAGTTAAGAGAATGGGGAAAGTAAGTCGATGCTGATAGATAGATTTGAGTCAGATATTTTAATTTGCTGCAGAGATCTTACAGTTTCAAGAGAAAATGATCGCAAAGAGAGTCTGAATGTGTTACCCAGCCTTTCCATTAAGCAGAGGAGGACACAAAGTGTTGGGGTAACTCAGCGGCTCAGGCAGCATCTCTGGAGAACAAGAGTAGGAGACGTTTCAGATCAGCCCTACTTTCATGCACCAGCTTTACTGTGTAATTCTATCTCTGCGGTCATCACCCTATCCAATATCTGCCGTGGTTTCAAATTATTTTGCCCTCTCGCATGTCTGTTGAGTTTTAGTTTAGAGATACAGTGCGGAAACAGGCCCTTCGGCCCACCGAGTCCGCGCCGACCAGCGATCCCCGCACACTAACATTATCCTGCACACACTAGGGAAAATGCACAATTTTAACAAGCCAATTAACCTCCAAACTTGTACATCTTTGGAGTGTGGGAGGAAACCGAAGCACCCGGCGAAAACCCACACAGGTCACAGGGAGAACGTACAAAGTTCATACAGACAGCACCCATATTCAGGATTGAACCCGGGTCTCTGGCGCTGAAAAGCAGCAACTCTACCGCTGCGCCACCGTGCCGCCCTGAGGCTGCGTTCATTTTTTTCCCCCGAGGTAAAATGAGAATTTCTGCACTTGGAATCACCCTCACTGTGGACAGCTGAGTAAAGAGCCTGTCCCACTTGGGCGACCTAATCTGCGCGTTCTGGCGAGTTTACCCTCAACTCATACTCACAGCATGGTCGACACGAGGTCGTAGGAGGTCTTTGTAACTCTCCTTCATACTCTCCGCACGCTCGAGGCCTCAGCTAGGTCGCGGCGTATTTTTCAATATGTTAAAAAATGCCCATGAGTAAAAAAAGGTCGCCATGGAGAAAATCGACACTTGTTTTACTCGTAGGTTTAGTCGTAGTAGGTCGGCATGTTAATCGTAGGTAATCGAGGGTAGTCGAAGGTAGTCGTAGATAGTCTTCATCATAGTCGAAGGAGATCGAAGGAGATCAAAGGAGGTCGTCTTCCATCGCCTCTATTCGGTGTCCAATTTTCCCGAAGTTAGTTGTAGCTAGTCGAAGATGGTCTTCAACAGTGTCGAAGGAGGTCTTCAATGTGACATTTTTTCCAAACTCTTCTAAACTCGCCAATTAGGTCGCCCAAGAGGAACAGTGCCTTAAGTCGTAGCTAGTCGTAGCTAGTCGAAGCTAGTCTTCAACATAGTCGCAGGAGGTTGAAGGAGGTCTTCTACATAGTCGAAGGTGGTCTTCAACATTACATTTTTGTCAAACTCTCCTAAATTCTTCTAAACTCGCCAATTAGGTTGCCCAAGTGGGACAGCACCTTAATGAGTCCAATGTGGTGACAACCCCTCACTCAAATGACTTGAGATACACATTTACCATTCAGGGGTCATTCAGTGCCACACATTACAAGAATCAGGCACCCCGTGTCCACCTTCCTCATAGAGTTTCCACAGCCCAGAGACGTTTAAATCTGGGATCTACTGCTATAGCTCACGGCTGGGACAGAGAAACCTTCTCAGCCGCAGGTCCTGAGGCTCTCAGGATAATCAATGGTTCAATGGTTCTTTATTGTCATGTGTGCACGGCACGGTAACATTCTTTTGCCAAGTCACAAATGCACAGTTGTCATGTTTTGGTGCCATTTATAAATAAAAAGACCAGTCTAAATTCTGGTCCACATGTTGGAGGTACATTGAGCGACCCCGATCCAGATAAAGCCAGATAATCCCAAGTGATACCAGTAAGGGTACCCATACCAGGCAGTCCCTCTCATTGTCTGACTGCCTTTGTGTCCCAGGGGCGCCTCCTGCAGCCGACCTTGAAGGTGCTGGAAGCTACACCCTGGTCCCTCTGCTATCGGCCCACTCTTCCCGTCCTGTGGCTCCCTCCTCCTCGACTGCCCGGTCTTCGGGGCTCCGAGCTGCCCCGTGCAGGCAGAGACCCACCGGGGCCTTCTCCACGGCGGCGAGCCAGGCCTGTCCTCGCACGTGGCTGCGGCCGGCCGGCCAGCCGGGTCTTTGTTCTCATCGGCTGTCTGTTGTTCACCGTGACCGCCGGGTCCGTCCTTGCACGGCTCAGCGGCGCCCGCGGGAGCTTCCTTGCAGGAGCGTGAGGATTCACGCAATAGTTATGTCCTTTATTGTCCTTCCAGTGCTTTGGGGCGAAAACCACCCTTAACTTTCAACACCGAACTGGAAATTATAGCAGCTGAAAAAAAATAATTCCAGGTTAACATGCTTGCAAATGCTTTCATTTTAATGCTTATCTTGAAAAGAAAAGGTCATCTTAGCCTTGGAATTTGTCTATCACTGGTGCAGAATGTGTCCCTCTCATTTTGTCTGTTAAATGGGGACATGGTGTGGAACACGGAGCTCTGGTGCAAACCGGTTTGACGCTTCCGTATGTAAATCCACGAAGACGAGAGATGTAATTACGTTAGCAGTGATTTCAACTGCTGAGAATGTTGCTTTTCTTCCTCTTTCTTTGTTTCGTTGTTTACAGCCACATTTGTCTGAAAATTTAATAAAGCTAGCAGGCCATAAAAGGTCTACTCCCTGACCATTATTTCCCAAAGACCCTCTTTCCTCAGCCGGGCAACAGATGCAGAGCAATTCATAAAAAAATTACTAATAATAAAATATCTCCGAGGTGCCATTTTTTTTTTTTTGTCCAGTAAGCACTTTTCCAAGAACATGTAATTCCAGGCGGATTGGAGCTCATAGTCTCACAGGCTAATGAGATCCGACACATCGTTGTGATATCATTACTACATGATATTCCCAATTTTAAGCAAAAAAAAAATACACTACTTAGAAAGTCGAAATTCATAAATAAATTCATGTCAAACTGCACTTAATATTGATTTTGTTAGTGTTCAGATTCAATAATACGGCACTGGATACATGAATATTTAAATATAATCTTCATTTTTGCATCTGCTAATGGCTCCAGCTCTTCCACACTCAATTTAAACACAATTTAAAAACTATAATGTTTTGAAAAATACTGGGATTTAGCAATAAATCATTTGTACAATACTTGAAGCCTTTTATAAGATAGCTCAATACCGAGACCCCTGAGAATTCGACAATTAGATTCATGTCTTTTTGAACCTCTCAATTATCTTTTCACTATAATTCTACTTTCAAGTTTTTAAGACTTTAAATCCTGCACCAGGACTGGAGGCTATTCTTGATGCTGGACCAATGCTGATGTCAAACTTCATAAACTACATTTATCAACCTCCTATTTTACCAATTAATCACTTATCGGGAGACCCTTCACTTATGGTTTTTGATATTTCTATTTGGCATTGAGTTCCACGTAATTTCAAGACATTCTGCACTGGTTACATGTTACAGTTTCGGCTGCGGCTCACTATTTCTCCACAGGAATCATCCTGACATTGAATTTCCGCAGTCAGGATCTGATCTCTCTTTGAATGATATACCCCACTGAGTAGCCACATCAAACCGGCACAGAATAATCGGGGAGGCACGGTAGCGTTGCAGTAGAGCTACTGCCTTACCCAGGTTCGATCCTGATTACGGGTGCTGTCTGTACGGAGTTTGTACGTTCTCCCCGTGACCGCGTGGGGTTTTTTCTGGGTGTTCCGGTTTCCTCCCACACTCCAAAGAGGTAAAGGTTTGTAGGTTAAATGGCTTCGGTAAAAATTGTAAATTATCCCTAGTGTGTAGGACAGTGCCAGCGTGATCGCTGGCTACCTTAGTTGACCATTTAAACACTGATGCATCGATGATTGTGGCTTAATTACTGCAAGTGTATCAAATCAGGATCGAATATTGATCATTGGGAAATAATCATCTTTAAATGTACTGTGTATACACATGCACCCTGTATGACAGATCGACTGTGTCACACTCCAATAACTGATTGATATTTGCTTCGGGACGAACATGCAGCAAAACTGTCATTACTATTACATTTTCCGAGAAGGCTTAGAAGGTTTGGCATATTCCCAACCCTCTGCGACTTCCACAGATATGCCGTGGAAAACATTTTATCGGGATGCATCACAGCCTGGTTTGGGAGCAGCTCCATTCAAGACGGCAAAGATATTGCAGAGAATTGTGGATGCAGCTCAGGCCACCACACAAGCCAACCTTGATTCTATTGACTATCTACACCTCACGCTGCCTCGACAAGGTCAGCAGCATACTGGAGTCGCACCCCGGCCACTCCCTCTTCTCCCCTCTCCCATCAGGCAAGAGGTACAGAAGTGTGAAAACGCACACCTCCAGATTCACAAAAATGCTGGAGAAACTCAGCGGGTGCAGCGGCTGAGTTTCTCCAGCATTTTTGTCTACCTTCGATTTTCCAGCATCTGCAGTTCCTTCTTAAACCTGCAGATTCAGGGACAGTTTCTTCCCAGCTGTTATCAGGCAACTGAACTATCCTACCAACAACCAGAGAGCCATCCTGAGCTACTATCTACATCATTGGAGACCTTAAAACAATTCTTAATTGGAATATACTGGACTTTATCGTGCATTAAACGTTATTTTATTTACCCTGTATCTATGCACTGTGGACAGCTTGATTGTAATCATGTATAATCTTTTTGCTGACTGGATAGAACGCAACAAAAGAGCTTTTCACTGTACCTCGGTACACGTGACAATATATTAAACTACACTGAGTTTCTATCTGAGTTTTCGACATGTTGCCAACACAGATTCTATGTCTACATTGTGTATGTGCTCGGTTTGCTGTTTATAGTCGAACAGGAGCTGACATTCGACTGCCTCCCCTGCCAAAGCCCCTCATACTTCCACGTATCTCTGGCAGACCCACTCAGTTACCCCCGCTCCAAGAAAAAAACAATCTACCCCATCCCACCTCTCCACATGATAGAAATATTCCACCCAGTGAATCTTCTCTGCAGTCTCTTCAGCGTAATCCTGTCTTTCCTCTAGTAAACCAACCAGATTAGAGATACAGCGCGGAAACAGGCCTCTTGGTCCTCCAGGTCCACGATGACCAGCGATCCCCACACACCAAGACCATCCTACACACCAGGGCCAATTTACAATTTTCACCGAAGCCAATTAGCCTTTGGAGTGTGGGAGGAAACCGAAGCAACCGGAGAAAACACACGCTGGTCACAAGGAGAACGTTCTAACTCCGTACAGACAAGCATCTGTAGTCAGGATCGAACCCAGGCCTGTAATGCAGCAACACTGCCGTTGTGCCACTGTGCCGTCCCTCGTCCTGGTGATAACTTTGGCTAGCCTGTTGAAACACACCAAGGGACCCCAGTCTTGAGAACATCAGGCCAACTAACAGAGCCTAATGCCAGAGTAAGTCTATGCCAATGCAAGAAGGGGCCTACGCCAAGCAGAGCGATATTTCCTCAGTAATCCTGCAAAGTCTCTCCATGATATCACGACTTTAGTGGCGCAGTACTGACTGCTTGGTTACAACGTCAATCATTAAACAGTGATCTGTAGAGCACTGTTTAACATCAGTGCCACAGCACAAATTAAAGTCTACAAGCCGGTGGCTATTAAGCAGTGAACTGCAGATGCTGGTGTACTAAAAAAACACAAAGTGCTGGAGTAACGCAACGGGTCAGGCTGCATCTCAGGAGAGAATAGATGGGTGATGATTCAGGTCAGGACTCTTCTTTAGACTATGATAGGTGACGTTTCGCGTTGGGACCCCTCTTTAGAATGGAGGATAGGCAACATTTTCGGTTGGGAACTTGTTCAGACTATGATGGGTGACATTTCGGATCAGGACCCTTCGTCAGACTGCAACAGGTGATGTTTTGGTTCGGAAACCTTCATTAGACTGGGCAGGTGATATTTCAGGTTGGGACCCTTCTTCACAATGGATAGGAAACATTTTCGGGTCAGGCCCCTTCTTCAGACTACGATAGGTGAGTTTCGGGTCGGGTCACTTCTTCAGACTCGAAAGAAGGCCCTGAATTAGGACCCTAACCGAAACGTCACCTATCCATGCTCTTCAAAGGAGCTGCCTGAGCCACTGTTACTTCACCTGAAATCCCACCTACTGACCTGGAATGTAGAACGGCAGAACGGGGTCGTGGAGAGAAGCTGCTGGAACATTAAATTAAATAATGCAAAATGATTCCAGAGCTTAAAACAGCATTTGCAATGGAGGTGTGGCCTCTTGGGGGATATTGGATAGATGAGCTCACTCACATGCTCTCAATTATAGCTGTCTTCTCACTGATCATTCTCAAAAATCACTGCAAATGGTATTGTTTACCGGTTTTAGAACTCTTGCTCAGACAAGGTCCTAGTTCTCCGACCAATAACCCCATGCTTCTCCTCTCTCCCCAACCCTCCCCATCCTAGTTCCATGGTCAGTCTGACTGTCTTCCTGATTACATTTTACCTTTGTATGCTTCATTGTCTCCTTCCCCCAGCTAGCAATAGGGAGTATAGGGTGTCTGTAGGGACTCTGTGTGGAGTTTGTACGTTCTCCCTGTGACCGTGTGGGTTTTCTCCAAGATCTTCAGTTTCCTCCCACACGCCAAAGACGTACAGCTTTGTAGGTCAATTGGTTTGGCAAATGTAAAAATTGTCCCTAGTGTGTGTTAATATGCGGGGATCGCTGGTCGGTGTAGACTGGGTGGGCCGGAGGGCCTGTTTCCACGCTGTATCGCTAAACTCAGCAATGATCTATTTTACATTTACCTTGATCCGCGTCCTCTTTGATGTCTCATTTTCATGCCTCACCCTTCCATGTCTGTGTGTCTCCCTCTCCCCAGACTCTCAGTCAGAAGAAGGGTCTCGACCCGAAACGTCACCCATTCCTTCTATCCAGAGATGCTGCCTGTCCCACTGAGTTACTCCAGTGTTTTGTGTATTTCCCATGCCTGCGTATCCCAGTCAGAAGCCTCACAAATGTATTGTTGGCAAAATGCTGGACAGCCTTTTTTTTTTACTTTCTGGTGATTGACATTTCTCTTTGACAGCGGGAGGCTCGGCGTTTATTCTGCTCGCCTTTTGACCAGGGGAGTTCAGGGGGAAAAGGGATCATTAAATATAAGCACAGACCTGCATCAATTCCGTAGCTCGGGTACGAAGACTAATTAACACTGACGAAAATACATTAAGGCCGATGCCTTTATCCGATCTTATATTGAATATGAAAATATCATCAAAAATTGCGACCGTGAGTGACAAGTGCCCTTGTAATCTTGTCCCTCAGAGTTGTCAGCCCGGCCTAACACTAATCAATCAAAGGGCTGATGGAGATGTAGAACAGGCTCCATACAAATTATTTCCATGTACGCATTCAGACGGTCTTGGCTAACAAGTGAAATTAAAGGTCACACTCGGTGGAGTTGTTGGGAGATTAATTTTCCGCCATCGCTCGCAAGATCACAGGAACAATCGTATCGCAGGAAAGGAGTATTTCACCGAGGCTGAGCTGCCCCTGTTACACTGATGTAGGATGTACTGATGTGTCACTATCAAAATAGTCACCCTCCCCTTCTGCCCCGACTGTTTTACTGTCACAAGAGGTGGCTCCGTGGCACGGCTGGTAGAGCTGCTGCCTCACAGCGCCACAGAACCGGGTTTGATCCTGACCTCCCGTGCTGTCTATGTGGAGTTTGCACGTTCTCCCTGTGACCCAGTGGGGTTCCTCCGAGAGCGCCAGCCTGCTCCCGCATCCCAAAGATGTGTGGGTTTGCAATTTTATTGGCCCTCTGTAACATTGCCCCGCTGTGTAAGATAATGGGATTTGAAAGTGGAATAACAGCACGAGTGTGAACAGGCGATCGACGGTTGGCGCGGACTTGTGGGCTGAAGGGCCTGTTTACATGCTGCATCTCTCTAAACCCTATGATATTAAACATAAAGGCATCACTCAAAATCAAAATTGCCGTATTGAAAGCACTCTCAGTCTCACTCAATAAAAGCACATTTTTTAATTGGCTAATCTATTTTCACTAATTTTCTTCCAAGGTTGCTCTAAGTCAAATCTATTTTTCCATTTGACATTTATCTCTCTGCCACTGATCTGGAGGGTTCCTTTGCAGTTTGTACCGCTGGTTCAACACTCAATAGACAATAGACAATAGACAATAGGTGCAGGTGTAGGCCATTTGGCCTTTCGAACCAGCACCGCCATCCCCAATCAGTACCCCGTTCCTGCCTTCTCCCCATATCCCCTGACTTCGCTATTTTTAAGAGCCTTATCTAACTCTCTCTTGAAAACATCCAGAGAACTGGCCTCCACCTCCCTCTGAGGCAGAGAATTCCACAGACTCTAATGTACAAGCTTCATTGGTGAGCCTTGTCTATGATTCCTGGCAGACTGGATCGCTGCATTTTTGGACAAAACCCAGCAGTTTTAGTTTAGTTTTAGAGATATAGTGAAGGGCCTGTCCCACTTGTGCGACCTAATCCGCGAGTTCTGGCGAGTTTGCCCTCGACTCATACTCGCAGCATGGTCGACACGAGGTCGTAGGAGGTCTTCGTAACTCTCCTTCATGCTCAAGAGTGGTCCCCGCGTACTCGAGGCCTCAGCTAGGTCGCGGCGTATTTTTCAATATGTTAAAAAATGCCCGTGAGTAAAAAAATCGATACTCCTTTTATTCGTAGGTTTACTCGTAGTGGGTCGTAGTAGGTCGGCATGTTAGTCGTAGGTAATCGTAGGTCCAATTTTCCCGAAGTTAGTCGTAGCTAGTCGTAGCTAGTCGAAGCTGGTCTTCAACATAGTCGAAGGAGGTTGAAGGAGGTCTTCAACATACCATTTTTTCAAACTCTTCTAAACTCGCCAATTAGGTCGACCAAGTGGGACAGCCCCTTTAGGAAACAGGTCTTTTGGCCCACCGGGTCTGCGTTTGCCACACGCTAACACGATGCTACACACGCTAGGGACAATGTTACATTTACTGTACACCAAGACAAATAACCTACATACCTGTACGTCTTTTGCGTGTGGGAGGAAACCGAAGTTCTCGGAGAAAACCCATGCAGGTCACGGGGAGAAGGAACGAACTCCGAACCCGGGTCTCTGGTGATACAAGGCAGCAACTCCACCGTTACGCACCCGTGCTGCCCCTAATACACTAATATAGCATGTGCTGACATCACTCTCGACCAAGCGCAGGCTCGGCGATCGTTTCGCTGAACGCTCCCATTCAGTCCGCCTAAACCTATCTGATTTCCCCTTTGCTAAACACTTTAACTCCCCCTCCCATTCCCATGCTAACCTCTCTGTCCTGGGCCTCCTCCATTGTCAGAGTGAGGCCCAACGCAAATTGGAGGAACAGCACTGTCACATCCTGGTGAAGTAATAATGATTTCGACACTTTATTAAGGGGTTACATTCGTTGTTCTCTGTGTTTATTAACTCACACAGTCACAGCTTCCATCTTGGCTTACACAGCCCCACCCGATCTGATCTCCAGGTCATCTGATACAAAGGTCATCTTATTTACATATCATCATCATGACTCATCGTCATGACATTCCTCCTTTACCAGACTTAAACTTTAAATAAACATGTATGCTTTCTAATATACTTCCCAATTAAATTCTTACAAGACATAACAGCAAAGGCAGGAATTTCTGGGCATAATCCGGAAGACGCAGGATCATTTCATTCCAAAAAGGAAGAAAGATTCTAAGGGGAGTAGGAGGCAACCGTGGCTGACAAGAGAAGATAGGGATAGAATAAAACTAAAAGAAAAGACGTATAACCCAGCAAAGAGTAGCCGGAAGCCGGAGGATTGGGAAACTTTCATAGGACAACAGAAGGAAATAAAACGGGCAATATGGGCTGAAAAGATGAAGTATGAGGGAAAGCTGGCCAGGAATATAAAGAAGGACAGTAAAAGCTTCTTTAGATATGTTAAGGGAAAAAGAGTAGCAAAGTCAAATATGGGTCCCTTGAAGGCAGACACGGGCAAAATAATTATGGGCAACAAGGAAATGGCAGAAGAGTTGAATAGGTACTTCGGATCCGTCTTCACTAAGGAGAACACAAACAATCTCCCAGATGTACTGGAGGACAGAAGATCTAAGGGGGTAGAGGAACTGAAATAAATTTTCATTAGGCGAGAAATAGTATTGGGTAGGCTAATGGATGATAAATCCCCTGGGCCTGATGGTCTGCATCCCAGGGTCCTCAGGGAGGTGGCTCTAGAAATAGTGGACGCTATGGTGATCATTTTCCAATGTTCAATAGATTCAGGATCAGTTCCTGTGGATTGGAGGATAGCTAATGTTATCCCACTTTTCAAGAAAGGAGCGAGAGAGAAAACGGGGAATTACAGACCAGTTAGGCTGACCGGTGGTGGGAAAGATGCTGGAATCAATTATTAAAAAGGTAATAATGGAGCATTTGAATAGCAGTAAAAGGATTAGTCCAAGTCAACATGGATTTATGAAAGGGAAATCATGTTTGACTAATCTTCTGGAATTTTTTGAGGATGTGACAAATAAAATGGATGAAGGGGTGCCAGTGGATGTAGTGTATCTAGACTTTCAGAAAGCCTTTGATAAGGTCCCGCACGGGAGACTGGTGACTAAAATTGGAGCACATGGTATTGTGGGTAGGGAGTTGACATGGATAGAAAATTGGTTGGCAGACCGGAAGCAAAGAGTAGGAGTGAACGGGTCCTTTTCAGAATGGCAGGCAGTGGCGAGTGGAGTGCCGCAAGGCTCGGTGTTGGGGTCGCAACTGTTTACCATATAAATAGTAAGATTAAACGAGAACTTACCAGTTTGAAGTTTGATCTTTATTTTATGAGGAGTTACGATGAGGGATTACGTGAAGACGCCGCCAGCACGCATGCGCGACATTCTTCAAAGCAGTGGTGTGAAATCACAGAACAAAAAACAGTCTCAATGACTGACATAGTAAGAGAAAAAAAGAGAACTTTCATACCAGGTGATCTTTATAATAGAGGGTCGGGAGCGGAGGGCATGTAATCCCTCATCGTAACTCCTCATAAAATAAAGATCAAACTTCAAACTGGTAAGTTCTCGTTTAATCTTACTATTTTACTTCGGAGTCACGTGAGTGACTACGTGAAGATTTCAAAGCTCTGTGATTTCATGCCCTGGAAGCTCCATGCTCACACACCGCTAAAGCTGGGATAAGAGGATGGACGTGATTCAGACAAGACACTGGCTGAAAAACAAAACAGGTATTTATTCATACCAAACACAATATTGTGTCCCAAAAGGGTTATTTAACTGGCAGCACTTAAGATCCTCCCTGCATAATTGTCAGGGGAGGTCACGGGTTTGTTATAAAAGCGGTGGAAGGTTCTCTCATTGTTCCAACCCGCTGTGGCCAGGATGTGATCCAGTGGTACCTCCATCCTTCTAGCCGCCGAGGTGGATGCTGCCCTGGTGGAGTGAGATTTATACACATTAGTATCCACCCCCGCCGCATCCAGTACCACCCTTAACCATCTGGAAATGGTTTGCACCGTGACCCTGTGATGAGGCTTCTTGTGACTGACAAGCAATGCTGTTTCCGTGCCCCTTAGATCTTTAGTGACTGAAATGTATCGCAGAATCAATGTAACGATACAAAGACGAGTGTCCGCTGGGTAACCCAGGAACTCCAAAGTATGTCCAGACACTCCGGGTCGATCTTGCTTCAATAGTCCCTGCACCTGGAATGTGATTTTCCCACTGGTAATTGCCATGGCATCCAGACTGAGTTTGTGCAGGGACTGGACCCGTTGCGCCGTGATCAGTGCCATTATCATGACCATTTTGTAGGTTAATTTGGCCAAAGGGAGTCCCGTGTTCGGTGTCCATCCTCGCAGCATCGTCAATACCGTGCTGATGTCCCAGGTATGGCTATATCTGGGCCTGGGGGGATTAGAGTTAAATATTCCCCGCATAAATTTGGATACCAGGGGATGTGACCCAATTCCCAATTGGTCACTCCCCTTGCCCAAGTAAGACGATAGGGCACTCCTGGCACAGTTAATGGCGCTGTAGCTTAAACCCTCATCGTAATGAAGGGTAGCCAGAAACTCCAGCACTTCCGTGATGGTGGCGGTTTCGTATGTAGTTTTAGTAGTCACGCAGAATCTTTCCCACTTCCTGATGTAGGTCAAGTACTGCTTCCTTGTGGACTCTCTGCAGGCTCCCGTGATAGTATCAATGGTCCTGTTGGAGAGTCCGAGTCCATGAAGTGGCCGTTTTAAAGTCTGCAGATTAACAAATCCATACGATCATGACATGGATGACTTTCTCCTGTAACAGGATGAACAAGCAGGCTTGGTCTTTTATTCACCCTGACACAGGGTTCTGTGGCCATCTTTTGTACCAGAGGGAACCATGGTTGAGTAGGCCAGTCGGGCACTACCAAGATACCCGATGCGGAGTCTTGCTTGATTTTTTGCAAGACCCGACTGATGAGGCAGAAAGGGGGGAAAGCGTAGAAAAACAAATCCCCCCAGTGTAGCGAGAAAGCATCCATCGCTACCGCCCCCGGGTCTGGCTCCCAAGCAACATACGTTGGTAGTTGGTGATTTAGCCTGGACGCGAAAAGGTCGATATCTGGTGTCCCATAACGTTCTGCAATATCTGTAAACACTTTCCGATCCAACATCCATTCTATGTTGTCGTTGAATTTCTGTGATCTGGTGTCTGCCACTGTGTTTAGTTTACCTGGTAGGTAAGTTGCAGAGATCCAAATTCCTCTTTGCAGACACCAGTGCCAGATATTGTTGGCCAATTCATCACACGATATCGACTTTACACCGCCCATGTGGTTAATATAGGCTACCACCGTGGTGTTGTCAATCTGTAGTCTAACATGAACTTTGTGCATGTTAGTGCAGTATGCTTTAAGTCCGTGAAATGCTGCGAGCATTTCTGAATAGTTAATCCCTAAGTTTTTAAATAGGGTTAACTCTGGTGCACTCCATCTACCTCCACAGCTAGAGGTAGTGTTAGTAGCTCCCCACCCTTTGGCACTGGCATCCGTTTGTAAGGTGATCGAGGGATTGGCGATAGTCATGGGTTTGGAACAATTTTGGGCATTACCCATCCACCAATATAGTTCAGCTTTTGCCTTTTCTGGAAATTTCATGGGCCTATCAAAATGGGCAGCATGATTTTTGAGCGCCGTAATTTTTGCTCTTTGTAAATTTTGGTAATGTAAGGGCCCATATTGTGCTGCAGGAAATGCAGCTACTATCTTCCCAATCACCCTGGCCACCTGCCGAATGGATGGGACCTTAATGCCAAAGAGGCTCCTGCAAGCCTCTATCAGGTCTTCCACCTTGCTTGGTGGTAACGTGACAGACATTTGCACTGAGTCAATAATGAACCCCAAATATTTCATGGTGGTAGAGGGTTCCAATATTGATTTATCTGGATGTATCGTAAACCCCAGTATCTGAAAAATATGTTTCGTGGCTGTGACTGCCAAAGTAGCCATTTCCAAATTCTCCCCCACTATGAGGATGTCATCAAGATAGGCCATAACAGTATGATTCTGTTTCCTTAAATAGGCCAAAGCTGGTTTCAATATCTTGGTAAACAATCTGGGTGCTGACGATAGCCCATTAGGCAAAGCTTTATATTGCCATAATTGTCCCATCCAGATAAATTTTAAGTATTTCCTATGATCCTTGTGTATGGGTACTGAATAGTATGCATCTTTAAGGTCAACGCATGCCATGTAGTACCTATTGGCTACAAGCTGAGTAGCAGTGTCGAAGGTGTCCATTTTAAAATGAATATACTGGACAGAAGTATTCAGGTCGGTCAAATCTATGATGATGCGGCACCCGCCATCTTTTTTGTTTTTAGTGAATATATTAGACACGAACTCCTGAGGTTCTTTAAAGGCCTTTTCAATTACCCCTTTTTCTATTAACCTCTGTAGTTCAGCATGCCCTGCTGCCTTATCTCTATGAGAAAGGACGAATTTCCGACTAGGCGCATGCTGTACCGGGGTAGGGAGTTCGTGAATAAATTCAATTTTGTAGCCCTGAATACTCCTGAGTATATAAGGATCACAGGTAAAAGTGAGCCAATTCTCGAGGAACATGTGCAACCTGCCCCCTATGCAGAGTGAATTTAGGACAGTAGTGTTCTTGGGGATCCCAGACCCACCTACCTCCATGGTTACTGCCGGTGTGGAGGTTTTCTGCCCTTGCTTCCTCGGCTGGTTGTAGGTGTTCTGGGAGTGGCGCATCTTCCAAGGAGGCCGGCCTGGGCCTTGGCCTAAAAAAGACCGCTGTGCAGGTATGCCGGCCTTCGAGCTTTCACCACCGGCAGACCTGTTAGGGTAACTCTGCCCGGTGGGTGCGTAGGGGTGCGTTCTGTGTGGGTGATGAGGCTTAGTGTACCCAGGTACTTTAATAAGGCCCAAAGCCTTAGCCTCCTCGTCAAGATCTTTTACCTGTTTGGGGAGATCTTCCCCGAATAACAGGCTTGGAGGCTGCGTCTTCCCAGGCTTGCATAACCCCGCGAACTTGGGGTTAAGCGCCGGCTTTATAATGCTTTTCCTGAAATTGTTAATTTCATACTGTGTATTGCACAGTAAGGCCAAAGCATCTTGCAGCTCTTGCGGCATATCCACTCCCACTGCTGTTCTGGCTACTGCAGTAATCCCTGCGGTTAGGAGCTTCAGGATCTTCTGAAGTTTCATCTCCTGCCCTCTACTTGAGGGGCTCATGTTCCCCCATATCGGGTTGTTCACCGCGGGCACATTTAACGATTTGCAGTTTTCTGGCGCCAAATATTTATCTGCTGTGGCATTGATGGCCTGTTCCTGAAGTTGGTTGGTGGCCATATAATCAATGCTGGCAACCAGCTTGGGGTGGATGGGTAGGCCCTTCTGGTGGGGCATGGCATGTTTGCTCACCACATCCATATAATCTTCACACACCCCTGACGCTGCAGGTGCTTCAGCCAACTCTCCCTCTTCTGGGTCAGCCCAGTTCTGACCCTCAATGCTCCCCTGTATAGAAGGGGATACATTGGGCAGTCCTCGAAAGGAACTTGCCGTGGGCCTACTAGGGGTCCCACTGTGATCCTGCCCCTGCTGTAACAGGTCACGTTGGAGCATCTGCTCCATCAGCCGCTCAATGCGGTCAAGGCGACCTCCGTCGCTACCAGCGAGCGGGGTGCCCTCGGGACCGGACTCCGCTGAGTCCGCCCCGGCCGACTTCCGGGTAGTTTTCCCCGACCGTGGCGTACCAACGGTCTCAAAGTCCGAAAAGTCGGGAGCTGCAGGTGGAACCTGAAGCTCTGGAGAAGCGGTTCTCCGCTGGCTGCTGTCCTTAGCCGCTGATTTGGCCGCCGCTCTCTTACTCTTTCTCCCTTCCATTATGGTCGACTCACTCCTTCGGTGAGACTTACCTGGCGTGAGCTTTTTAAACTCACGCTGGAGGAGCCCCGCTCCTCCCGACCGTCGCTTCCGCATGCGTACGACGATATGTCGCGCATGCGTGCTGGCGGGGTCTTCACGTAGTCACTCACGTGACTCCGAAGTAAAATTAATGATTTGGAAGAGGGAATTAGGAGCAACACTAGCAAGTTTGCGGATGACACAAAGCTGGGTGGCAGTGTGAACTGTGAAGAGGATGTTAGGAGGTTACAGGGGGGTCTGGACAGGTTGAGTGAGTGGGCAGATGCGTGGCAGATGCAGTATAATATAGATAAATGTGAGGGTATCCACTTTGGCGGCAAAAACAAGGGAGCAGATTATTATCTCAATGGGGTTAGGTAAGGGGGAGGTACAGCGAGACCTGGGTGTCCTTGTACACCAGTCACTGAAAGTTGGCATGTAGGTACAGCAGGCAGTGAAGAAAGCTAATGGAATGTTGGCCTTCATAACACGAGGATTTCAGTACGGGAGTAAAGAGGTTCTTCTGCAGTTGTATAGGGCTCTGCTGAGACCACATCTGGAGTATTGTGTACAGTTTTGGTCCCCTAATTTGAGGAAGGACATCCTTGTGATTGAGGCAGTGCAGCATAGGTTCACGAGATTGATCCATGGGATGGCGGGACTGTCATTTGAGGAAAGATTGAAAAGACTAGGCTTGTATTCACTGGAGTTTAGAAGGATGAGGGGATATCTTATAGAAACATATAAAATTATAAAAGGACTGGACAAGCTAGATGCAGGAAAAATGTTCCCAATGTTGGGCAAGTCCAGAACCAGGGGCCACAGTCTTAGAATGAAGGGGATGTCATTTAAGACTGAGCTGAGAAAAAACTTTTTTACCCAGAGAGTTGTGAATTTATGGAATTCCCTGCCACAGAGGGCAGTGGAGGCCAAATCACTGGATGGATTTAAGAGAGAGTTGGATAGAGCTCTAGGGGCTAGTGGAGTCAAGGGATATGGGGAGAATGCAGGCACGGGTTATTGATAGCGGATGATCAGCCATGATCACAATGAATGGCGGTGTTGGCTTGAAGGGCCGAATGGCCTCCTCCTGCACCTATTTTCTATGTTTCTATGTTTCTATATTTGTATTTTCATTTGTGTTCCAATAACTTACAAACCGGATGCATTACAACTACAAAACAAATGCAACTTTTTACACTCTCGTACCCTTAATAACCTCCTTGCTCATTACAAACAATAGTATAATAAACAGTATAATAATAACAGTATCATACTCTATAACACAAAATTGTCGAATCGCTTGGGGACTCTCCTTTCACGTTTTGGTCTACCAGTTGACACAGAAGCATCAGAGCCCGTTGAATCTGTCAAAGTGTTGTCACCCAGACAGCTTCTCCGCTCACCACCTGCGTTGCAGCGTGCTGCCTCTGGAACTGGTCACCACCTCGGAAATGTCGTCTGGCCCCTCTGAATCAGTAGCTCTTGGTGGATTTTGGGCTACCTCGTTTTGTGTGTCCCTGGACATGTACTTTTTGACGCTCGATACATTCCTCTTGTAGATAACACCTTCTGGAGACTTGACAGTCACCATGCTGCCGCTCCTCGATACAACATTGTATGGCTGGCGATGGTAAGGAGTGTCTATCTTACCGCCATCATCTAGCCTCACAAGCACATCACCCCCAGGAATTATTTCAGAGTGCCTGGCTCCTCGTTTCAAGTCAGCATATCATTTTGCCACACCTTTCTTTTCGGCATCACAGTCTCTCATCTCCTGGTCTTCCATGATCTCTCGCACTTCTGGTATTTTAGTGCGAATTTTCCTTCCAAACAAAGCTTCTGCTGGACTTTTCCCTGTCGTTGAGTGAGTGATCGCCCGATATACAGCTACGTTTGCTAACAGTGCCTCCTTCCAGTTTTTTCCTTCGGCATGGGCGATGTGTATCCTCTTCTCTATGGACTGGTTTTGTCTCTCTACTTCTCCGTTAGCTTGTGGCCATTTCGGAGTCACCTTGTGATGATGGATACCTGTGATTCTCATGTATTCAGCAAACATCTCAGAAACAAACTGTGGCCCATTGTCGGGATACAATGTAACAGGCAACCCGTGTCTGGCGAAGATCTTTGCTAATGCCTGTACAGTCTTTTCTGCTGTAGTTGACTTCACCACTGCATACTCATAGTACCTACTATAGTAGTCTACCACTACCATAATTGATTCACCTGTTGGAAGTGGTCCAAGAAAGTCAACAGCTATGGTCCAGTTGGCAACTTTGTACTTCTAATTGGTTCTGATGGGTTGCTCCTGCTTGTGATTTGGCATCCGTGACATGTCTTGACAAATTTTCCGGCATCTTTCTCACAACCTGGCCACGCAAATTCTGTTTAGTACCGATGATGCCTAAATGTCCTTCATGCGCTAATGACACGATCCTTGGCCGTAGTGCCTGTGGGATCATCAATCTGCTACATATCAGCACACACAGACCAATTACACAAAGTTCATCTTTTATGGGAACATATGCTTTGTAAGGACAAATCATTGTAAAGATATCTCTGATATTTTTGAGTTCAGGATCATGTTCCGATTCCCTTTCAACTTCCTTCGATGTCACGGCTCCTGGCGTTGACTGAATTGTGACGAATCGCACAAAGTTCTCCGCTTCCATCTCTAGCGTGGATGTTGCTCCCAGCTGCTCATCCTTCAACAGTCTCGACAGCGGGTCCGCAATGTTTGCTATCCCTGCAATGTGGACTACTTTGTACTTGTACTGTTGGAGTCTCAGCACCCAACATTCTATTCTGGCACATGGCTTCGACCTTGTTGAATAGATCACTTCCAGCGGCTTGTGATCTGTAGCAAGTTTGAATTCAATGCCGTACAAGTATGCATGGAACCTTTCACAGGCCCACACTAAACCCAGTGCTTCTTTCTCTGTTTGAGAATACCTTCTCTCCACACTGGTTAATGATCGACTGGTATATGCTATGATTCTGGGTCCATCTGCATGTGTCTGTACCAACACTGCTGCTGACCCGACCGGACTAGCATCTGTTATGACTTTTGTTGGTGCAACTGGATCATAATATCTGAGGGTTTCTGCACTAATTAGACCCTGTTTCAGTGATTTGAATGCCTGTCTCTGTTCACTACCAAACTTGAATGGAACGTCTTTCCTGGTCAACTTTCTCAGCGGATCTGCCAATGTAGCAAAATGTGGAATTAATTTTGCACAATAATTGACCAGTCCTCGAATACTCCTCATCTTGGTTACATTCTGAGGTTCCCGTGCATCTGCAACAGCTTTCACTTTAGCTTTGGCTGGGTACAGCCCTTCACTTGTGTCCCATGAAGTCCATCTCAGAGACGCCAAACTTGCACTTGTCTTCATTCACAGTGAGACCTGCTTCATGAAGTTTAGTCAACACCAGCTTCAACCTCCTGTCATGCTCTTCACGACTTGATGCATGGACGATGATGTCATCTGATATGTTTGCTACTCCTGGTACACCTTGAATCACTCTGTGGGTTTCGTACTGATAGCTACTGATAGATAGCAGCATTGATTCCAAACATCAGTCTTTTGTATCGGTACAATCCGCAGTGGGTGACGAATGCTGTCACCTCTCTTGACTCTGGATGTAATTCCAACTGATGATATCCCCACTTGAGATCAATTTTGGAAAACACTTTACTGGTTGATAACTCTTGTAGCACCTCATCGACCGTAGGAATTTGGGTGTCTCTCTGATTATTGCCTCATTGGCTCTCCTCATGTCAACTCACAGCCTAATGTCATCATTGGGTTCTGGCACAATCACAACTGGACTCGCCCATGGTGTCGAACGTTCAACTGGTCCAATAATGTCCTGATCAATCAACTCCTTGATTTTAGCTTCTACTTTTCCACAAAGTTCAAATGCACTTGATCTCACGTTCTTGGTCTACTGTAGGACAGCTGGTTTACTTGCCCAGTCTTGGAATCTTGCAATTTCATGCTGTGAAATTATCCCTCAACAGCTTCCAGTGCTGCTGCAACCGACAAAGCATCATTAAGGTTTAACCTGTCTGAGTCTCGTCACAAATTGAGCAACATTTTCGCCCTCTTCCTGCATTGTTTTACGGAATAAATGTCGTTGAAATGTAGCATTCGGCACCACCACATAAGACTGTTCAAAGCATCAACGGCTTTCTTATAGTCTTCCTTCATCCCGGTGTCCGGAAGTGTTTTAAAAACACTGCGGTGAAAAGAAGCAATGCTCTCCTCTGCACCTTCTGCCCCGGCATACTCTCCTCAAGAAAGAACCCTCGACTGCCGGCGTAAGCTTCGATTTCCTCCAGCCAAGTGTTGTACTTCATGCTGACGGTACTCGCATCACCCGTCGGATCAAAGTGTGCAACTCCACGTAGTGTTAAGAAATCAGCTCCAGCGATCGACATTTTAAAAGAAAAATCTTTTACCAGGTCGAAGCTACGGATTCAGAATCCAAAATATCCAAATATCCGAATTATCCGAAATATCCTCATCGCCAATGTCACATCCTGGTCGCAGATGTGAAGTAATAATGATATCGACACATTATTAAGGGGTTCTCTGTGTTTATTAACTCACACAGACACAGCTTCCATCTTGGCTTACACAGCCCCACCCGATCTGATCTCCAGGTCATCTGATACAGAGTGTTAAAGAAGGAACTGCAGATGCTGGAAAATCGAGGGTACACAAAATGCTGGAGAAACTCCGCAGGTGCAGGAGCATCTATGGAGCGAAGGAGATAGGCAATGTTTCGGGCCGAAACGCCTGAAGAAGAGTTTTGACATAAAATGTCATCTTATTTACATATCATCATCATGACTCATCGTCATGGCAAGCACCTCATATTTCGCTTGCGCAGCTTACACCCCCAGCGGTATGAATATTGACTTCGCTAACTTCAAGCAGTCCTTGCTTTCCGTCTCCATCCCTCCCCCTTCCCAGTTCCCTGACCAGTCTGACTGTCTCACTGATTACATTTTATCTCTGATTGGTTTGTTGTCACCTTCTCCAAGCTGACAATGATCTGTTCTACATTTTCCTTGAACCTCATCTCTTTTGGTCCCTTCCACTTCCTTATCTCTGTGTCTCCCTCTCCCCAGACTCAGTCTGAAGAAGGGCTCGTCCTGAAACGTCACCCATTTCTTCTATCCAGAGAAGCTGCCTGTCCCGCTGAGTTACTCCAGCATTTTGTGTCTATCTTCTGCCTCTTCTGTTTTTCTTTAGCAAGAGGCGGCACAGAGGCACAGAGGGAGAATGTGGTGTGCTGGAGGCATTATACACCATCCCCCTAAAGATAACTTGCATCCTTCCTTTCCCTTAGCCACGCCCTGCATCCAGCAATCCTGCAAACTGCCCCAAGACCCTCCAATGCCCCCCATCCCACTCTCCCTCCCCACACCCCCGACTCCTCCCCCACACTACCACGAGTGAGTGCACTCTTGGGAGGTTTTGCAAAATTTCAGAAATCCATTCATATTTCAAACAAAATGCTATAAATATTTAAGTTATTCTGCTATTCCGCAGGATATGATGACATGGATTTTCAGCTTGGATGAGGTTTAGAACAAAACTACAACAAATATTAAGAGACGGGCAAGGCGTGAAGAGCAAGGCTTACACATCATGGTACGTCTGAAGAAGGGACCCGACCCGAAACGTCACCATCTGTGTTCTCCAGAGATGCTGCCTGACCTGCTGAGAACTGTGAGGCAATGAACTGTGCAGTTTAGTTTAGTTTAGAGATAGTTTAGCGTGGAGAAAGGCCCTTCGGCCCACCGAGTCTGCGCTGACCAGCGATCCCCGCACACCAATACTATCCTACACACCCTAGGGGGCCACTTACAATTTTACCGATACCATTTAGCCTACAAACCTGAATGTCTTTGGAGTGTGGGAGGAAACCGGAGCACCCGGAGAAAAGCCACGCATTCACTGGGGAGAACGTACAAACTCCATACAGACAGCACCCGTGGTCAGGATCGAACCTGGGTCTCTAGCGCTGTGAGGCAGTGACTCTACCACTGCGCCACCGTGCCGCCCAGTTCATTGCCTCTACATTGTGAGCTATGACCTTCTGTTTGCTCTGCAACTGTGTGAGCTCACTGCAGATAAAGTACATACTGCCTCTGTTAAAACATCCACTATTGCCATATATCAACTATTTATAAAGCTTATTCTTCACATTAACTATTACAGATATGATGGAGAGCTGTCAAAAAATCAATAGGACGATTTTGTTTCCATTATTGGCGCTGAAGACAGTTTGGAAGTCAGTTCTTTATTTAATACACAGGCAATTTTAACCTATTAGGATTGAACATTGAACCTGGGTGGTCTTGCAGTGAATATCACACAGCAAGAACCAATTGCACAAATAACAAGACGTTACAACATTTATCTAATGTTGCAGAATAGTTTGCAGTTTGGACCAAAGGGGAACATTTTTTGGGTTTATGTCAGTTTTAAAGAAAATCTTTACATTTCAGTGTTCTTCAGATTTTATCGTAGACTACTCAATTCCCCAAGCTAGCATTAATTGAGCTCCTGTTTCTCTGCATTATTTCTTCAGAGTTCCAATTTTTCAGTCCATTGATATAACCATCACACAGTCTGTATGCCAAGTTTAGTTGAGTTTAGTTTAGAGATACAGCGCGGAAACAGGCCCTGTGGCCCACCAAGTCCGCGTGGACCAGCGATCCTGTGCATTAGCACTATCTTACACACCAGGGACAGTTTACAATCTTTACCGCAGCCACTTAACGTACAAACTCAATATGACTCATCGAAGACCCTCGGACTATCTTTGATCAGACTTTACTGGCTTGATCATGTATCTCGGCACAGTGTGGATGGTTCGATTGTAATCATGTATTGTCTTTCCACTGGTTAGCACACAACAAAAGCTTTTCACTGTACCTTGGTACATGTGACAATAAACAAAACTCAACTCAACTCAGTCTTTGGAGGGTGGGAGGAAAACGGGGCTCCCGGGGAAACCCACGCGGTAACAGGGAGAACGTACAAATTCCGTACAGACAGCACCCGTAGTCAGGATCGAACCCGGGTCTCTGGTACTGTAAGGCAGCATCTCTACCGCTGCGGCACCGTGCTGCGCCGTGAGCTACCTTGTTGGTGCGACTCGGAAGTCATCTGTACACTGTAAGTGGATCGATTGTAATCATGTATTGTCTTTCTGCTGACTGGTTAGCACACAACAAAAGCTTTTCACTGTACCTTGGTACACGTGACAATAAACTAAACTGCATGTGAATTTTAAAATAAGTGGTGATGTCCATATCCCCTGCAGTGAAACCACAGAGAATAGATGGGAAGAATACTTGATGAACTATCTTATTGCAAATTGTTTCTAGTGCATGAATTAAGTTCAAAATGTAATGTGCAATTAAGAAAACAGAGAACTTGCACTCAAAACCTGCATCAAACACAAATCAAATAGAATTTCCTCAAATTTGCATCTGCTCGTGACTCATCTGGGGAATAATTTTACCTGAAGTTAAACATAATCATTTGCCTACTTTCTTTCCTGGTGATTTATTTGGTATGAGATATGGCCCAAAATAGTAAGATTAAACAAGAACTTACCAGTTTGAAGTTTGATCTTTATTTTATGAGGAGTTGCGATGAGGGATTTCGTGAAGACCCCGCCAGGCACGCATGCGCGACATTCTTCAAAGCAGCGGTGTGGAATCACAGATCACAAACCGAAGATAGTAAGATTAAAACTTGACCATACCAGTTGAATATATAATAGAGGGTTGGGAGCGGAGGGCACGAAATCCCTCATCGCAACTCCTCATAAAATAAAGATCAAACTTCAAACTGGTAAGTTCTTGTTTAATCTTACTATTTTACTTCGGAGTCACGTGAGTGACTTCGTGAAGATTTCAAAGCTCTGTGATTACATGCCCTGGACCACGCCCATGCTCACACACTGCCGTAATTCTGATGGAGGAAGTATGTTAACGTATTTCAGACTTGAACAAGCTGAAAAAATAATAACATTTGTTAATACAACAATAACCCCCTGAACTCGGGGACAAACGTTTAGGGAACAGCACTTAAAACTGAATCCGCCAACGTTGCGGGAGCGGTTATAAATCAGTTATAAAACCGCTGAAGTGTAGATTCACTGGTCCAGCTCGCTATTGCGAGGCCAAAATCCATGAACACCGCCATAGTCCTTGCCACTGATGTGGATGCAGCCCTGATAGAATGACATTTAAAATATTAGTGTCTTACCTGCTGCACCGAATACCACCTCGTGTCATCTGGAGATAGTCTGCACAATCACCCTGTGACGTGGGTTACCATGGCTGAAACAGACCCGTCTCCATACATCTGATGCCCATTTGCAGACGTGTAGTCCCAGGTCTGTGTAGTGTAAGTAATTCTTCTGTAAAGAAGTTACCTTAGTATGGTCCGATCATTCTATCCAGGTTTAATTCCTGTAAAGTCATGACCTGTTGAGCTGTGTTCAGTGCCATTATCATAAGCACTTTGAAGGTGAGTAAGTCCATCATAGGCGACCAGCTCCTGAGGAGGGTCAACACTACCTCATCCCAGTCCAATCTAGCAATAGGACAACAATGCACTCCTGGCACTGTATACAGCACTGTAACTGAGGGACTCGTCATAATGACGACCCATGAGTATTCCAGCACCTTGGAGAGTATAGCAGATATGTAGATGGTCTAGGTCCGACTACAGAAACCTCCCATATCCTTATGTAGGCGAGGTACTGCTTCCTACTGGACTCTCTCTGCACGATGCTGTTTGACATCCATGGTCCTTTATGTTGCAGAGCCTGGTTGCGTATCCTGCAGCACCTGTCTGATGAAGCAGAATGGGGAAAACATAGAAACCCCGCATTTCCCCCCAACGTAGCGAAAACGCGTCCATCGCCACTGCCCCAGGATCTAGTTCTCAAGACATATGTTAGTATCCAATGGCTCAACCTGGACGCAAAGAGGTCGAAATCTGGTATTCCATATTAGGCTATAATTTTAGCAGATATTTGGAGGTTCAATCTACTTGATGTCGTTATTAATACTTGTGACCTGGTGTCCGCCACTATATTGAGCTTATCCAGAAGGTACATAGCTGAACTCAAATTTCTTTCAATCCACCAGAGCCAAATTAATGTTTCCAATTCATCCCAAGATATTAACTTGACGCCACCCATAAGGTTTAATATGCCTCCTCAGTGGTATTATTTTGAAGACGAACATACGTATGCTGCAGATTAGTACATTAATGCGCAGCCCTGGACATGCTCCCAGCATTTCTAAACAGTTTATACCTTGTGATTGAAGAAAGTAGACTCATGCAATCCCATTTACCGCCCCACCTGGAATGGTGTCAGTAGTTCCCCAGCCCTCGGCGCTTGCGTCGGTTTGTAACGCGACTACTAGGTTTGATGTAATGATGGGATTTAACAATCACAACCATTGCTAATCCACCGTTGTACCTCAATTATGCTTGGATTGGCAGCTGCTTAAGCTCGTAATTGTAAGCATTCGCTATACATGCCGAGATTTTGCTTATTCACCCAAGCTTTGATAGCGTAACGACCCAATTATGTGGCTGGAATGTAGCTCCAATTTACCCATAGCTTAGCAGCATGTCGAAAGTCAGTTCCCTGGCGCAAGCAAGGCTGTTACATGAATCTATTATGGCTATAGCTCTGTTCCCTGGATAGTGACAAACAGAGCCGCAGAATGTATGTACCTCCCTCCTACTTGTGAGGTTATGCATGCAGCACTTCCAAGAGAACCAGGCCCCCTTACCTCCATGGTTACCGGCGAGCCTGACGTTCTGGTTTCTAGTATTCCTTCTTTGCTGGGTGCTGCTCGATCGCCTCGGTAAATCCTTGTTCCTGCAGCTGGTGTGTGGTGAGGTAGTCTATGCTGGCTCTGCCCTAACAAGGCTTCTGCTGTTGGGGAGCTGGTGCGGATGTGTTCTTGATGGCCTCGTCTTTGACCGGCTTGGGCAGGTCCTCCCCAAACAGCTGTCTTGGAGGTGTGGTGGAGGTACGACCCAACCCAGCGAATTCAGGGTTAATGTCGGGCCGGATGGAGCTCTGACTAAAACAGTTTCCCGAAGTGTGCTACACAGGAGGGCTAGAGCATCCTGCTGCTCTGCGGATGCACCTGCCCCATCGAGGGTCCTGATGAGCGCCGTGATGCCCGACGCCAATAGCTTCAGAATTTTCTGCCTCTTCATCTCTTGTTCCCTCGCATTGGAAATTATGTTCCCTCAGATGGCTGAGTCGACCCTCGGGACGTTCAGGGTAACACAGTTTCCAGGATCCTTGTACTTCTCCGTGTTTGTGAAAGCACCTGGTCTAGGAACTGGTGTGTCGTCAAGAATTAATACTTACTGCCAATGTAGAGTGCAGCGGTACCCCTGAAAACAGGTTTCGGATTTTCGACACCTCCAACTTCTTCTTCTGGATCGAGAGCAGTGGGCTCTTCTGCTGCCGCTGCTTTGTCAAATCGGCCATCTGTTGAATGCTAGCACTCCCGATGGACGAAGGTGAGATTGAAGGTGGTGGTCATGATCCGAACTCCCAGACCGCTGAGACTCCTGCTCTTGCCGACCCAGGTCCTGCTGATATAGTTGCTCCACCATTAGCTCCATCCTAGCCATGCGACCGCTGCCGCTACACACGGACAACAGGTCGACTTCCCCAGGCCCTGATGAGTCGCTGGGGCTTCTGCCAGTAGGTCACACCTCAACGAAGTGGCTGACAGGTACTCGTCAGCACCCGCTCCTGCGGGGCTGAACGACTTCCGCACGGACAACCCGCTAGCCCGGCATCCCTCGGACCTTAGCGGCCTCTCTACCTGACGAGCAGGCAGAGGAAAGGAGTCGGAACCGGTCCCCAATACCGGTCCGTGGTCCGTGCAGGCACACCGTCACCCTCACCCCCAGGGGTCTGTGACGGCGCTTGGCTGGCTTTACCCGCAGCAACGGGATTGCCTAACCGTATTCTGCTGCCACCGGTCTGCGCTCCGGCAGCCTGTTCCGGTGCAGTGCCGGTACCTCCTGCTCCCGCAGGCTGTACGACTCCTGCACGGACATACCGCTAGTCCGCCGTCGTTTGGACCTAAGCGGCACCTCTGCCTGGTGGGAAGGCAGAGGGAAGGATCGGTACCGGTCCCCAATACCGGCTCCGCTGTCCGTGCAGGCTTGCCGTCACCCTTAACCACACGGGTCCATGAGGGCGCATAGCCGGCGTTACCCGTAGCAATGGGGTTGCCTAGCCGTAAACTGCTGCCACCGGTCTGCGCTCCGGCAGCCTGTTCCGGTGGACACCGGTACCTCCTGCTCCTGCAGGGCTCCCCGATTTCCAGCAGGTCCATCACCGGCCTGCAGTCTAGCAGGTTACCCCCGGCGGTATGTCGATGCCTCCCACTGCAGCGGGGCATGACCTGTGCGCAGCTCTCCCCATCTCTGATACCTGCATAGTAGGAGAGACAAAACGAGCCGCCGAGCGGGTCACATGTTTACGCACCTTTGCCCCACAGTCACTATGCATAGGTGAGAGTGGTAGGGAGTCCAGGTCTTGCCCATCCTGCTCCCACGCGGTGCTCCACCATTTTGCGGCCCCATGGTCAGCCGTGGTGGAGAGACGGGTCCTGGCTGCGCAGGGCTCCCCGACCTCCGCGTTCTTCTGGAATGGTGGCCGCTGACTCCCATCTGAAGTCGCACGGCCCTTGGAGACCTGCTTCGCTGCCTTCATTCTGGTCTCCATCCCTCTGTAAGCAAACTCGAATACAGACGCTTAGCTATTCAAAGTTAGTATCTTACCTGAGGGTCTTTAAGAAGTATGGTGACCAGCCTCTCATGCTTTAATAACTTTTATATGTTGGCAGTCGGAACTTCTTGAAGACAATGCATACCCTAGAGTAGCAGGGCACTTTAATGTAGCCAGGCCACAGAATCCCTGCAGTTGCAGTGTGGAGTCAGGCTGCCTTTGCTTGCAAGCCTGCTTCTCCCTGAATGCCAGCAACCCGCAGAACCCCTGCAGGCTGCGGTGTAGAGTCGGGCTGCTGCCCATGGCAAGCACAGCAAGCCCTACACCACATGCACACCGCCAGCCCGCAGTATCACCCCCGCGGGCTGTGGTGTAGAGTCGGGGCTGCCGCTCCGCCGTTGAAACTTCTGACGGCGAGCCTGCAAGCCCGACTCCTGCATGCACACCGCCAGCCCGCAGTATCCCCCGCGGCTGCAGTGTAGAGTCGGGGCTGCCGCTCTACCGTTCCTACTTTGAACGGCGAGCCTGCAAGCCCCACGCCTACATGTACACCGCCAACCCGCGGTGTTCCCCGCGGGCTGAGGTGTAGAGTCGGGGCTGCCGCGCTGCCGTCGCGAACTTTTGACAGCGAGCCGGCAAGCCCCATTCCTTTTCGCCCGCGGCGTCCCCTGCGGGCTGCGGTGTGGAGTCGGGCTGCCTCTGCCGTCCTCCGCCGGCGAGTGTATGAGCCCGGACCCTCCTGGGTCAACGGGCTTCCCGACTCCAACTATTGGAGCCGCCGCTGACTGCCGCAGCAGTCAGATCCGAGGCGGCTGCGAGACCCTGCGACAGGGCCACCTAGAAGAAAAAGACCGCAGGTTAGTGTTTTACTTACCTGCAGGTCCCAGCAGTAGAGGAGCAACGCTCCTCCCTGCCTGTCGCTCGCATGCGGTCGACGATATGTCGCGCATGCGTGCCTGGCGGGGTCTTCACGAAGTCACTCACGTGACTCCGAAGTAAAATATCTGCTTGTTTTTGATATTTATTCATCCACTTCATAAGATCATAAGACCTTAAGGCCATATGACATAGGAGCAGATTTAGGCCATTCAGTCCATCGAGTCTGCTCTGCTATCCGTTCATGGCTGATCTATTGTTCCCCTGACAACCCCATTTTCTTGACTTCTCCGTTTTGCCTTCGCTCAAGGGATCTGAGCATCAGTGGGAAAGTCAGCATCTACAACCCATTCCTGAGTGCCCTTGTGGGGTGATGGTGAGCCACCATCTAGCACTTCTCCACGCCTTCTGTAGCAGCGCTGTTGGGGGGGGGAGTTCCATATTTGAGATCCAGCAGTGATCAAGTGCCCATATATTTCCAGGTCTGCATAATGTGCCACTGAGAGGGGATGCGGGCACTTGCTGCTCTTCTCATGGAATTATACGGCACAGAAACAGGCCCTTCGGCCCAACCTGCCCATACCGGCCAAGTTGCCCCATCTACATTAGTCCTATTCTGTCTGCATTTGGCCCATATCCCTCTCAACCTGTCCTATCCATGTACCTGTCCAAATGTGCTTCAGGTAACTGAGACCAAGGGTTGGCAAGTTCAGTCAGAGAGGTCTTGGCGAGTGAGGGCTGTTCTTGTGAATGATACACACTGCCGCGGGTCGTGGCGAGCTTGCTTGCAGGAGGAATCAACTACAGGAGGAATCCAAAACCTTATTCTTCATTGTCTAGGCAGACTCTCAGGCTTGATGGTGATTTGTGACCACTACAATGTTTTGGGGCTTCTCAGAGTGAGGTCTGGGTCCAACAGAAAGGAGGTCCAACAGGTTTGGTGACCCGGTTCTGCTGCATAGACTCAGTACCTACTCACACTCACACGCACACACATGCACACACTAGGGTTGCCAACGTTCTCACTCTCATATAAGGGACAAAAAGTCAAAATAAGGGACAAATTCCCGACGGCAATTCGTTGACCAACTCGGCCGTGGTTTGGTGAATGATGAGTTGGCCCGGGTGCTGGACTGTATACAAAGCCCAGCCGGTGGGACGGGCCAGCTGAGGTGTTTTGGCCCAGGCGACGTCGCGCGCAAAGACCAGCGCCCCGTCCAACTCATGAACCGATAATGGACGAGAAGGAGGGGTGGTGGTATCGGCAGTAAGCGAAGGTCCGAAGGTCGGACAGCTGGCCGGGCTGCCGACCGACAGGGCCACTGGCAAGGTGCTGCTGCTGCACTCCATGGGCTGCACTGTGTCGAGAGGGGCGAGATGGGGCCGGACGCGGCGCTCCGACCCAACAGTCCCTGCGACCCGTGTAGTAGCAGTCAAATACGGGACAAGGGCGGTCCCGTACACGACAAACCAATTTAGCCCAATATACGGGATGTCCCGGCTAATACGGGTCAGTTGGCGACCCTAGCATCCATGCACACACGCATGCACACACACTCACACACATGCATGCACACACACTCACACACATGCACACGCTCACACACACACGCATGCACAAACACAAGCACACACAAGCAAACACCCGCTCACGCACACTCACATGCACACATGCACACACATGCACACCCCCACGCTCACGTACACATGCACACAAGCACACACGCAAACGCACTCATGCACACAAGCACACACGCAAACACACACGTGCTCACAATCACTCACATGCACACACGCAAACACACACACACTCTCTCACACACACTCACATGCACACACGCAAACATGAAAATCCACACACACGTTCACACACATACATGCTCACACACGCACACAAGCTCACACACACACACATGCTCACACACACACACACACACACACATACATGCAAACACATAAAAACGCACACTCATGCACTCACGTAAACACACAGACACACACGTAGACACATTTGATAGATTGGATGAAAGATATAGCATGATAAAAGGCTCTTTGGCCCACTAAGTTCATGCTGACCATTGATCCACTGATCACACTAGTTCTATGTTATCCCACATTTGCATCTATTCCCTGCACTCTAAATGCGATTTTCAGAGGTCAATTAATCTACAAACCCTTTAGGATACGGGTGGAAACTGAGGCACCCGGAGGAAATCCACGCAGTGAAAGGGATAATGTGTAAGCTCTACACAGATAGCACCCGAGGTCAGGATTGAACCTGGGGCCTCTGGCACTGGGGGGGCATCGACACTACCCACCGCGCACGGTGCTGCCACGTTTGCAGGGATACTCAGGTAATCAGATGCCAGCACGCGCTCTAACTACACACACACACACACACACACATATTCTGACTGGAGATTCCAAAACGTGGAGGTGAGGTGGGATTAGGAAGGAACTGCAGATGCTGGTTCAAACTGAAGATAGATACGAAAAGACAGGTTTGAAAATTCCTCTGGGCCGCTACTTCCCAGAGCCCTGGCACTGCACGACAAAGTCTGCTGGAGTCCAGTTACTCACAGCTCAGACAGCAATCCATAACCTGAGCTCTCAATGATCAATGAGAAGAGTTAGCCAGTGCTAAGTGTGAGATATGGTGAGACCATATCAGGTTAATTGATCACTTGTGGGACTCAGCCAGCGGCTTGTTTAACGTCCTGGCCGTGTGTGTACGCGGTGATTTATTAACCGCACCAGGCCTCCCTCACTCCCACCTTGAGCACAATACCCAATGCACAACCCAATTTGCCTTTTGGGGTTTTATTGGGGAAGCTGTTTGCTCATCAGAACGCCTCTACTCCCTCAGAAGATTCTGGTGATTCGGTATATCAATGAATGCGCTCTTGAACGTCTGCAGGTGTAGAGTAGAGAGCATTTTGCCTGTTCTCATCCATCGTGGCCTGGTTTGGCACCTCAAATCCCAGGAATTAAGAAGATTGCAAAAAGTGGTGAACACTGCACAGTCCATCACGGATACTGACCTCCCCACCATCAAAGGGATCTACTGAAGCCAGCATCATCAGAGACCCACACCACCCTGGCCACACTCTCATTTCACTCCTGCCATCGGGAAGAAGGTACAGGAGCGTGAAAGTAGGTATGTTGCAAAACTTACCCTGAGCAGCGCTGCAGTTCTGCCGCTCCCCGTGTGCGCGACTTTGGTGCCTTTCAGAGGGGGGAGGGCTTAAAGTGCCGTTTTTCCACAGGCAGGAAAAATCAATCAATGTCGGGCGATTTCGTTGCGGAAGAAAAATCGCTCCAACATTTCATGAATGAAGGTATTTTTAAATTACTCTAAATTATTTATTAACTAGAGTAATTTAAAAATCACCTTCAAAAGCCGTGAGGACTGACAACCGGAAGGATTTTGCGTAGGGGAGAAAAAAAGGTACACAGTTTATTTTTATATTAAAAGTTGGTTTTTTGGGAGGCTTTAATAATATTTTTATGTTGCGAAATGGGGCCCCAAAAAATGTATGAACAAACTGTATTTTTCCTCCCGGCTTCACCGCTAACCGCAACGTTCCAATCCACCGCATTCCACTAAAACCCACTCGCTGGTTGATTTAAATGGCCATTAATTTACAGGAATCAAACACTAAATTCCTTCCATTTGGCCCAGAAATTCATGAAAATGAGATTTAAAAATTATGTTATATTGTGGATTATTGTGTGAATGTTATTTAGACACTTAGGCAATTTAAAAAAAGTTTATCTTTTCTTAAGAAATGGATGGATGTTGAGATCTACTCATTGAATTTTGTAATTAGCTACAATTAGATAACTAACTAATTATATGCTTTAATTTCAGGTAATCCAAGTAAGATTGTTTCATATTTGTTTCAGAATGCTTCAATCTGTAATAACTGAAAATTTCATTGAGTTCTCTTAATTTTTAAGATGGTTATGGGCTTTTAACTGTTCCAGATCACAGCTTTTGAGTTAAGTCAATTGAAAGGCAATGGGGAACAAGATGCTAATTTCCGAGTATGAAAATGGCCATAACTTTCTTAATACTGAAGATATGAAAGTAAATTAGGTGTCAAATTAAACTTCTTTTTATGCTTTATCTGATGGGATAAATTGCAGACTTGATTTTTTAAATCTCAAAATTTTGTAACATTGCTACTGAAAGCTGTAAAGTGCAGGTTCAGGAGCAGCTTCGTGCCTGTGACGATCAGACTATTTTACTTCCGAGTCACGTGAGTGACTACGTGAAGATCCTGCCAGCTCACATGCGCGTCATTATCGTCTAACGCATGCCGCACGACTGGCTGGGAGGTGCGCTGCTCCTCCAGCGGTAAGTTTAAAAGGCCCTACAGGTAAGTTTGCACTTATTCTCAGGTCGTTTTTTGTTCTGCAATCTTGGTTACAGAACGGTGAATTTCCAATCATCATGGAAAAGTCCAGGGCGAAGTCTAAACGAGCCACGGGGAAACCGGCTACGGAGGACCACAGGAGTGCGGGTAGCCGGCGGCCGGCGATTTCGCCACCCGAGTTGCTGACGGTGCAGTCAGCGGCTTCCGACTTGGTGCCTGTTGAGAGCTTTGTGGTTCCCCAGAAAGGGGGTAAAGCCAAGGCAAAGTTGGATAGGCCTGTGGACTCGGACGAGTCAGGCCAGGAGGACTCGCCTCCAGATGGAGCAGCTGATGGAAAGGATGTTCCATCATGATATACTCCAACAAACTGAGTTATATCAGTGCGGGTCTCCTCCTGGGCCCACGGCGGCGCCTGGTTCAGAGCTGCACAATGTCTCCCTCTCTGAGGAGGGGAGCGTACGGAGTTAGTACTGGGCTGACTCTGCATTCGGTGGAATGGTTGAGGAGCACACCAGTATGCATGGGGAGCACGAAGCACAGGATTTGCTTGCCATAGCTTCCAAATTTGTGATACCCTCGCAAACAGAGGAGCCGCTACAGGAGGAACTTGCTGCAAGCATCAACTATCTCACCTCCCACCAGCTGCAGGATCAGGTAATGATAGATACATCTGCCAAATACAATGCACCTGGGAACTGTGCATCGCTAAATGTACTGGCCGTGAACAACTCGATTTGGGGATATATTGGAGGGGGCATCAAGGCCCAGGAAGTAAAGCTCTAGAGAATCCTCAAATTGCTGGCCTCGGGCATAACGGCGTTTGCCAAGTCCATGGATGGGGGTCCATTGTCGGATGTACAACAGAATATCCTGACATTAATGTGCAACGCACATTTTGAAATCAATTGCTTTCGCAAAAGTGCCATCCGACCTGCCCTGAACCCCAAATCCAGCAACGTTCAGCCGCCGAATCTCTTTGGAGAAAACCTGCCAAACAGGTCAAGGACCTCGATGAAGAAGCGAAAGCTGCCGGGCTGATAAAGGCATCGTCGACCAGCAAAGCTTCTCAATTCCGGCGGTAACACCCCTACGCCACCACCAGCAGAAAGCAGTTCGCTGAAGCTGATGACAGCTCGAAGGCCATATATTCTGGGCAGAAGTCTTTTTTAGGGCAAGGCCCAGGCCGGCCCTTGTGGAAGATGCGCCATTAGCGCACTCCAGCACCCTTACCCCCCAAACCTCGTGGGCGGAAATAAAAACCACAAAACCACCGGTAACCATGGAGGTGGGTGGGTCTGGTTCCTTCCGGAACATGGGGTGTGTGAACCGTTTACAAGTTGGTGGGAGATTACACTTGTTTTTGAATGAATGGAGTTGTATAACGTCAGAACCGTTTATGCTGCACAGTATACAGGGGTTCCAAATCAAGTTCCTTCCCGATTCATTGCCACCCACACAGCATGCACCAAACCGGACGTTTGTTCATTCACAACAGAAAGGTTTGGATGTGCTAGCAGAAATTCAAAAGTTACATTCAAAAGGGGTAATTGAGAGGTCGAGTCATGATCCTCACGAATTTGTTTTTAATATATTTACAAGACAAAAGAAAGATAGAGGATGCCGGATCATCCTTGATTTGACTTAGCTTAACGCTTTTGTGCAGTATAGACATTTTAAAATGGAAACCTTCATTACTGCCAAACAACTGATTTCCAAAGGATGCTTTATGGCATGCATCAATCTCAAAGATGCATACTACGCGGTACCCATTCACAGGGATCACTGGAGGTATTTGAAGTTTAACTGGATGCGGCATTTAAAGTTTAAAGCATTGCCTGATGGGTTAACATCAGCCCCCAGATTATTTACCAAATTATTAAAACCGGCACTTGGGCTTCTCAGAGCTCAAAAACATATTGTTATGGCATACTATGGCATATCCTAATTATAGGAAATTAGCTAAATTAGCTGTTTCAGCCACTAAACTCTTGTTTGAGAGATTGGGGTTTCTCATCCATCCATATAATCTAAGTTGATACCATCCACAGTTATTGATTATTTAGGGTTTACTATTAACTCTGTTCACGTGTCTGTGACTCTGCTCTGGGGCAAGAGATTAGAATTAATAGAAGCCTGTAACAACCTTGTTGTTGTTGAGCAACCGGCTATTCGACAGGTGGCCAGGGTAATTGGCAAATTAGTGGCTGCCTTTCCAGTTGCACAGTTTGGGCCTTTGCATTATCAGAATTTACAATGTGCAAAGGAGAAAGCACTCAAAGATCATGCAGGTCATTTTAACAGACCTATGCGGCTACCAGCTGATGCTATTTCAGAATTACAATGGTGGACAACCAATATTCGGCATTGCTCCAATACCATTTTAGTCAGCCAGCCTTCAGTTATATTACAAACTGATGCTGGTGCTCAAGGATGGGGAGCTACTAATACCATCTCTAGTTGCGGTGGCAGATGGGATGTGCATGAGTCATAATTTCTTCAGTCACGTGGTATTAATTATTTAGAGATGTTGGGAGCATCCTATGAGCTGAAGGCTTATTGTGCGAATATGCATCATCTGCATGTTCAACTTCAGATTGACAACACCACAGCGGTGGCATATATTAATCACATGGGTGGAATCAAGTCAGTATCCTGTGATAATTTGGCTAACCTTATTTGGCACTGGTGTATTGTAAGAAGCATTTGGATTTCAGCTACCTACCTGTCAGGTAGGCTCAATATAGTGGCAGACAGCAGGTCACGGAAATTTAATGACAACACTGAATGCATGTTGGACCATAAAGTGTTCACCCTCATTGTTGCTCGGTATGGAACACTGGATATCGATTTATTCACATCCAGGCTTAATCACCAATTACCAAAGTATGTTTCATGGGATCCAGACCCAGGGGCTGTGGCGATGGATGCATTCTCGCTACACTGGGGAGGAATGTTTTTCTATGCATTCCCTCCTTTTTGCCTCATCAGTCGGGTCTTGCAAAAGATCCAACAAGACTCCATGTCAGGCATTTTGGTAGTGCCTGACTGGCCTACACAGCCACGGTTCCCATTGATTCTGGGAATGATATCAGAGCCTTTTATGGCCATTCCCAAACGCAGTAATCTGCCGGTTCATCCCGTAACAAGGGAGAGCCACCCATTACATGACCGAATAAATTTGTTGATTTGCAGACTCTGAGGAGACCTTTCCTGGGGCTCGGACTGTCGGATCGAACTGTGGACGTGATCACTGCGGCTTGGAGAGATAGCACCAAGAAGCAGTACATCTCCTATATTAAGAGGTGGGAAACGTTCTGTTCGCAGTCCAACATCACGTATGACACGGCACGTGTGACAGATGTCTTGGAATTCTTGTCCAGTCTATTTTTTGAAGAAAGATTGAGTTACAGTGCCATTAATTGTGCCAGTGCATTGTCCTCATATTTGTTGCTGGGTTCGGGACGCCACGCTGTCGGGTCTCACTCGCTGATATCCAGGTTCATGACGGGTACCTTCAACACCAATCCCCCCAGGTCAAGGTACCGCGAAGATATGGGATGTGAACAATGTACTGACGCTGCTTCGGCGGTGGGCTCCAGCTACATCCCTGTCACTGGTCAAACTCACTTTTAAAGTGATTATGCTCATGGCGCTGGTGTCGGCGCAACGGGTCCAGTCGTTGCATAAACTGCGACTGGACACAATGGTGACATCTGCCAATAAAATACGTTTTTATGTGCATGACAGTCAAGCAGAGCAGACCAGGGGCATCAGGTCTCAAATTGGAGGTTATGGCATACCCTGTGGACCTTCGGTTGTGTGTGTTCACACATTTACAACAATACATTAAGGCCACAAAAAGCCTCAGAGGCACTGAACTAGCAGTGTTTGTTAGTTACAAAAAACCTCACCAGAGGGTGTCAGTGCAGACCATTTCGAGGTGGCTAAGACAGGTTTTGGCTTGTGCAGGTGTGGACACTGATATTTTTAAATCTCTCTCCACCAGGGCTGCAACAACATCAGCAGCAAGGGTTTTGGAGGTTCCGCTGGACCACATCCTAGCGACTGCAGGATGGTCTAACGTACGAACTTTCCAATTGTTTTATAACAAACCCATTGCCAGGCCGGGGGTGTTTGCTAATTCAATTTTAAGTTCTGTTTTATAATTTACCCTGGATGTGAGGTGTCATTATTATTTCATATATACCATTTTGTTTAATAAAGCATCAGCATGCTTTAAATCTATGTCATGTCTGAATGCGTTATGATTTCACTCCTCCTTGATCAACTGATGCAGTGTGTGACGCATGGAATCGTGTTGACGGCATGAAATCACAGAGCTTTGAAATCTTCACGTAGTGACTCACGTGACTCCAAAGTAAAATAGTAAGATTAAATGAGAACTTACCAGTTTGAAGTTTGATCTTTGTTTTATGAGGAGTTATGATGAGGGATTACGTGCCCTCCGCTCCCAACCCTCTCTCATAAAGGTCAGCTGGTAGTTCTAGTTTCTCGCATCTTCCTATATTCAGTTCAACAACTGTTATCTGTGATTTCACACCGCTGCTTTGAAGATTGACGTACATGCGGGCTGGCGGGCTCTTCACATAATCCCTCATCATAACTCCTCATAAAATAAATATGAGATGCTGTCCCTACAATTTGCGTTTAGCCTCACTCTGACAATGGAGGAGACCTAGGACGGAAAGGTCAGTGTGGGAATGGGAAGGAGAATGAAACTGTTTAGCAATCGGGACATCAGGTTGGTTCAGGCAGACAAGGAAAGAGCGTTCACGTCGCGGCCCTGTTTCCGCCAATCTTTCCACCACCAAGCACTAGAAGCGACAAGATAGACACCATTGTATGCAGATGCCGAGAAGTGTGTTCAGCTCGGACTGAACAACTTCTAATCTTGTGTGCGGACTCGATAAGAAGAAGAAAGCGGACTGAGCGAAGGTGTTCAGCGAAGTCTACACTACAGACTGCATTGGATACCTGGCCTAAGGTAAGGATGGAGGATGGGCAATTCAAAGGAATCTGCACAACACCTCCATCCAGTTGCCCCAGGTAACACTGCCCTTCCAGTCTTCCTGTCACTTCAATTCTCCACCCCTCCCCGACTCTGGCTTTTCAATCTGCAGCTTCCAGCATCGCTCCAATGATGCCCTACATAAACTTGAAGAACTGTACCTACCCTCTCATTGGGGAACTCACGGTTTCAAGGTCTTTTTATTGTCACATGTACCAATTAAGGTACAGTGAAACTCCATTACTTTGTAGCCTATGCAGCTTACTATTGAATTTCACACTTTTAGAAAAAACGGACCTATTTCTCTCTCTCATTCTCCACGGATGTGGCTGTTTGTTGCTGTTGCAATTTTTAATGTTTTTCTTCTCTCTCCCTAACTTCCAGTTGTTCAGGTCATGGTTCCTCGTCAACTTTGATCTTTGTCCTTTTTGCGGACACGTTCTCTGTTCCACCCGGCTCTCACTCCTCTCTGAATCTTCTCACCTTCTTAGTTCTGATGATGTGCCCTTCATTTGACGCACAAGTCATGATTAGTAAATCTGCAGATGACGCTGGAACCAGACGGGAACGCGAGGGCGATTATCAAAAATTGCTGCAGGATCTTGATCAGTTGGGCAAGTAGCTGAGGAATGGTGAATGGAGTTTAATGCAGACAAGTGCCAAAGTTTTGCATTTTGGGAAGTCAAAGCAAGGCAGCCTACACAGTGAATGGCAGGGCTCTGGGGAATGATGCGGAGCAGAGGGATCTAGGAGTGCGGGTACTGAGGTTGATGACAGTGGCGTCACAGGTAGATAGGGTGGGCAAGAAGGCTTTCAGCAGGTCGGCCTTCGTTAATTAGGGTACTGAATATCGAAAGTGGGATGTAATGTTACAGTTGTACGAGACATTCGCGAAAAAGGGAATAGTGTTACCTTTTAGTCACCGTACTGTAGAAAAGATGTTGTTAAACTGGAAAGAGTGCAGAAAAGATACAGCATGGTAACAGGCCCTTCGGCCCACCAAGTCCATGATGATCCCCGTTCACACTACTTCTCATTCACAGACCACAGTCTGTTCGTATTGGTGGAAATGTGTCAATAACAATCAGCATGGGAGCACCTCAAGGCTGCGTGCTCAGCCCCCTGCTGTACTCACTCTATACTCATGACTGCTTAGCCGATCATAGTGCAAACCCCATCATCAAGTTCGCTGACGACACCACTGTTGTGGGACGCATCACAGATGGGGATGAGTCAGAGTATAGAAGAGAGATCGAGCGACTGTCCATATGGTGCCAGCACAATAACCTGGCCCTCAACACCAGCAAAACCAAGGAACTGATTGTGAACTTTGGAAGGAGTTGGATGGGGACCCACAGTCCCGTTTATATCAACGGGTCGATGGTTGAAAGGGTCAAGAGCTTCAAATTCCTGGGCGTGCACATCTCTGAAGATCTCTCCTGGTCCGAGAACATTAATGCAATTATCAAGAAAGCACATCAGCGCCTCTACTTCCTGAGAAGATTACGGAGAGTCGGTTTGTCAAGGAGGACTCTCTCTAACTTCTACAGTAGAGAGCTTGCTGACCGGTTGCATCGTGGCTTGGTTCGGCAACATGAGCGCCCTGGAAGGAATAGACTTCAAAAAGTAGTAAACACTGCCCAGTCCATCATCGGCTCTGACCTCCCTACCATTGAGGGGATCTACCACAGTCGCTGCCTCAAAAAGGCTGGCAGTATCATCAAGGACACACACCATCCTGGCCACACACTCATCTCCCTGCTACCTTCAGGTAGAAGGTACAGAAGCCTGAAGACTGCAACGTCCAGGTTCAGGAATAGTTACTTCCCCACAGCCATCAGGCTTTTAAATTCGGCTTGGACAAAACTCTGAACATTAATAGTAAGATTAAACGAGAACTTACCAGTTTGAAGTTTGATCTTTGTTTTATGAGGAGTTACGATGAGGGATTACGTGAAGACCCCGCCAGCACGCATGCGCGACATTCTTCAAAGCAGTGGTGTGAAATCACAGAACAAAAAACAGTCTCAATGACTGACATAGTAAGAGAAAAAAGAGAACTTTCATACCAGGTGATCTTTATAATAGAGGGTTGGGAGCGGAGGGCACGTAATCCCTCATCGTAACTCCTCATAAAACAAAGATCAAACTTCAAACTGGTAAGTTCTCGTTTAATCTTACTATTTTACTTCGGAGTCACGTGAGTGACTACGTGAAGATTTCAAAGCTCTGTGATTTCATGCCCTGGAAGCTCCATGCTCACACACCGCTAAAGCTGGGATAAGAGGATGGACGTGATTCAGACAAGACACTGGCTGAAAAACAAAACAGGTATTTATTCATACCAAACACAATATTGTGTCCCAAAAGGGTTATTTAACTGGCAGCACTTAAGATCCTCCCTGCATAATTGTCAGGGGAGGTCACGGGTTTGTTATAAAAGCGGTGGAAGGTTCTCTCATTGTTCCAACCCGCTGTGGCCAGGATGTGATCCAGTGGTACCTCCATCCTTCTAGCCGCCGAGGTGGATGCTGCCCTGGTGGAGTGAGATTTATACACATTAGTATCCACCCCCGCCGCATCCAGTACCACCCTTAACCATCTGGAAATGGTTTGCACCGTGACCCTGTGATGAGGCTTCTTGTGACTGACAAGCAAAGCTGTTTCCGTGCCCCTTAGATCTTTAGTGACTGAAATGTATCGCAGAATCAATGTAACGATACAAAGACGAGTGTCCGCTGGGTAACCCAGGAACTCCAAAGTATGTCCAGACACTCCGGGTCGATCTTGCTTCAATAGTCCCTGCACCTGGAATGTGATTTTCCCACTGGTAATTGCCATGGCATCCAGACTGAGTTTGTGCAGGGACTGGACCCGTTGCGCCGTGATCAGTGCCATTATCATGACCATTTTGTAGGTTAATTTGGCCAAAGGGAGTCCCGTGTTCGGTGTCCATCCTCGCAGCATCGTCAATACCGTGCTGATGTCCCAGGTATGGCTATATCTGGGCCTGGGGGGATTAGAATTAAATATTCCCCGCATAAATTTGGATACCAGGGGATGTGACCCAATTCCCAATTGGTCACTCCCCTTGCCCAAGTAAGACGATAGGGCACTCCTGGCACAGTTAATGGCGCTGTAGCTTAAACCCTCATCGTAATGAAGGGTAGCCAGAAACTCCAGCACTTCCGTGATGGTGGCGGTTTCGTATGTAGTTTTAGTAGTCACGCAGAATCTTTCCCACTTCCTGATGTAGGTCAAGTACTGCTTCCTTGTGGACTCTCTGCAGGCTCCCGTGATAGTATCAATGGTCCTGTTGGAGAGTCCGAGTCCATGAAGTGGCCGTTTTAAAGTCTGCAAATTAACAAATCCATACGATCATGACATGGATGACTTTCTCCTGTAACAGGATGAACAAGCAGGCTTGGTCTTTTATTCACCCTGACACAGGGTTCTGTGGCCATCTTTTGTACCAGAGGGAACCATGGTTGAGTAGGCCAGTCGGGCACTACCAAGATACCCGATGCGGAGTCTTGCTTGATTTTTTGCAAGACCCGACTGATGAGGCAGAAAGGGGGGAAAGCGTAGAAAAACAAATCCCCCCAGTGTAGCGAGAAAGCATCCATCGCTACCGCCCCCGGGTCTGGCTCCCAAGCAACATACGTTGGTAGTTGGTGATTTAGCCTGGACGCGAAAAGGTCGATATCTGGTGTCCCATAACGTTCTACAATATCTGTAAACACTTTCCGATCCAACATCCATTCTATGTTGTCGTTGAATTTCCGTGATCTGGTGTCTGCCACTGTGTTTAGTTTACCTGGTAGGTAAGTTGCAGAGATCCAAATTCCTCTTTGCAGACACCAGTGCCAGATATTGTTGGCCAATTCATCACATGATATCGACTTTACACCGCCCATGTGGTTAATATAGGCTACCACCGTGGTGTTGTCAATCTGTAGTCTAACATGAACTTTGTGCATGTTAGTGCAGTATGCTTTAAGTCCGTGAAATGCTGCGAGCATTTCTGAATAGTTAATCCCTAAGTTTTTAAATAGGGTTAACTCTGGTGCACTCCATCTACCTCCACAGCTAGAGGTAGTGTTAGTAGCTCCCCACCCTTTGGCACTGGCATCCGTTTGTAAGGTGATCGAGGGATTGGCGATAGTCATGGGTTTGGAACAATTTTGGGCATTACCCATCCACCAATATAGTTCAGCTTTTGCCTTTTCTGGAATTTTCATGGGCCTATCAAAATGGCCAGCATGATTTTTGAGCGCCGTAATTTTTGCTCTTTGTAAATTTTGGTAATGTAAGGGCCCATATTGTGCTGCAGGAAATGCAGCTACTATCTTCCCAATCACCCTGGCCACCTGCCGAATGGATGGGACCTTAATGCCAAAGAGGCTCCTGCAAGCCTCTATCAGGTCTTCCACCTTGCTTGGTGGTAACGTGACAGACATTTGCACTGAGTCAATAATGAACCCCAAATATTTCATGGTGGTAGAGGGTTCCAATATTGATTTATCTGGATGTATCGTAAACCCCAGTATCTGAAAAATATGTTTCGTGGCTGTGACTGCGAAAGTAGCCATTTCCAAATTCTCCCCCACTATGAGGATGTCATCAAGATAGGCCATAACAGTATGATTCTGTTTCCTTAAATAGGCCAAAGCTGGTTTCAATATCTTGGTAAACAATCTGGGTGCTGACGATAGCCCATTAGGCAAAGCTTTATATTGCCATAATTGTCCCATCCAGATAAATTTTAAGTATTTCCTATGATCCTTGTGTATGGGTACTGAATAGTATGCATCTTTAAGGTCAACGCATGCCATGTAGTACCTATTGGCTACAAGCTGAGTAGCAGTGTCGAAGGTGTCCATTTTAAAATGAATATACTGGACAGAAGTATTCAGGTCGGTCAAATCTATGATGATGCGGCACCCGCCATCTTTTTTGTTTTTAGTGAATATATTAGACACGAACTCCTGAGGTTCTTTAAAGGCCTTTTCAATTACCCCTTTTTCTATTAACCTCTGTAGTTCAGCATGCCCTGCTGCCTTATCTCTATGAGAAAGGACGAATTTCCGACTAGGCGCATGCTGTACCGGGGTAGGGAGTTCGTGAATAAATTCAATTTTGTAGCCCTGAATACTCCTGAGTATATAAGGATCAGAGGTAAAAGTGAGCCAATTCTCGAGGAACATGTGCAACCTGCCCCCTATGCAGAGTGAATTTAGGTCAGTAGTGTTCTTGGGGATCCCAGACCCACCTACCTCCATGGTTACTGCCGGTGTGGAGGTTTCTGCCCTTGCTTCCTCGGCTGGTTGTAGGTGTTCTGGCAGTGGCGCATCTTCCAAGGAGGCCGGCCTGGGCCTTGGCCTAAAAAAGACCGCTGTGCAGGTATGCCGGCCTTCGAGCTTTCACCACCGGCAGACCTGTTAGGGTAACTCTGCCCGGTGGGTGCGTAGGGGTGTGTTCTGTGTGGGTGATGAGGCTTAGTGTACCCAGGTACTTTAATAAGGCCCAAAGCCTTAGCCTCCTCGTCAAGATCTTTTACCTGTTTGGGGAGATCTTCCCCGAATAACAGGCTTGGAGGCTGCGTCTTCCCAGGCTTGCATAACCCCGCGAACTTGGGGTTAAGCGCCGGCTTTATAATGCTTTTCCTGAAATTGTTAATTTCATACTGTGTATTGCACAGTAAGGCCAAAGCATCTTGCAGCTCTTGCGGCATATCCACTCCCACTGCTGTTCTGGCTACTGCAGTAATCCCTGCGGTTAGGAGCTTCAGGATCTTCTGAAGTTTCATCTCCTGCCCTCTACTTGAGGGGCTCATGTTCCCCCATATCGGGTTGTTCACCGCGGGCACATTTAACGATTTGCAGTTTTCTGGCGCCAAATATTTATCTGCTGTGGCATTGATGGCCTGTTCCTGAAGTTGGTTGGTGGCCATATAATCAATGCTGGCAGCCAGCTTGGGGTGGATGGGTAGGCCCTTCTGGTGGGGCATGGCATGTTTGCTCACCACATCCATATAATCTTCACACACCCCTGACGCTGCAGGTGCTTCAGCCAACTCTCCCTCTTCTGGGTCAGCCCAGTTCTGACCCTCAATGCTCCCCTGTATAGAAGGGGATACATTAGGCAGTCCTCTAAGGGAACTTGCCGTGGGCCTACTAGGGGTCCCACTGTAAACCTGCCCCTGCTGTAACAGGTCACGTTGGAGCATCTGCTCCATCAGCCGCTCAATGCGGTCAAGGCGACCTCCGTCGCTACCAGCGAGCGGGGTGCCCTCAGGACCGGACTCCGCTGAGTCCGCCCCGGCCGACTTCCGGGTAGTTTTCCCCGACTGTGGCGTACCAACGGTCTCAAAGTCCGAAAAGTCGGGAGCTGCAGGTGGAACCTGAAGCTCTGGAGAAGCGGTTCTCCGCTGGATGCTGTCCTTAGCCGCTGATTTGGCCGCCGCTCTCTTACTCTTTCTCCCTTCCATTATGGTCGACTCACTCCTTCGGTGAGACTTACCTGGCGTGAGCTTTTTAAACTCACGCTGGAGGAGCCCCGCTCCTCCCGACCGTCGCTTCCGCATGCGTACGACGATATGTCGCGCATGCGTGCTGGCGGGGTCTTCACGTAGTCACTCACGTGACTCCGAAGTAAAATACCCCTTTATCTGTTATTTGCACTTTATCAGTTTATTTATTCGTGTGTGTATATATTTATATAAAGGTATATGGACACACTGATCTGTTCTGTAGTCAATGCCTACTATGTTCTGTTGTGCTGAAGCAAAGCAAGAATTTCATTGTCCTATCAGGGACACACGACAATAAACCCTCTTGAATCTTGAATCTATGCTATTCCACTTTTGCATCCACTCCCAATACACTGGGTTAATTTACCGAGGTCAATTAATCTACAGACCTGTACATCTTTGGGATGTGGGAGTAAACCGGAGCACCCAGAGTAAACCCACGCAGTCACAGGGAGAACGTGCAAACTCCACACAGACAGCAACCAAGGTCAGGATGGAACCCGGGTCTCTGGAGCTGCTTCACTTGGAAGGAGGGTTTGGTGATATATTCATAGTTTTATATATATATATAACTATGAATATATCACCAAACCCTCCTATATATATGCGTGACCCTATATTGGGAGAGGAAGAGGCAAAATGGCTGTAATATCTCCTGCTTGGGAAAGGGTTAAACTGTGATTAGAATTGTTGATTTTTTTGGAAAATCAGACTGTTTCTATAAGACGTGGTCTGCATTTATAAATCTATTACAAGGATAAGGTGCAAGAATACCTCAAAAAAGTACTGGTGTCTGGTCTTGGTAAAGGGGGAAGAAAAACTGTTGAGTTCGTAGATTCCTTTTGCGAGATGTTTATAATAAAGTAACTGGCTTTTCTTTTTTCTTTCTCTATTTTTCCCTTTGTCTTTTTTTTTTCCTCTCCAGGGTCTATCCCTTAATTCCCGTTTCTAACTCTTCAAGGGTTTCCTTTCCCTCTCTCACGCTTTGGCCCTTTCACATCTCTTTTTCACTTTTCTACTTTCTATGCTGCTATTTTTCTCTCTATTCTCTCTTTTCTAAAGCCTTAAAATAAAATAAAAATTAAGGGGTACAATGACTGTAATACAATACGAGGAATGTACACTGATGTAACTTACAGTACCGCTAATAAATAAAGATATTAAAAGGAAAAGAATTATTGCCTTTCAAGGAGTGAGGATATGCATCGATGGTGGTATGGTAGTGAGCACAGCTGCCTTCCACGCAGTGGACCCGGGTTTGATTCCCAGCCATTCCAATTGAAATAATTTTTATCCTGCATAAAGTGTCATTCAATTATTCATTCAATTTTTATCCGCCGTGGTTTCAATGCGTTCTCTCTTGCTTCCAACTCCAAAACAGGTCTACTGATCTGTCACAGTTCACCAGTAGCGAAGACAGATACAAAATGTTGAAGTAACTCTGCAGGTCATCTCTGGAGAACATGGATGGGTGACCTTCTTCAGGTTCCGACCAGAAACATCACCCATCCTTTTCCTCCAGAGATGCTGCCTTATCCACTGAGTTACTCCAGCACTTTGTGTCCATATTCGATATAAAGCAGCATCTGCAGTTCTTTTGTACCCAGCTCACCAGCAGCGACGGAGAGGTGCATCACCATTTGGAGAAGAGGCATTTCTGAAACATTTTCAAAACCCACAATACTCACTTCAAAGTGTCTGCAACATCAGTAACTCACGGTCTCTGGGTCCCTGGAATCGATGGCAGCAATGCGTCGTTAACAGGCCAGCTGCTAGCTCATCAGTGTTTAGGAAGGAACTGCAGATGCTGGTTTACACCAACAAAGTGCTGGAGTAACTCAGCGGGACAAGCAGCATCTGTGGAAAGAAATTACGGGTGACGTTTCGGATCGCGACCCATCATCAGACCCGACCGGAAACATCGCCCATTCCTTTTCTCCAGTGATGACTCTGAAGAAGTATCTGACCAAAAACATCACCTATTACTTTATCTCCAGCGATGCTGCCTGACTCCTGAGTTACTCCAGCTCTAGGTATTTATCTGCTTGCTCATCAGTATATACTGTCAATTGGCTATTGCATTCTCTGGTCTATTACTCCTCTACTCGTCCCCCCCCCCCCCCCCCCCTCCCCTCCACCCCTGACTGTGGTCTTTCCTTATTCCTGGCCAGGGAGCGTTGTTACTCGGAGTGGTCCCTCCATAATTTTAGATCGCCAGGCTTCTAATGCAATTGCACCGATTTTATTTTCTGATTTTATTTCAGTTCGTTTGAAGGATTCCTTTTATTTTCCTCTATCTCCCCTGTGATACAATCTCTAGGTAGGACACAATGTGCTGTAGTAACTCAGCAGGTCAGGCAGCATCTCTGGAGGACACGGATAGGTGACTTTTCGGGACCCTCCTTCAGACCGTTTGTTGTCAGGGAGGAAAAGTGACTGCATACAACGTCTGGGATCTGGGAGCTTCCCAGCCACATTGTATTCAGCTTGTTACCGTGTGGCACCACCAGACTGTCACTGCCATTCCTGTCCTGCCCCTCTCTCCACCAACACACACATCATACCAATCCCACCACAACTATTTGAGCAGCATGCAATGTTATGGGGAGTTGCCATTGACCAGGGGCTCAACTGGATTGTCCACAAGGGCAGGTCGAGAGATTCAGTGTGTAGGAATGGAAAATGGAACGGCCATGCTGAGTGGCTGTTCTGTTTATTAAATTTGTGCTAGCGCTGCAGGGGGCCAGTCAAAGCTGACCTCCCAAGTGTGACGTTGGTACATTTTCTATACATTTTTGGTTTGGTACATTTTCTTAGATGACTCTAAGTTACTCAGAGATTTTAAGAAGGAACTGCAGATGCTGGAAAATGGAAGGTGGACAAAAATGCTGGAGAAACTCAGCGGGTGCAGCAGCATCTATGGAGCGAAGGAAATAGGCAAGGTTTCGGGATGAAACCCTAGTTCAGACTTACTCGAAGACTCGGAGACTCGGAGACTCGATTCACAGCAACGAGATCTTGCAGAGACTTGATTAGCAATGTGACAAAGTCACATAGAACTCAGAAAGACTTAGTTAGGTCACAAGCAGAATGAGACGATTGTCAACAAGTCTAAATCCGTAAACCGTAGGTCCACATTTTTGTTACAATGATGGGTGCATGTATAATCAATGAAATTCCTGTAACCCACATCCATGTTCAATAATTATTAGCCCCCACTACAACCCCTACAACAAGTGAATGTCCACCAAGGCCTGCCCACCATCCACGAGGCACATATCAAGTGCGTGATGAAACACTCTCCACGTGCTTGGATGAGAACAGACCACCAACGGGTGGCGTGGTGGCGCAGCGGTAGAGTTGCTGCCTTACAGCGCTTGTAGCGCCGGAGACCCGGTTTGATCCAAACAATGGGTGCTGTCTGTACGGAGTTTGCACGTTCTCCCCGTGACCTGCATTGGTTTTCTCCAAGATCTTCAGCTTACTCCCACACTCCAAAGACGTGCAGGTATGTAGGTTAATTGGCTTGGTAAATGTAAAAATTGTCCCTAGTGTGTGTAGGATAGTGTTAATGTGTGGAGATCGCTGATCGGCGCGGGCCTGTTTCCGCGCTGTATCCCTAACCTAAACTAAACTCCTAAGGACACCATCCCGGACCAAGCAGCAACCTGACTTCCCTTTATCACGTATCTGTGCACTGCGAATGGCTCGATTGTAACCATTGTAATCATCATTTCCACTGGCTGGTTAGCACTCGACAAAAGCTTTTCACTGCAACTAGGTAAACGTGACAATAAGCTAAACTGAACTGAACTGAAACTGAACTGACTGGCAGTCCATCCACCTCACTAACAACCAGAGAAGAGAAGGAACTATATTGAATACTTTTTAAACTTTGTTGACGTCCTTTACATGGCGACTCTTGCATACTTGCACTGTATGGCAATGAAGTATCAATCAATCAATCATTCAATCATTCAATCAAGAAATCAATAGATAAATCAATCCATTGATCGATCGATCGATCAATCAATCAATCAGATGCTGCTGGCCAGGTTCCAGAGATGTTCTGGGTGAGGATTCGCTCCACACCACTTCTCCTTCCACTCTTTGGTGGACCATCGAACGGGACGTGGCACAATGCCACAATCTCCAGGACAATCAAGTGTTGGCCTCTGGTGGGTTTGTGCATGAGAAACCACAACA